>CM068372.1:12500-612500 GCA_034769895.1 Magicicada septendecula | reverse complement strand
TACGTGACCGTTGATACGCTGCGGTACGTGTGGCGGTTCCTATAGTTTAAAGTACAGTCTTTACAACATAGTTGCATAATTTTCTGTATTATTCAGCTAGCCCCTACCAGACGTTACTCGACTACTGTACCCGGTTATGCTACTACTGTGCAAGGGGACGTATAAAATAACAAAACTGCTTACGTGACCGTTGACACGCCGCGGTACGTGTTGCTGTTCCTGTTGATTAAAGAACATTTTTCTTTACGACATAGTTGCATAAATTTCTGTATTGTTCAAGCTTGCCCCTCCCAGGCGTTACACGACTACTGTACCCCGTTGTGCTACTACTGTGCAAGGGGACGTATAAAGTAACAAAACTCCTTACGAGACCGTTGATACGCTGCGGTACGTGTGGCGGTTCCTGTTGTTTAAAAGTACATTCTTTACAACATAGTTGCATAAATTTCTGTATTATTCAAGATAGCCCTTACCAGATGCTAGATGACAACTATACCCCGTTATGCTACTACTGTGCAAGGGGACGTATAAAATAACAAAACTGCTTACGTGACCGTTGACACGCCGCGGTACGCGTGGCTGTTCCTGTTGATTAAAGAACATTCTTTACAACATAGTTGCATAACTTTCTGTATTATTCAAGCTAGCCCCTACCAGACGTTACACGACTACTGTACCCCGTTATGCTACTACTGTGCAAGGGGACGTATAAAATAACAAAACTGCTTACGATACCGTTGATACGCTGCGGTACGTGTGGCGGTTCCTGTTGTTTGAAGTACATTCTTTACAACAGAGTTGCATAATTTTCTGTATTATTCAAGCTAGCCCCTACCAGACGTTACACGACTACTGTACCCCGTTATGCTACTACTGTGCAAGGGGACGTATAAAATAACAAAACTGCTTACGAGACCGTTGATACGCCGCGGTACGCGAGGCTGTTCCTGCTGATAGAACAAAAATATTTACTACAGAGTCCCATAACTTTCTGTATTGTTCAAGCATCCCCTTCCAGACGTTACACTACTACTGTACCCCGTTATGCTACTACTGTGCAAGGGGACGTATAAAGTAACAAAACTGCTTACGAGACCGTTGATACGCTGCGGTACGTGTGGCGGTTCCTGTTGTTTAAAAGTACATCCTTTACAACATAGTTGCATAACCTTCTGTATTATTCAAGCTAGCCCCTACCAGACGCTAGACGACAACTCTACCCCGTTATGCTACTACTGTGCAAGGGGACGTATAAAATAACAAAACTGCTTACGAGACCGTTGATACGCTGCGGTACGTGTGGCGGTTCCTGTTGTTTAAAAGTACATCCTTTAAAACATAGTTGCATAACTTTCTGTATTATTCAAGCTAGCCCCTACCAGACGTTACTCGACTACTGTACCCCGTTATGCTACTACTGTGCAAGGGGACGTATAAAATAACAAAACTGCTTACGAGACCGTTGATACGCTGCGGTACGTGTGGCGGATCCTGTTGTTTAAAGTACATTCATTACAACATAGTTGCATAACTTTCTGTATTATTCAAGCTAGCCCCTACCAGACGTTACTCGACAACTGTATCCCGTCATGCTACTGCTGTGCAAGGGGACGTAGAAAATAACAAAACTGCTTACGAGACCGTTGATACGCTGCGGTACGTGTGGCGGCTCCTGTTGTTTAAAGTACATTCTTTACAACATAGTTGCATAAATTTCTGTATTATTCAAGCTAGCCCCTACCAGACGTTACTCGATTACTGTACCCCGTTATGCTACTACTGTGCAAGGGGACGTATAAAATAACAAAACTGCTTACGAGACCGTTGATACGCTGCGGTACGTGTGGCGGATCCTGTTGTTTAAAGTACATTCTTTACAACATAGTTGCATAACTTTCTGTATTATTCAAGCTAGCCCCTACCAGACGTTACTCGACTACTGTACCCCGATATGCTACTGCTGTGCAAGGGGACGTAGAAAATAACAAAACTGCTTACGAGGCCGTTGATATGCTGCGGTAAGCGTGGTTGTTCCTGCTGTTTAAAGTACATTCTTTACAACATAGTTGCATACATTTCTGTATTATTCAAGCTAGCCCCTACCAGACGTTACTTGACTACTGTACCCCGTTATGCTACTGCTGTGCAAGGGGACGTAGAAAATAACAAAACTGCTTACGAGACCGTTAATACGCCGCGGTACGTGTGGCGGTTCCTTTTTTTTAAAGTACATTCTTTACAACATAGTTGCATAACTTTCTGTATTATTCAAGCTAGCCTCTACCAGACGTTACTCGACTACTGTACCCCGTTATGCTACTGCTGTGCAAGGGGACGTAGAAAATAACAAAACTGCTTACGTGACCGTTGACACGCCGCGGTACGCGTGGCTGTTCCTGTTGATTAAAGAACATTTTTCATTACGACATAGTTGCATAAATTTCCGTATTGTTCAAGCTTGCCCCTTCCAGGCGTTACACGACTACTGTACCCCGTTGTGCTACTACTGTGCAAGGGGACGTATAAAATAACAAAACTGCTTACGTGACCGTTGACACGCCGCGGTACGCGTGGCTGTTCCTGTTGATTAAAGAACATTTTTCATTACGACATAGTTGCATAAATTTCTGTATTGTTCAAGCTTGCCCCTTCCAGGCGTTACACGACAACTGTACCCCGTCATGCTACTACTGTGCAAGGGGACGTATAAAATAACAAAACTGCTTACGAGACCGTTGATACGCTGCGGTACGTGTGGCGGTTCCTGTTGTTTAAAGTCCATTCTTTACAACATAGTTGCAGAACTTTCTGTATTATTCAAGCTAGCCCCTTCCAGACGTTACACGACTACTGTACCCCGTTATGCTACTACTGTGGAAGGGGACGTATAAAATAACAAAACTGCTTATGTGACCGTTGACACGCCGCGGTACGCGTGGCTGTTCCTGTTGGTTAAAGAACATTTTTCATTACGAGATAGTTGCATAAAATTCTGTATTGTTCAAGCTTGCCCCTTCCAGGCGTTACACTACTACTGTACCCCGTTATGCTACTACTTTGCTAGGAGACGTATAAAATAACAAAACTGCTTAAGTGACCGTTGACACGCCGCGGTACGCGTGGCTGTTCCTGTTGATTAAAGAACATTTTTCATTACGACATAGTTGCATAAATTTCTGTATTGTTCAAGCTTGCCCCTTCCAGGCGTTACACGACTACTGTACCCCGTTGTGCTACTACTGTGCAAGGGGACGTATAAAATAACAAAACTGCTTACGTGACCGTTGACACGCCGCGGTACGCGTGGCTGTTCCTGTTGATTAAAGAACATTTTTCATTACGGCATAGTTGCATAAATTTCTGTATTGTTCAAGCTTGCCCCTTCCAGGCGTTACACGACTACTGTACCCCGTTATGCTACTACTGTGCAAGGGGACGTATAAAATAACAAAACTGCTTACGAGACCGTTGATACGCTGCGGTACGTGTGGCGGTTCCTGTTGTTTAAAGTACTTTCTGTACAACATAGTTGCAGAACTTTCTGTATTATTCAAGCTAGCCCCTTCGAGACGTTACACGACTACTGTACCCCGTTATGCTACTACTTGTGCAAGGAGACGTATAAAATAACAAATCTGCTTACGAGACCGTTGATACGCTGCGGTACGTGTGGCGGTTCCTGTTGTTTAAAGTACATTCTTTACAACATAGTTGCAGAACTTTCTGTATTATTCAAGCTAGCCCCTACCAGACGCTACACGACTACTGTACCCCGTTATGCTACTACTGTGCAAGGGGACGTATAAAATAACAAAACTGCTTACGTGACCGTTGACACGCCGCGGTACGCGTGGCTGTTCCTGTTGATTAAAGAACATTTTTCATTACGGCATAGTTGCATAAATTTCTGTATTGTTCAAGCTTGCCCCTTCCAGGCGTTACACGACTACTGTACCCCGTTATGCTACTACTGTGCAAGGGGACGTATAAAATAACAAAACTGCTTACGTGACCGTTGACACGCCGCGGTACGCGTGGCTGTTCCTGTTGATTAAAGAACATTTTTCATTACGACATATTTACATAAATTTCTGTATTGTTCAAGCTTGCCCCTTCCAGGCGTTACACTACTACTGTACCCCGTTATGCTACTACTCTGCTAGGGGACGTATAAAATAACAAAACTGCTTAAGTGACCGTTGACCCGCCGCGGTACGCGTGGCTGTTCCTGTTGATTAAAGAACATTTTTCATTACGACATAGTTGCATAAATTTCTGTATTGTTCAAGCTTGCCCCTTCCAGGCGTTACACGACTACTGTACACCGTTGTGCTACTACTGTGCAAGGGGACGTATAAAATAACAAAACTGCTTACGAGACCGTTGATACGCTGCGGTACGTGTGGCGGTTCCTGTTGTTTAAAGTACTTTCTTTACAACATAGTTGCAGAACTTTCTGTATTATTCAAGCTAGCCCCTTCGAGACGTTACACGACTACTGTACCCCGTTATGCTACTACTGTGCAAGGAGACGTATAAAATAACTAATCTGCTTACGAGACCGTTGATACGCTGCGGTAAGTGTGGCGGTTCCTGTTGTTTAAAGTACATTCTTTACAACAAAGTTGCAGAACTTTCTGCATTATTCAAGCTAGCCCCTACCAGACGCTACACGACAACTGTACCCCGTTATGCTACTACTGTGCAAGGGGACGTATAAAATAACAAAACTGCTTACGTGACCGTTGACACGCCGCGGTACGCGTGGCTGTTCCTGTTGATTAAAGAACATTTTTCATTACGACATAGTTACATAAATTTCTGTATTGTTCAAGCTTGCCCCTTCCAGCCGTCACACGACTACTGTACCCCGTCATGCTACTACTGTGCAAGGGGACGTATAAAATAACAAAACTGCTTACGAGACCGTTGATACGCTGCGGTACGTGTGGCGGTTCCTGTTGTTTAAAGTACGTTCTTTACAACATAGTTGCAGAACTTTCTGTATTGTTCAAGCTAGCCCCTTCCAGATGTTACACGACTACGGTACCCCGTTATGCTACTACTGTGCAAGGGGACGTATAAAATAACAAAACTGCTTACGAGACCGTTGATACGCTGCGGTACGTGTGGTGGTTCCTGTTGTTTAAAGTACATTCTTTACAACATAGTTGCATAACTTTCTGTATTATTCAAGCTAGCCCCCACCAGACGCTACACGACAACTGTACCCCGTTATGTTACTACTGTGGAAGGGGACGTATAAAATAACAAAACTGCTTACGTGACCGTTGACACGCCGCGGTACGCGTGGCTGTTCCTGTTGGTTAAAGAACATTTTTCATTACGACATAGTTGCATAAATTTCTGTATTGTTCAAACTTGCCCCTTCCAGGCGTTACACTACAACTGTACCCCGTTATGCTACTACTGTGCTAGGGGACGTATAAAATAACAAAACTGCTTAAGTGCCGTTGACACGCCGCGGTACGCGTGGCTGTTCCTGTAGATTAAAGAACATTTTTCATTACGACATAGTTGCATAAATTTCTGTATTGTTCAAGCTTGCCCCTTCCAGGCGTTACACGACTACTGTACCCCGTTGTGCTACTACTGTGCAAGGGGACGTATAAAATAACAAAACTTCTTACGTGACCGTTGACACGCCGCGGTACGCGTGGCTGTTCCTGTTGATTAAAGAACATTTTTCATTACGGCATAGTTGCATAAATTTCTGTGTTGTTCAAGCTTGCCCCTTCCAGGCGTTACACGACTACTGTACCCCGCTATGCTACTACTGTGCAAGGGGACGTATAAAATAACAAAACTGCTTACGAGACCGTTGATACGCTGCGGTACGTGCGGCGGTTCCTGTTGTTAAAAGTACATTCTTTACAACATAGTTGCAGAACTTTCTGTATTATTCAAGCTAGCCCCTTCCAGGCGTTACACGACTACTGTACCCCGTTATGCTACTACTGTGCAAGGGGACGTATAAAATAGCAAATCTGCTTACGAGACCGTTGACACGCCGCGGTACGCGTGGCGGTTCCTGTTGATTAAAGAACATTTTTCATTACGACATAGTTGCATAAATTTCTGTATTGTTCAAGCTTGCCCCTTCCAGGCGTTACACGACTACAGTACCCCGTTGTGCTACTACTGTGCAAGGGGACGTATAAAGTAACAAAACTGCTTACGAGACCGTTGATACGCTGCGGTACGTGTGGCGGTTCCTGTTGTTTAAAAGTACATCCTTTACAACATAGTTGCATAACTTTCTGTATTATTCAAGCTAGCCCCTACCAGACGTTACTCGACTACTGTACCCCGTTATGCTACTACTGTGCAAGGGGACGTATAAAATAACAAAACTGCTTACGAGACCGTTGATACGCTGCGGTACGTGTGGCGGTTCCTGTTGTTTAAAGTACATTCTTTACAAAATATTTGCATAACTTTCTGTATTATTCAAACTAGCCCCTACCAGACGTTACTCGACTACTGTACCCCGTTATGCTACTACTGTGCAAGGGGACGTATAAAATAACAAAACTGCTTACGAGACCGTTGATACGCCGCGGTACGCGAGGCTGTTCCTGCTGATAGAACAAATATATTTACTACAGAGTCCCATAACTTTCTGTATTGTTCAAGCATCCCCTTCCAGACGTTACACTACTACTGTACCCCGTTATGCTACTGCTGTGCAAGGGGACGTAGAAAATAACAAAACTGCTTACGAGACCGTTGATACGCCGCGGTACGTGTGGCGGTTCCTTTTGTTTAAAGTACATTCTTTACAACATAGTTGCATAACTTTCTGTATTATTCAAGCTAGCCTCTACCAGACGTTACTCGACTACTGTACCCCGTTATGCTACTACTGTGCAAGGGGACGTAGAAAATAACAAAACTGCTTACGAGACCGATGATACGCTGCGGTACGTGTGGCGGATCCTGTTGTTTAAAGTACATTCTTTACAACATAGTTGCATAACTTTCTGAATTATTCAAGCTAGCCCCTACCAGACGCTACACGACAACTGTACCCCGTTATGCTACTACTGTGCAAGGGGACGTATAAAATAACAAAACTGCTTACGTGACCGTTGACACGCCGCGGTACGCGTGGCTGTTCCTGTTGATTAAAGAACATTTTTCATTACGACATAGTTGCATAAATTTCTGTATTGTTCAAGCTTGCCCCTTCCTGGCGTTACACGACTACTGTACCCCGTTGTGCTACTACTGTGCAAGGGGACGTATAAAATAACAAAACTTCTTACGTGACCGTTGACACGCCGCGGTACGCGTGGCTGTTCCTGTTGATTAAAGAACATTTTTCATTACGGCATAGTTGCATAAATTTCTGTGTTGTTCAAGCTTGCCCCTTCCAGGCGTTACACGACTACTGTACCCCGCTATGCTACTACTGTGCAAGGGGACGTATAAAATAACAAAACTGCTTACGAGACCGTTGATACGCTGCGGTACGTGCGGCGGTTCCTGTTGTTAAAAGTACATTCTTTACAACATAGTTGCAGAACTTTCTGTATTGTTCAAGCTTGCCCCTTCCAGGTGTTACACGACTACTGTACCTCGTTATGCTACTACTGTGCCAGGTGACGTATAAAATAACAAAACTGCTTACGAGACCGTTGATAGGCTGCGGTACGTGTGGCGTTTCCTGTTGTCTAAAGTACATTGTTTAGAACATAGTTGCAGAACTTTCTGTATTATTCAAGCTAGCCCCTTCCAGGCGTTACACGACTACTGTACCCCGTTATGCTACTACTGTGCAAGGGGACGTATAAAATAGCAAATCTGCTTACGAGACCGTTGACACGCCGCGGTACGCGTGGCGGTTCCTGTTGATTAAAGAACATTTTTCATTACGACATAGTTGCATAAATTTCTGTATTGTTCAAGCTTGCCCCTTCCAGGCGTTACACGACTACAGTACCCCGTTGTGCTACTACTGTGCAAGGGGACGTATAAAGTAACAAAACTGCTTACGAGACCGTTGATACGCTGCGGTACGTGTGGCGGTTCCTGTTGTTTAAAAGTACATCCTTTACAACATAGTTGCATAACTTTCTGTATTATTCAAGCTAGCCCCTACCAGACGTTACTCGACTACTGTACCCCGTTATGCTACTACTGTGCAAGGGGACGTATAAAATAACAAAACTGCTTACGAGACCGTTGATACGCTGCGGTACGTGTGGCGGTTCCTGTTGTTTAAAGTACATTCTTTACAAAATATTTGCATAACTTTCTGTATTATTCAAACTAGCCCCTACCAGACGTTACTCGACTACTGTACCCCGTTATGCTACTACTGTGCAAGGGGACGTATAAAATAACAAAACTGCTTACGAGACCGTTGATACGCCGCGGTACGCGAGGCTGTTCCTGCTGATAGAACAAATATATTTACTACAGAGTCCCATAACTTTCTGTATTGTTCAAGCATCCCCTTCCAGACGTTACACTACTACTGTACCCCGTTATGCTACTGCTGTGCAAGGGGACGTAGAAAATAACAAAACTGCTTACGAGACCGTTGATACGCCGCGGTACGTGTGGCGGTTCCTTTTGTTTAGAGTACATTCTTTACAACATAGTTGCATAACTTTCTGTATTATTCAAGCTAGCCTCTACCAGACGTTACTCGACTACTGTACCCCGTTATGCTACTACTGTGCAAGGGGACGTAGAAAATAACAAAACTGCTTACGAGACCGATGATACGCTGCGGTACGTGTGGCGGATCCTGTTGTTTAAAGTACATTCTTTACAACATAGTTGCATAACTTTCTGAATTATTCAAGCTAGCCCCTACCAGACGCTACACGACAACTGTACCCCGTTATGCTACTACTGTGCAAGGGGACGTATAAAATAACAAAACTGCTTACGTGACCGTTGACACGCCGCGGTACGCGTGGCTGTTCCTGTTGATTAAAGAACATTTTTCATTACGACATAGTTGCATAAATTTCTGTATTGTTCAAGCTTGCCCCTTCCAGGCGTTACACGACTACTGTACCCCGTTGTGCTACTACTGTGCAAGGGGACGTATAAAATAACAAAACTGCTTACGTGACCGTTGACACGCCGCGGTACGCGTGGCTGTTCCTGTTGATTAAAGAACATTTTTCATTACGACATAGTTGCATAAATTTCCGTATTGTTCAAGCTTGCCCCTTCCAGGCGTTAAACGACTACTGTACCCCGTTGTGCTACTACTGTGCAAGGGGACGTATAAAATAACAAAACTGCTTACGTGACCGTTGACACGCCGCGGTACGCGTGGCTGTTCCTGTTGTTTAAAGTCCATTCTTTACAACATAGTTGCAGAACTTTCTGTATTATTCAAGCTAGCCCCTTCCAGACGTTACACGACTACTGTACCCCGTTATGCTACTACTGTGCAAGGGGACGTATAAAATAACAAAACTGCTTACGAGACCGTTGATAGGCTGCGGTACGTGTGGCGGTTCCTGTTGTCTAAAGTACATTCTTTACAACATAGTTGCAGAACTTTCTGTATTATTCAAGCTAGCCCCTTCCAGGCATTACACGGCTACTGTACCCCGTTGTGCTACTAGTGTGCAAGGGGACGTATAAAATAACAAAACTCCTTACGTGACCGTTGACACGCCGCGGTACGCGTGGCTGTTCCTGTTGATTAAAGAACATTTTTCATTACGGCATAGTTGCATAAATTTCTGTATTGTTCAAGCTTGCCCCTTCCAGGCGTTACACGACTACTGTACCCCGTTATGCTACTACTGTGCAAGGGGACGTATAAAATAACAAAACTGCTTACGAAACCGTTGATACGCTGCGGTACGTGTGGGGGTTCCTGTTGTTAAAAGTACATTCTTTACAACATAGTTGCAGAACTTTCTGTATTATTTAAGCTAGCCCCTTCCAGACGTTACACGACTACTGTACCCCGTTATGCTACTACTGTGCAAGGGGACGTATAAAATAACAAAACTGCTTACGAGACCGTTGATAGGCTGCGGTACGTGTGGCGGTTCCTTTTGTCTAAAGTACATTCTTTACAACATAGTTGCAGAACTTTCTGTATTATTCAAGCTAGCCCCTACCAGACGCCACACGACAACTGTACCCAGTTATGCTACTACTGTGCTAGGGGACGTATAAAATAACAAAACTGCTTAAGTGACCGTTGACACGCCGCGGTACGCGTGGCTGTTCCTGTTGATTAAAGAACATTTTTCATTACGACATAGTTGCATAAATCTCTGTATTGTTCAAGCTTGCCCCTTCCAGGCGTTACACGACCACTGTACCCCGTTATGCTACTACTGTGCAAGGGGACGTATAAAATAACAAAACTGCTTACGAGACCGTTGCCACGCCGCGGTACGCGTGGCGGTTCCTGTTGATTAAAGAACATTTTTCATTACGACATAGTTGCATACATTTCTGTATTGTTCAAGCTTGCCCCTTCCAGGCGTTACACGACTACTGTACCTTGTTATGCTACTACTGTGCACGGGGACGTATAAAATAACAAAACTGCTTACGAGACCGTTGATACGCTGCGGTACGTGTGGCGGTTCCTGTTGTTTAAAGTACTTTCTTTACAACATAGATGCAGAACTTTCTGTATTATTCAAGCTAGCCCCTTCGAGACGTTACACGACTACTGTACCCCGTTATGCTACTACTGTGCAAGGAGTCGTATAAAATAACAAATCTGCTTACGAGACCGTTGATACGCTGCGGTACGTGTGGCGGTTCCTGTTGTTTAAAGTACATTCTTTACAACATAGTTGCAGAACTTTCTGTATTATTCAAGCTAGCCCCTGCCAGACGCTACACGACAACTGTACCCCGTTATGCTACTACTGTGCAAGGGGACGTATAAAATAAAAAACCTGCTTACGTGACCGTTGACACGCCGCGGTACGCGTGGCTGTTCCTGTTGATTAAAGAACATTTTTCATTACGACATAGTTCCATAAATTTCTGTATTATTCAAGCTAGCCCCTACCAGACGCTACACGACAACTGTACCCCGTTATGCTACTACTGTGCAAGGGGACGTATAAAATAACAAAACTGCTTACGTGACCGTTGACACGCCGCGGTACGCGTGGCTGTTCCTGTTGATTAAAGAACATTTTTCATTACGACATAGTTGCATAAATTTCTGTATTGTTCAAGCTTGCCCCTTCCAGGCGTTACACGACTACAGTACCCCGTTGTGCTACTACTGTGCAAGGGGACGTATAAAGTAACAAAACTGCTTACGAGACCGTTGATACGCTGCGGTACGTGTGGCGGTTCCTGTTGTTTAAAAGTACATCCTTTACAACATAGTTGCATAACTCTCTGTATTATTCAAGCTAGCCCCTACCAGACGCTAGACGACAACTGTACCCCTTTATGCTACTACTGTACAAGGGGACGTATAAAATAACAAAACTGCTTTCGAGACCGTTGATACGCTGCGGTATGTGTGGCGGTTCCTGTTGTTTAAAGTACAGTCTTTACAACATAGTTGCATAATTTTCTGTATTATTCAAGCTAGCCCCTACCAGACGCTACACGACAACTGTACCCCGTTATGCTACTACTGTGCAAGGGGACGTATAAAATAACAAATCTGCTTACGAGACCGTTGATACGCTGCGGTACGTGTGGCGGTTCCTGTTGTTTAAAGTACATTCTTTACAACATAGTTGCAGAACTTTCTGTATTATTCAAGCTAGCCCCTGCCAGACGCTACACGACAACTGTACCCCGTTATGCTACTACTGTGCAAGGGGACGTATAAAATAAAAAACCTGCTTACGTGACCGTTGACACGCCGCGGTACGCGTGGCTGTTCCTGTTGATTAAAGAACATTTTTCATTACGACATAGTTCCATAAATTTCTGTATTATTCAAGCTAGCCCCTACCAGACGCTACACGACAACTGTACCCCGTTATGCTACTACTGTGCAAGGGGACGTATAAAATAACAAAACTGCTTACGTGACCGTTGATACGCTGCGGTACGTGTGGCGGTTCCTATAGTTTAAAGTACAGTCTTTACAACATAGTTGCATAATTTTCTGTATTATTCAGGTAGCCCCTACCAGACGTTACTCGACTACTGTACCCGGTTATGCTACTACTGTGCAAGGGGACGTATAAAATAACAAAACTGCTTACGTGACCGTTGACACGCCGCGGTACGTGTTGCTGTTCCTGTTGATTAAAGAACATTTTTCATTACGACATAGTTGCATAAATTTCTGTATTGTTCAAGCTTGCCCCTCCCAGGCGTTACACGACTACTGTACCCCGTTGTGCTACTACTGTGCAAGGGGACGTATAAAGTAACAAAACTCCTTACGAGACCGTTGATACGCTGCGGTACGTGTGGCGGTTCCTGTTGTTTAAAAGTACATTCTTTACAACATAGTTGCATAAATTTCTGTATTATTCAAGATAGCCCTTACCAGATGCTAGATGACAACTATACCCCGTTATGCTACTACTGTGCAAGGGGACGTATAAAATAACAAAACTGCTTACGTGACCGTTGACACGCCGCGGTACGCGTGGCTGTTCCTGTTGATTAAAGAACATTCTTTACAACATAGTTGCATAACTTTCTGTATTATTCAAGCTAGCCCCTACCAGACGTTACACGACTACTGTACCCCGTTATGCTACTACTGTGCAAGGGGACGTATAAAATAACAAAACTGCTTACGATACCGTTGATACGCTGCGGTACGTGTGGCGGTTCCTGTTGTTTGAAGTACATTCTTTACAACAGAGTTGCATAATTTTCTGTATTATTCAAGCTAGCCCCTACCAGACGTTACACGACTACTGTACCCCGTTATGCTACTACTGTGCAAGGGGACGTATAAAATAACAAAACTGCTTACGAGACCGTTGATACGCCGCGGTACGCGAGGCTGTTCCTGCTGATAGAACAAAAATATTTACTACAGAGTCCCATAACTTTCTGTATTGTTCAAGCATCCCCTTCCAGACGTTACACTACTACTGTACCCCGTTATGCTACTACTGTGCAAGGGGACGTATAAAGTAACAAAACTGCTTACGAGACCGTTGATACGCTGCGGTACGTGTGGCGGTTCCTGTTGTTTAAAAGTACATCCTTTACAACATAGTTGCATAACTTTCTGTATTATTCAAGCTAGCCCCTACCAGACGCTAGACGACAACTCTACCCCGTTATGCTACTACTGTGCAAGGGGACGTATAAAATAACAAAACTGCTTACGAGACCGTTGATACGCTGCGGTACGTGTGGCGGTTCCTGTTGTTTAAAAGTACATCCTTTAAAACATAGTTGCATAACTTTCTGTATTATTCAAGCTAGCCCCTACCAGACGTTACTCGACTACTGTACCCCGTTATGCTACTACTGTGCAAGGGGACGTATAAAATAACAAAACTGCTTACGAGACCGTTGATACGCTGCGGTACGTGTGGCGGATCCTGTTGTTTAAAGTACATTCATTACAACATAGTTGCATAACTTTCTGTATTATTCAAGCTAGCCCCTACCAGACGTTACTCGACAACTGTATCCCGTTATGCTACTGCTGTGCAAGGGGACGTAGAAAATAACAAAACTGCTTACGAGACCGTTGATACGCTGCGGTACGTGTGGCGGCTCCTGTTGTTTAAAGTACATTCTTTACAACATAGTTGCATAAATTTCTGTATTATTCAAGCTAGCCCCTACCAGACGTTACTCGATTACTGTACCCCGTTATGCTACTACTGTGCAAGGGGACGTATAAAATAACAAAACTGCTTACGAGACCGTTGATACGCTGCGGTACGTGTGGCGGTTCTTGTTGTTTAAAGTACAGTCTTTACAATATAGTTGCATAATTTTCTGTATTATTCAAGCTAGCCCCTACCAGACGCTACACGACAACTGTACCCCGTTATGCTACTACTGTGCAAGGGGACGTATAAAATAACAAAACTGCTTACGTGACCGTTGACACGCCGCGGTACGCGTGGCTGTTCCTGTTGATTAAAGAACATTTTTCATTACGACATAGTTGCATAAATTTCTGTATTGTTCAAGCTTGCCCCTTCCAGGCGTTACACGACTACAGTACCCCGTTGTGCTACTACTGTGCAAGGGGACGTATAAAGTAACAAAACTGCTTACGAGACCGTTGATACGCTGCGGTACGTGTGGCGGTTCCTGTTGTTTAAAAGTACATCCTTTACAACATAGTTGCATAACTTTCTGTATTATTCAAGCTAGCCCCTACCAGACGTTACTCGACTACTGTACCCCGTTATGCTACTACTGTGCAAGGGGACGTATAAAATAACAAAACTGCTTACGAGACCGTTGATACGCTGCGGTACGTGTGGCGGTTCCTGTTGTTTAAAGTACATTCTTTACAACATATTTGCATAACTTTCTGTATTATTCAAACTAGCCCCTACCAGACGTTACTCGACTACTGTACCCCGTTATGCTACTACTGTGCAAGGGGACGTATAAAATAACAAAACTGCTTACGAGACCGTTGATACGCCGCGGTACGCGAGGCTGTTCCTGCTGATAGAACAAATATATTTACTACAGAGTCCCATAACTTTCTGTATTGTTCAAGCATCCCCTTCCAGACGTTACACTACTACTGTACCCCGTTATGCTACTACTGTGCAAGGGGACGTATAAAATAACAAAACTGCTTACGATACCGTTGATACGCTGCGGTACGTGTGGTGGTTCCTGTTGTTAAAGTACATTCTTTACAACATAGTTGCATAATTTTCTGTATTATTCAAGCTAGCCCCTACCAGACGTTACTCGACTACTGTACCCCGTTATGCTACTACTGTGCAAGGGGACGTATAAAATAACAAAACTGCTTACGTGACCGTAGACACGCCGCGGTACGCGTGGCTGTTCCTGTTGATTAAAGAACATTTTTCATTACGACATAGTTGCATAAATTTCTGTATTGTTCAAGCTTGCCCCTACCAGGCGTTACACTACTACTGTACCACGTTATGCTACTACTGTGCAAGGGGACGTATAAAACAACAAAACTGCTTACGTGACCGTAGACACGCCGCGGTACGCGTGGCGGTTCCTGTTGATTAAAGAATATTTTTCATTACGACATAGTTGCATAAATTTCTATATTGTTCAAGCTTGCCCCTCCCAGGCGTTACACGACTACGGTACCCCGTTGTGCTACTACTGTGCAAGGGGACGTATAAAGTAACAAAACTGCTTACGAGACCGTTGATACGCTGCGGTACGTGTGGCGGCTCCTGTTGTTTAAAGTACATTCTTTACAACATAGTTGCATAAATTTCTGTATTATTCAATCTAGCCCCTACCAGACGTTACTCGACTACTGTACCCCGTTATGCTACTACTGTGCAAGGGGACGTATAAAATAACAAAACTGCTTACGAGACCGTTGATACGCTGCGGTACGTGTGGCGGATCCTGTTGTTTAAAGTACATTCTTTACAACATAGTTGCATAACTTTCTGTATTATTCAAGCTAGCCCCTACCAGACGTTACTCGACTACTGTACCCCGTTATGCTACTGCTGTGCAAGGGGACGTAGAAAATAACAAAACTGCTTACGAGGCCGTTGATACGCTGCGGTACGCGTGGTTGTTCCTGCTGATTAAAGTACATTCTTTACAACATAGTTGCATAACTTTCTGTATTATTCAAGCTAGCCCCTACCAGACGTTACTTGACTACTGTACCCCGTTATGCTACTGCTGTGCAAGGGGACGTAGAAAATAACAAAACTGCTTACGAGACCGTTGATACGCCGCGGTACGTGTGGCGGTTCCTTTTGTTTAAAGTACATTCTTTACAACATAGTTGCATAACTTTCTGTATTATTCAAGCTAGCCTCTACCAGACGTTACTCGACTACTGTACCCCGTTATGCTACTACTGTGCAAGGGGACGTAGAAAATAACAAAACTGCTTACGAGACCGATGATACGCTGCGGTACGTGTGGCGGATCCTGTTGTTTAAAGTACATTCTTTACAACATAGTTGCATAACTTTCTGAATTATTCAAGCTAGCCCCTACCAGACGCTACACGACAACTGTACCCCGTTATGCTACTACTGTGCAAGGGGACGTATAAAATAACAAAACTGCTTACGTGACCGTTGACACGCCGCGGTACGCGTGGCTGTTCCTGTTGATTAAAGAACATTTTTCATTACGACATAGTTGCATAAATTTCTGTATTGTTCAAGCTTGCCCCTTCCAGGCGTTACACGACTACTGTACACCGTTGTGCTACTACTGTGCAAGGGGACGTATAAAATAACAAAACTGCTTACGTGACCGTTGACACGCCGCGGTACGCGTGGCTGTTCCTGTTGATTAAAGAACATTTTTCATTACGACATAGTTGCATAAATTTCCGTATTGTTCAAGCTTGCCCCTTCCAGGCGTTAAACGACTACTGTACCCCGTTGTGCTACTACTGTGCAAGGGGACGTATAAAATAACAAAACTGCTTACGTGACCGTTGACACGCCGCGGTACGCGTGGCTGTTCCTGTTGTTTAAAGTCCATTCTTTACAACATAGTTGCAGAACTTTCTGTATTATTCAAGCTAGCCCCTTCCAGACGTTACACGACTACTGTACCCCGTTATGCTACTACTGTGCAAGGGGACGTATAAAATAACAAAACTGCTTACGAGACCGTTGATAGGCTGCGGTACGTGTGGCGGTTCCTGTTGTCTAAAGTACATTCTTTACAACATAGTTGCAGAGCTTTCTGTATTATTCAAGCTAGCCCCTTCCAGGCATTACACGGCTACTGTACCCCGTTGTGCTACTAGTGTGCAAGGGGACGTATAAAATAACAAAACTCCTTACGTGACCGTTGACACGCCGCGGTACGCGTGGCTGTTCCTGTTGGTTAAAGAACATTTTTCATTACGACATAGTTGCATAAATTTCTGTATTGTTCAAGCTTGCCCCTTCCAGGCGTTACACTACTACTGTACCCCGTTATGCTACTACTGTGCTAGGGGACGTATAAAATAACAAAAATGCTTAAGTGACCGTTGACACGCCGCGGTACGCGTGGCTGTTCCTGTTGATTAAAGAACATTTTTCATTACGACATAGTTGCATAAATTTCTGTATTGTTCAAGCTTGCCCCTTCCAGGCATTACACGGCTACTGTACCCCGTTGTGCTACTAGTGTGCAAGGGGACGTATAAAATAACAAAACTCCTTACGTGACCGTTGACACGCCGCGGTACGCGTGGCTGTTCCTGTTGATTAAAGAACATTTTTCATTACGGCATAGTTGCATAAATTTCTGTATTGTTCAAGCTTGCCCCTTCCAGGCGTTACACGACTACTGTACCCCGTTATGCTACTACTGTGCAAGGGGACGTATAAAATAACAAAACTGCTTACGAAACCGTTGATACGCTGCGGTACGTGTGGGGGTTCCTGTTGTTAAAAGTACATTCTTTACAACATAGTTGCAGAACTTTCTGTATTATTTAAGCTAGCCCCTTCCAGACGTTACACGACTACTGTACCCCGTTATGCTACTACTGTGCAAGGGGACGTATAAAATAACAAAACTGCTTACGAGACCGTTGATAGGCTGCGGTACGTGTGGCGATTCCTGTTGTCTAAAGTACATTCTTTACAACATAGTTGCAGAACTTTCTGTATTATTCAAGCTAGCCCCTACCAGACGCCACACGACAACTGTACCCAGTTATGCTACTACTGTGCTAGGGGACGTATAAAATAACAAAACTGCTTAAGTGACCGTTGACACGCCGCGGTACGCGTGGCTGTTCCTGTTGATTAAAGAACATTTTTCATTACGACATAGTTGCATAAATCTCTGTATTGTTCAAGCTTGCCCCTTCCAGGCGTTACACGACCACTGTACCCCGTTATGCTACTACTGTGCAAGGGGACGTATAAAATAACAAAACTGCTTACGAGACCGTTGCCACGCCGCGGTACGCGTGGCGGTTCCTGTTGATTAAAGAACAGTTTTCATTACGACATAGTTGCATACATTTCTGTATTGTTCAAGCTTGCCCCTTCCAGGCGTTACACGACTACTGTACCTTGTTATGCTACTACAGTGCACGGGGACGTATAAAATAACAAAACTGCTTACGAGACCGTTGATACGCTGCGGTACGTGTGGCGGTTCCTGTTGTTTAAAGTACTTTCTTTACAACATAGATGCAGAACTTTCTGTATTATTCAAGCTAGCCCCTTCGAGACGTTACACGACTACTGTACCCCGTTATGCTACTACTGTGCAAGGAGTCGTATAAAATAACAAATCTGCTTACGAGACCGTTGATACGCTGCGGTACGTGTGGCGGTTCCTGTTGTTTAAAGTACATTCTTTACAACATAGTTGCAGAACTTTCTGTATTATTCAAGCTAGCCCCTGCCAGACGCTACACGACAACTGTACCCCGTTATGCTACTACTGTGCAAGGGGACGTATAAAATAAAAAACCTGCTTACGTGACCGTTGACACGCCGCGGTACGCGTGGCTGTTCCTGTTGATTAAAGAACATTTTTCATTACGACATAGTTCCATAAATTTCTGTATTATTCAAGCTAGCCCCTACCAGACGCTACACGACAACTGTACCCCGTTATGCTACTACTGTGCAAGGGGACGTATAAAATAACAAAACTGCTTACGTGACCGTTGACACGCCGCGGTACGCGTGGCTGTTCCTGTTGATTAAAGAACATTTTTCATTACGACATGGTTGCATAAATTTCTGTATTGTTCAAGCTTGCCCCTTCCAGGCGTTACACGACTACAGTACCCCGTTGTGCTACTACTGTGCAAGGGGACGTATAAAGTAACAAAACTGCTTACGAGACCGTTGATACGCTGCGGTACGTGTGGCGGTTCCTGTTGTTTAAAAGTACATCCTTTACAACATAGTTGCATAACTCTCTGTATTATTCAAGCTAGCCCCTACCAGACGCTAGACGACAACTGTACCCCTTTATGCTACTACTGTACAAGGGGACGTATAAAATAACAAAACTGCTTTCGAGACCGTTGATACGCTGCGGTATGTGTGGCGGTTCCTGTTGTTTAAAGTACAGTCTTTACAACATAGTTGCATAATTTTCTGTATTATTCAAGCTAGCCCCTACCAGACGCTACACGACAACTGTACCCCGTTATGCTACTACTGTGCAAGGGGACGTATAAAATAACAAAACTGCTTACGTGACCGTTGACACGCCGCGGTACGCGTGGCTGTTCCTGTTGAATAAAGAACATTTTTCATTACGACATAGTTGCATAAAGTTCTGTATTGTTCAAGCTTGCCCCTTCCAGGCGTTACACGACTACAGTACCCCGTTGTGCTACTACTGTGCAAGGGGACGTATAAAGTAACAAAACTGCTTACGAGACCGTTGATACGCTGCGGTACGTGTGGCGGTTCCTGTTGTTTAAAAGTACATCCTTTACAACATAGTTGCATAACTTTCTGTATTATTCAAGCTAGCCCCTACCAGACGCTAGACGACAACTCTACCCCGTTATGCTACTACTGTGCAAGGGGACGTATAAAATAACAAAACTGCTTACGAGACCGTTGATACGCTGCGGTACGTGTGGCGGTTCCTGTTGTTTAAAGTACATTCTTTACAACATATTTGCATAACTTTCTGTATTATTCAAACTAGCCCCTACCAGACGTTACTCGACTACTGTACCCCGTTATGCTACTACTGTGCAAGGGGACGTATAAAATAACAAAACTGCTTACGTGACCGTTGATACGCTGCGGTACGTGTGGCGGTTCCTATAGTTTAAAGTACAGTCTTTACAACATAGTTGCATAATTTTCTGTATTATTCAGCTAGCCCCTACCAGACGTTACTCGACTACTGTACCCGGTTATGCTACTACTGTGCAAGGGGACGTATAAAATAACAAAACTGCTTACGTGACCGTTGACACGCCGCGGTACGTGTTGCTGTTCCTGTTGATTAAAGAACATTTTTCATTACGACATAGTTGCATAAATTTCTGTATTGTTCAAGCTTGCCCCTCCCAGGCGTTACACGACTACTGTACCCCGTTGTGCTACTACTGTGCAAGGGGACGTATAAAGTAACAAAACTCCTTACGAGACCGTTGATACGCTGCGGTACGTGTGGCGGTTCCTGTTGTTTAAAAGTACATTCTTTACAACATAGTTGCATAAATTTCTGTATTATTCAAGATAGCCCTTACCAGATGCTAGATGACAACTATACCCCGTTATGCTACTACTGTGCAAGGGGACGTATAAAATAACAAAACTGCTTACGTGACCGTTGACACGCCGCGGTACGCGTGGCTGTTCCTGTTGATTAAAGAACATTCTTTACAACATAGTTGCATAACTTTCTGTATTATTCAAGCTAGCCCCTACCAGACGTTACACGACTACTGTACCCCGTTATGCTACTACTGTGCAAGGGGACGTATAAAATAACAAAACTGCTTACGATACCGTTGATACGCTGCGGTACGTGTGGCGGTTCCTGTTGTTTGAAGTACATTCTTTACAACAGAGTTGCATAATTTTCTGTATTATTCAAGCTAGCCCCTACCAGACGTTACACGACTACTGTACCCCGTTATGCTACTACTGTGCAAGGGGACGTATAAAATAACAAAACTGCTTACGAGACCGTTGATACGCCGCGGTACGCGAGGCTGTTCCTGCTGATAGAACAAAAATATTTACTACAGAGTCCCATAACTTTCTGTATTGTTCAAGCATCCCCTTCCAGACGTTACACTACTACTGTACCCCGTTATGCTACTACTGTGCAAGGGGACGTATAAAGTAACAAAACTGCTTACGAGACCGTTGATACGCTGCGGTACGTGTGGCGGTTCCTGTTGTTTAAAAGTACATCCTTTACAACATAGTTGCATAACTTTCTGTATTATTCAAGCTAGCCCCTACCAGACGCTTGACGACAACTCTACCCCGTTATGCTACTACTGTGCAAGGGGACGTATAAAATAACAAAACTGCTTACGAGACCGTTGATACGCTGCGGTACGTGTGGCGGTTCCTGTTGTTTAAAAGTACATCCTTTAAAACATAGTTGCATAACTTTCTGTATTATTCAAGCTAGCCCCTACCAGACGTTACTCGACTACTGTACCCCGTTATGCTACTACTGTGCAAGGGGACGTATAAAATAACAAAACTGCTTACGAGACCGTTGATACGCTGCGGTACGTGTGGTGGATCCTGTTGTTTAAAGTACATTCATTACAACATAGTTGCATAACTTTCTGTATTATTCAAGCTAGCCCCTACCAGACGTTACTCGACAACTGTATCCCGTTATGCTACTGCTGTGCAAGGGGACGTAGAAAATAACAAAACTGCTTACGAGACCGTTGATACGCTGCGGTACGTGTGGCGGCTCCTGTTGTTTAAAGTACATTCTTTACAACATAGTTGCATAAATTTCTGTATTATTCAAGCTAGCCCCTACCAGACGTTACTCGATTACTGTACCCCGTTATGCTACTACTGTGCAAGGGGACGTATAAAATAACAAAACTGCTTACGAGACCGTTGATACGCTGCGGTACGTGTGGCGGATCCTGTTGTTTAAAGTACATTCTTTACAACATAGTTGCATAACTTTCTGTATTATTCAAGCTAGCCCCTACCAGACGTTACTCGACTACTGTACCCCGATATGCTACTGCTGTGCAAGGGGACGTAGAAAATAACAAAACTGCTTACGAGGCCGTTGATATGCTGCGGTAAGCGTGGTTGTTCCTGCTGTTTAAAGTACATTCTTTACAACATAGTTGCATAAATTTCTGTATTATTCAAGCTAGCCCCTACCAGACGTTACTTGACTACTGTACCCCGTTATGCTACTGCTGTGCAAGGGGACGTAGAAAATAACAAAACTGCTTACGAGACCGTTAATACGCCGCGGTACGTGTGGCGGTTCCTTTTTTTTAAAGTACATTCTTTACAACATAGTTGCATAACTTTCTGTATTATTCAAGCTAGCCTCTACCAGACGTTACTCGACTACTGTACCCCGTTATGCTACTGCTGTGCAAGGGGACGTAGAAAATAACAAAACTGCTTACGTGACCGTTGACACGCCGCGGTACGCGTGGCTGTTCCTGTTGATTAAAGAACATTTTTCATTACGACATAGTTGCATAAATTTCCGTATTGTTCAAGCTTGCCCCTTCCAGGCGTTACACGACTACTGTACCCCGTTGTGCTACTACTGTGCAAGGGGACGTATAAAATAACAAAACTGCTTACGTGACCGTTGACACGCCGCGGTACGCGTGGCTGTTCCTGTTGATTAAAGAACATTTTTCATTACGACATAGTTGCATAAATTTCTGTATTGTTCAAGCTTGCCCCTTCCAGGCGTTACACGACAACTGTACCCCGTCATGCTACTACTGTGCAAGGGGACGTATAAAATAACAAAACTGCTTACGAGACCGTTGATACGCTGCGGTACGTGTGGCGGTTCCTGTTGTTTAAAGTCCATTCTTTACAACATAGTTGCAGAACTTTCTGTATTATTCAAGCTAGCCCCTTCCAGACGTTACACGACTAATGTACCCCGTTATGCTACTACTGTGGAAGGGGACGTATAAAATAACAAAACTGCTTATGTGACCGTTGACACGCCGCGGTACGCGTGGCTGTTCCTGTTGGTTAAAGAACATTTTTCATTACGACATAGTTGCATAAAATTCTGTATTGTTCAAGCTTGCCCCTTCCAGGCGTTACACTACTACTGTACCCCGTTATGCTACTACTTTGCTAGGAGACGTATAAAATAACAAAACTGCTTAAGTGACCGTTGACACGCCGCGGTACGCGTGGCTGTTCCTGTTGATTAAAGAACATTTTTCATTACGACATAGTTGCATAAATTTCTGTATTGTTCAAGCTTGCCCCTTCCAGGCGTTACACGACTACTGTACCCCGTTGTGCTACTACTGTGCAAGGGGACGTATAAAATAACAAAACTGCTTACGTGACCGTTGACACGCCGCGGTACGCGTGGCTGTTCCTGTTGATTAAAGAACATTTTTCATTACGGCATAGTTGCATAAATTTCTGTATTGTTCAAGCTTGCCCCTTCCAGGCGTTACACGACTACTGTACCCCGTTATGCTACTACTGTGCAAGGGGACGTATAAAATAACAAAACTGCTTACGAGACCGTTGATACGCTGCGGTACGTGTGGCGGTTCCTGTTGTTTAAAGTACTTTCTGTACAACATAGTTGCAGAACTTTCTGTATTATTCAAGCTAGCCCCTTCGAGACGTTACACGACTACTGTACCCCGTTATGCTACTACTTGTGCAAGGAGACGTATAAAATAACAAATCTGCTTACGAGACCGTTGATACGCTGCGGTACGTGTGGCGGTTCCTGTTGTTTAAAGTACATTCTTTACAACATAGTTGCAGAACTTTCTGTATTATTCAAGCTAGCCCCTACCAGACGCTACACGACTACTGTACCCCGTTATGCTACTACTGTGCAAGGGGACGTATAAAATAACAAAACTGCTTACGTGACCGTTGACACGCCGCGGTACGCGTGGCTGTTCCTGTTGATTAAAGAACATTTTTCATTACGGCATAGTTGCATAAATTTCTGTATTGTTCAAGCTTGCCCCTTCCAGGCGTTACACGACTACTGTACCCCGTTATGCTACTACTGTGCAAGGGGACGTATAAAATAACAAAACTGCTTACGTGACCGTTGACACGCCGCGGTACGCGTGGCTGTTCCTGTTGATTAAAGAACATTTTTCATTACGACATATTTACATAAATTTCTGTATTGTTCAAGCTTGCCCCTTCCAGGCGTTACACTACTACTGTACCCCGTTATGCTACTACTCTGCTAGGGGACGTATAAAATAACAAAACTGCTTAAGTGACCGTTGACCCGCCGCGGTACGCGTGGCTGTTCCTGTTGATTAAAGAACATTTTTCATTACGACATAGTTGCATAAATTTCTGTATTGTTCAAGCTTGCCCCTTCCAGGCGTTACACGACTACTGTACACCGTTGTGCTACTACTGTGCAAGGGGACGTATAAAATAACAAAACTGCTTACGAGACCGTTGATACGCTGCGGTACGTGTGGCGGTTCCTGTTGTTTAAAGTACTTTCTTTACAACATAGTTGCAGAACTTTCTGTATTATTCAAGCTAGCCCCTTCGAGACGTTACACGACTACTGTACCCCGTTATGCTACTACTGTACAAGGAGACGTATAAAATAACTAATCTGCTTACGAGACCGTTGATACGCTGCGGTAAGTGTGGCGGTTCCTGTTGTTTAAAGTACATTCTTTACAACATAGTTGCAGAACTTTCTGCATTATTCAAGCTAGCCCCTACCAGACGCTACACGACAACTGTACCCCGTTATGCTACTACTGTGCAAGGGGACGTATAAAATAACAAAACTGCTTACGTGACCGTTGACACGCCGCGGTACGCGTGGCTGTTCCTGTTGATTAAAGAACATTTTTCATTACGACATAGTTACATAAATTTCTGTATTGTTCAAGCTTGCCCCTTCCAGCCGTCACACGACTACTGTACCCCGTTATGCTACTACTGTGCAAGGGGACGTATAAAATAACAAAACTGCTTACGAGACCGTTGATACGCTGCGGTACGTGTGGCGGTTCCTGTTGTTTAAAGTACGTTCTTTACAACATAGTTGCAGAACTTTCTGTATTGTTCAAGCTAGCCCCTTCCAGATGTTACACGACTACGGTACCCCGTTATGCTACTACTGTGCAAGGGGACGTATAAAATAACAAAACTGCTTACGAGACCGTTGATACGCTGCGGTACGTGTGGTGGTTCCTGTTGTTTAAAGTACATTCTTTACAACATAGTTGCATAACTTTCTGTATTATTCAAGCTAGCCCCCACCAGACGCTACACGACAACTGTACCCCGTTATGTTACTACTGTGGAAGGGGACGTATAAAATAACAAAACTGCTTACGTGACCGTTGACACGCCGCGGTACGCGTGGCTGTTCCTGTTGGTTAAAGAACATTTTTCATTACGACATAGTTGCATAAATTTCTGTATTGTTCAAACTTGCCCCTTCCAGGCGTTACACTACAACTGTACCCCGTTATGCTACTACTGTGCTAGGGGACGTATAAAATAACAAAACTGCTTAAGTGCCGTTGACACGCCGCGGTACGCGTGGCTGTTCCTGTAGATTAAAGAACATTTTTCATTACGACATAGTTGCATAAATTTCTGTATTGTTCAAGCTTGCCCCTTCCAGGCGTTACACGACTACTGTACCCCGTTGTGCTACTACTGTGCAAGGGGACGTATAAAATAACAAAACTTCTTACGTGACCGTTGACACGCCGCGGTACGCGTGGCTGTTCCTGTTGATTAAAGAACATTTTTCATTACGGCATAGTTGCATAAATTTCTGTGTTGTTCAAGCTTGCCCCTTCCAGGCGTTACACGACTACTGTACCCCGCTATGCTACTACTGTGCAAGGGGACGTATAAAATAACAAAACTGCTTACGAGACCGTTGATACGCTGCGGTACGTGCGGCGGTTCCTGTTGTTAAAAGTACATTCTTTACAACATAGTTGCAGAACTTTCTGTATTGTTCAAGCTTGCCCCTTCCAGGTGTTACACGACTACTGTACCTCGTTATGCTACTACTGTGCCAGGTGACGTATAAAATAACAAAACTGCTTACGAGACCGTTGATAGGCTGCGGTACGTGTGGCGTTTCCTGTTGTCTAAAGTACATTGTTTAGAACATAGTTGCAGAACTTTCTGTATTATTCAAGCTAGCCCCTTCCAGGCGTTACACGACTACTGTACCCCGTTATGCTACTACTGTGCAAGGGGACGTATAAAATAGCAAATCTGCTTACGAGACCGTTGACACGCCGCGGTACGCGTGGCGGTTCCTGTTGATTAAAGAACATTTTTCATTACGACATAGTTGCATAAATTTCTGTATTGTTCAAGCTTGCCCCTTCCAGGCGTTACACGACTACTGTACCCCGTTATGCTACTACTGTGCAAGGGGACGTATAAAATAACAAAACTGCTTACGAGACCGTTGATACGCTGCGGTACGTGTGGCGGTTCCTGTTGTTTAAAGTACTTTCTTTACAACATAATTGCAGAACTTTCTGTATTGTTCAAGCTAGCCCCTTCCAGATGTTACACGACTACTGTACCCCGTTATGCTACTACTGTGCAAGGGGACGTATAAAATAACAAATCTGCTTACGAGACCGTTGATACGCTGCGATACGTGTGGCGGTTCCTGTTGTTTAAAGTACATTCTTTACAACATAGTTGCAGAACTGTCTGTATTATTCAAGCTAGCCCCTACCAGACGCTACACGACAACTGTACCCCGTTATGCTACTACTGTGCAAGGGGACGTATAAAATAACAAAATTGCTTACGTGACCGTTCACACGCCGCGGTACGCGTGGTTGTTCCTGTTGATTAAAGAACATTTTTCATTACGACATTGTTGCATAAATTTCTGTATTGTTCCAGCTTGCCAGTTTCCAGGTGTTACACGACTACTGTACCCCGTTGTGCTACTACTGTGCAAGGGGACGTATAAAATAACAAAACTGCTTACGAGACCGTTGATACGCTGCGGTACGTGTGGCGGTTCCTGTTGTTTAAAGTACATTCTTTACAACATAGTTGCAGAACTTTCTGTATTATTCAAGCTAGCCCCTACCAGAAGCTACACGACCACTGTACCCCGTTCTGCTACTACTGTGCTAGGGGGCGTGTAAAATAACAAAACTGCTTACGTGACCATTGACACGCCGCGGTACGCGTGGCTGTTCCTGTTGAATAAAGAACATTTTTCATTACGACATAGTTGCATAAATTTCTGTATTGTTCAAGCTTGCCCCTTCCAGTTGTTACACGACTACTGTACCCCGTTGTGCTACTACTATGCCAGGTGACGTATAAAATAACAAAACTGCTTACGAGACCGTTGATACGCTGCGGTACGTGTGGCGGTTCCTGTTGTTTAAAGTACATTCTTTACAACATAATTGCATAATTTTCTGTATTATTCAAGCTAGCCCCTACCAGACGTTACTCGACTACTGTACCCCGTTATGCTACTACTGTGCAAGGGGACGTATAAAATAACAAACTGCTTACGAGACCGTTGATACGCTGCGGTACGTGTGGCGGTTCCTTTTGTTTAAAGTACATTCTTTACAACATAGTTGCATAACTTTCTGTATTATTCAAGCTGGCCCCTACCAGACACTACACGACAACTGTACCCCGTTATGCTACTACTGTGCAAGGGGCGTATAAAATAACAAAACTGCTTACGTGACCGTCGACACGCCGCGGTACGCGTGGCTGTTCCTGTTGATTAAAGAACATTTTTCATTACGACATAGTTGCATAAATTTCTGTATTGTTCAAGCTTGCCCCTTCCAGGCGTTACACGACTACTGTACCCCGTTATGCTACTACTGTGCAAGGGGACGTAAACATTAATAAAACTGCTTACGTGACCGTTGATACAGCGTGGTCTGCGAATCTGCTCCTGTTGATTAAAGAAACTTCTTTACGACATACTGTAGTTGCATAACATTCTGTCTTGTTCATCTTGCCCTCCCAGTTTTTACACGTCTACTGTACACCGTTATGTTACTACTGTGCAATGGGACGTTTAAGTAACTAAACTGTTTACGTGACCGTTGGCACGCTGCGATACGCGAGGCTGTACCAATTGATTAAATAACTATCTTTACTTATCTTTACTACATAGTTGCATAACTTCTGTATTGTTCGAGCTTGACACTTTCAGAATTTACACTACTACTGTACCCCGTTGTGCTACTACAGTACAAGGGGACGTATAAAATAACAAAACTGCTTACGTGACCGTAGACACGCTGCGGTACCCGAGGCTGTTCCTGTTGATAGAACAACTATATTTACTAGAGAGTCCCATAAATTTCTGTATTGTTCAAGCCTCCACTTCCAGACGTTACACGACTACTGTACCCCGTTATGCTACTACTGTGCAAGGGGACGTAGAAAATAACAAAACTGCTTACGAGACCGTTGATACGCCGCGGTACGTGTGGCGGTTCCTTTTGTTTAAAGTACATTCTTTACAACATAGTTGCATAACTTTCTGTATTATTCAAGCTAGCCCCTACCAGACGTTACTCGACTACTGTACCCCGTTATGCTACTACTGTGCAAGGGGCGTATAAAATAACAAAACTGCTTACGAGACCGTTGATACGCTGCGGTACGTGTGGCGGTTCCTGTTGTTTAAAGTACATTCTATACAACATAGTGCATAACTTTCTGTATTATTCAAGCTAGCCACTACCAGACGTTACTTGACTACTGTACCCCGTTATGCTACTACTGTGCAAGGGGACGTATAAAATAACAAAACTGCTTACGTGACTGTTGACAGGCCGCGGTACGCGTGGCTGTTCCTGTTGATTAAAGAACATTTTTCATTACGACATATTTGCATAAATTTCTGTATTGTTCAAGCTTGCCACTTCCAGGCGTTACACGACTACTGTACCCCGTTATGCTACTACTGTGCAAGGGGACGTAAACATTAATAAAACTGCTTACGTGACCGTTGATATTGCGCTGTCTGCGAACCTGCTCCTGTTGATTAAAGAAATTTCTTTACGACATACTGTAGTTGCATAACATTCTGTCTTTTTCATCTTGCCCTCCCAGTTTTTACACGTCTACTGTACCCCGTTATGTTACTACCGTGTAATGGGACGTTTAAGTAACTAAACTGCTTACGTGACCGTTGACACGCTGCGATACGCGAGGCTGTTCCTGTTGATTAAATAACTATCTTTACTTATCTTTACTACATAGTTGCATAACTTCTGTATTGTTCGAGCTTGACCCTTTCAGACTTTACACTACTACTGTACCCCGTTGTGCTACTACTGTACAAGGGGACGTATAAAATAACAAAACTGCTTACGTGACCGTTGACACGCTGCGGTACGAGAGGCTGTTCCTGTTGATAGAACAACTTTATTTACTATAGAGTCCCATAACTTTCTGTATTGTTCAAGCCTACCCTTCCAGAAGTTACACGACTACTGTACCCCGTTATGCTACTACTGTGCAAGGGGACGTATAAAATAACAAAACTGCTTACGTGACCGTTGACACGCCGCGGTACGCGTGGCGGTTCCTGTTGTTTAAAGTACATTCTTTACAACATAGTTGCATAACTTTCTGTATTATTCAAGATAGCCCCTACCAGACGCTAGACGACAACTATACCCCGTTACGCTACTACTGTGCAAGGGGACGTATAAAATAACAAAACTGCTTACGAGACCGTTGATACGCTGCGGTACGTGTGGCGGATCCTGTTGTTTAAAGTACATTCTTTACAACATAGTTGCATAACTTTCTGTATTATTCAAGCTAGCCCCTACCAGACGTTACTCGACTATTGTACCCCGTTATGCTACTGCTGTGCAAGGGGACGTAGAAAATAACAAAACTGCTTACGAGACCGTTGATACGCTGCGGTACGTGTGGCGGTTCCTGTTGTTTAAAGTACATTCTTTACAACATATTTGCATAAATTTCTGTATTATTCAAGCTAGCCCCTACCAGACGTTACTCGACTACTGTACCCCGTTATGCTACTACTGTGCAAGGGGACGTATAAAATAACAAACTGCTTACGAGACCGTTGATACGCTGCGGTACGTGTGGCGGTTCCTTTTGTTTAAAGTACATTCTTTACAACATAGTTGCATAACTTTCTGTATTATTCAAGCTGGCCCCTACCAGACGCTACACGACAACTGTAGCCCGTTATGCTACTACTGTGCAAGGGGACGTATAAAATAACAAAACTGCTTACGTGACCGTCGACACGCCGCGGTACGCGTGGCTGTTCCTGTTGATTAAAGAACATTTTTCATTACGACATAGTTGCATAAATTTCTGTATTGTTCAAGCTTGCCCCTTCCAGGCGTTACACGACTACTGTACCCCGCTATGCTACTACTGTGCAAGGGGACGTATAAAATAACAAAACTGCTTACGAGACCGTTGATACGCTGCGGTACGTGCGGCGGTTCCTGTTGTTTAATGTACATTCTTTACAACATAGTTGCAGAACTTTCTGTATTATTCAAGCTAGCCCCTACCAGAAGCTACACGACCACTGTACCCCGTTCTGCTACTACTGTGCTAGGGGACGTATAAAATAACAAAACTGCTTACGTGACCATTGACACGCCGCGGTACGCGTGGCTGTTCCTGTTGAATAAAGAACATTTTTCATTACGACATAGTTGCATAAATTTCTGTATTGTTCAAGCTTGCCCCTTCCAGGTGTTACACGACTACTGTACCCCGTTATGCTACTACTGTGCCAGGTGACGTATAAAATAACAAAACTGCTTACGAGACCGTTGATACGCTGCGGTACGTGTGGCGGTTCCTGTTGTTTAAAGTACATTCTTTACAACATAATTGCATAATTTTCTGTATTATTCAAGCTAGCCCCTACCAGACGTTACTCGACTACTGTACCCCGTTATGCTACTACTGTGCAAGGGGACGTATAAAATAACAAAACTGCTTACGAGACCGTTGATAGGCTGCGGTGCGTGTGGCGTTTCCTGTTGTCTAAAGTACATTCTTTAAAACATAGTTGCAGAACTTTCTGTATTATTCAAGCTAGCCCCTTCCAGGCGTTACACGACTACTGTACCCCGTTATGCTACTACTGTGCAAGGGGACGTATAAAATAACAAAACTGCTTACGAGACCGTTGACACGCCGCGGTACGCGTGGCGGTTCCTGTTGATTAAAGAACATTTTTCATTACGACATAGTTGCATAAATTTCTGTATTGTTCAAACTTGCCCCTTCCAGGCGTTACACGACTACTGTACCCCGTTATGCTACTACTGTGCAAGGGGACGTATAAAATAACAAATCTTCTTACGAGACCGTTGATACGCTGCGATACGTGTGGCGGTTCCTGTTGTTTAAAGTACATTCTTTACAACATAGTTGCAGAACTGTCTGTATTATTCAAGCTAGCCCCTACCAGACGCTACACGACAACTGTACCCCGTTATGCTACTACTGTGCAAGGGGACGTATAAAATAACAAAATTGCTTACGTGACCGTTCACACGCCGCGGTACGCGTGGTTGTTCCTGTTGATTAAAGAAAATTTTTCATTACGACATTGTTGCATAAATTTCTGTATTGTTCCAGCTTGCCAGTTTCCAGGTGTTACACGACTACTGTACCCCGTTGTGCTACTACTGTGCAAGGGGACGTATAAAATAACAAAACTGCTTACGAGACCGTTGATACGCTGCGGTACGTGTGGCGGTTCCTGTTGTTTAAAGTACATTCTTTACAACATAGTTGCAGAACTTTCTGTATTATTCAAGCTAGCCCCTACCAGAAGCTACACGACCACTGTACCCCGTTCTGCTACTACTGTGCTAGGGGACGTATAAAATAACAAAACTGCTTACGTGACCATTGACACGCCGCGGTACGCGTGGCTGTTCCTGTTGAATAAAGAACATTTTTCATTACGACATAGTTGCATAAATTTCTGTATTGTTCAAGCATGCCCCTTCCAGGTGTTACACGACTACTGTACCCCGTTGTGCTACTACTATGCCAGGTGACGTATAAAATAACAAAACTGCTTACGAGACCGTTGATACGCTGCGGTACGTGTGGCGGTTCCTGATGTTTAAAGTACATTCTTTACAACATAATTGCATAATTTTCTGTATTATTCAAGCTAGCCCCTACCAGACGTTACTCGACTACTGTACCCCGTTATGCTACTACTGTGCAAGGGGACGTATAAAATAACAAACTGCTTACGAGACCGTTGATACGCTGCGGTACGTGTGGCGGTTCCTTTTGTTTAAAGTACATTCTTTACAACATAGTTGCATAACTTTCTGTATTATTCAAGCTGGCCCCTACCAGACACTACACGACAACTGTACCCCGTTATGCTACTACTGTGCAAGGGGCGTATAAAATAACAAAACTGCTTACGTGACCGTCGACACGCCGCGGTACGCGTGGCTGTTCCTGTTGATTAAAGAACATTTTTCATTACGACATAGTTGCATAAATTTCTGTATTGTTCAAGCTTGCCCCTTCCAGGCGTTACACGACTACTGTACCCCGTTATGCTACTACTGTGCAAGGGGACGTAAACATTAATAAAACTGCTTACGTGACCGTTGATACAGCGTGGTCTGCGAATCTGCTCCTGTTGATTAAAGAAACTTCTTTACGACATACTGTAGTTGCATAACATTCTGTCTTGTTCATCTTGCCCTCCCAGTTTTTACACGTCTACTGTACACCGTTATGTTACTACTGTGCAATGGGACGTTTAAGTAACTAAACTGTTTACGTGACCGTTGACACGCTGCGATACGCGAGGCTGTACCAATTGATTAAATAATTATCTTTACTTATCTTTACTACATAGTTGCATAGCTTCTGTATTGTTCGAGCTTGACACTTTCAGAATTTACACTACTACTGTACCCCGTTGTGCTACTACAGTACAAGGGGACGTATAAAATAACAAAACTGCTTACGTGACCGTAGACACGCTGCGGTACCCGAGGCTGTTCCTGTTGATAGAACAACTATATTTACTAGAGAGTCCCATAACTTTCTGTATTGTTCAAGCCTCCACTTCCAGACGTTACACGACTACTGTACCCCGTTATGCTACTACTGTGCAAGGGGACGTATAAAATAACAAAACTGCTTACGAGACCGTTGATACGCCGCGGTACGTGTGGCGGTTCCTTTTGTTTAAAGTACATTCTTTACAACATAGTTGCATAACTTTCTGTATTATTCAAGCTAGCCCCTACCAGACGTTACTCGACTACTGTACCCCGTTATGCTACTACTGTGCAAGGGGACGTATAAAATAACAAAACTGCTTACGAGACCGTTGATACGCTGCGGTACGTGTGGCGGTTCCTGTTGTTTAAAGTACATTCTATACAACATATTTGCATAACTTTCTGTATTATTCAAGCTAGCCACTACCAGACGTTACTTGACTACTGTACCCCGTTATGCTACTACTGTGCAAGGGGACGTATAAAATAACAAAACTGCTTACGTAACCGTTGGCACGCCGCGGTACGGGTGGCTGTTCCTGTTGATTAAAGAACATTTTTCATTACGACATATTTGCATAAATTTCTGTATTGTTCAAGCTTGCCACTTCCAGGCGTTACACGACTGCTGTACCCCGTTATGCTACTACTGTGCAAGGGGACGTAAACATTAATAAAACTGCTTACGTGACCGTTGATATTGCGCTGTCTGCGAACCTGCTCCTGTTGATTAAAGAAATTTCTTTACGACATACTGTAGTTGCATAACATTCTGTCTTTTTCATCTTGCCCTCCCAGTTTTTACTCGACTACTGTACCCCGTTATGCTACTACTGTGCAAGGGGACGTATAAAATAACAAAACTGCTTACGAGACCGTTGATAGGCTGCGGTACGTGTGGCGTTCCCTGTTGTCTAAAGTACATTCTTTAAAACATAGTTGCAGAACTTTCTGTATTATTCAAGCTAGCCCCTTCCAGGCGTTACACGACTACTGTACCCCGTTATGCTACTACTGTGCAAGGGGACGTATAAAATAACAAAACTGCTTACGAGACCGTTGTCACGCCGCGGTACGCGTGGCGGTTCCTGTTGATTAAAGAACATTTTTCATTACGACATAGTTGCATAAATTTCTGTATTGTTCAAGCTTGCCCCTTCCAGGCGTTACACGACTACTGTACCCCGTTATGCTACTACTGTGCAAGGGGACGTATAAAATAACAAAACTGCTTACGAGACCGTTGATACGCTGCGGTACGTGTGGCGGTTCCTGTTGTTTAAAGTACTTTCTTTACAACATAATTGCAGAACTTTCTCTATTGTTCAAGCTAGCCCCTTCCAGATGTTACACGACTACTGTACCCCGTTATGCTACTACTGTGCAAGGGGACGTATAAAATAACAAATCTGCTTACGAGACCGTTGATACGCTGCGATACGTGTGGCAGTTCCTGTTGTTTAAAGTACATTCTTTACAACATAGTTGCAGAACTGTCTGTATTATTCAAGCTAGCCCCTACCAGACGCTACACGACAACTGTACCCCGTTATGCTACTACTGTGCAAGGGGACGTATAAAATAACAAAATTGCTTACGTGACCGTTCACACGCCGCGGTACGCGTGGTTGTTCCTGTTGATTAAAGAACATTTTTCATTACGACATTGTTGCATAAATTTCTGTATTGTTCCAGCTTGCCAGTTTCCAGGTTTTACACGACTACTGTACCCCGTTGTGCTACTACTGTGCAAGGGGACGTATAAAATAACAAAACTGCTTACGAGACCGTTGATACGCTGCGGTACGTGTGGCGGTTCCTGTTGTTTAAAGTACATTCTTTACAACATAGTTGCAGAAATTTCTGTATTATTCAAGCTAGCCCCTACCAGAAGCTACACGACCACTGTACCCCGTTCTGCTACTACTGTGCTAGGGGACGTATAATATAACAAAACTGCTTACGTGACCATTGACACGCCGCGGTACGCGTGGCTGTTCCTGTTGAATAAAGAACATTTTTCATTACGACATAGTTGCATAAATTTCTGTATTGTTCAAGCTTGCCCCTTCCAGGTGTTACACGACTACTGTACCCCGTTGTGCTACTACTATGCCAGGTGACGTATAAAATAACAAAACTGCTTACGAGACCGTTGATACGCTGCGGTACGTGTGGCGGTTCCTGTTGTTTAAAGTACATTCTTTACAACATAATTGCATAATTTTCTGTATTATTCAAGCTAGCCCCTACCAGACGTTACTCGACTACTGTACCCCGTTATGCTACTACTGTGCAAGGGGACGTATAAAATAACAAACTGCTTACGAGAACGTTGATACGCTGCGGTACGTGTGGCGGTTCCTTTTGTTTAAAGTACATTCTTTACAACATAGTTGCATAACTTTCTGTATTATTCAAGCTGGCCCCTACCAGACACTACACGACAACTGTACCCCGTTATGCTACTACTGTGCAAGGGGCGTATAAAATAACGAAACTGCTTACGTGACCGTCGACACGCCGCGGTACGCGTGGCTGTTCCTGTTGATTAAAGAACATTTTTCATTACGACATAGTTGCATAAATTTCTGTATTGTTCAAGCTTGCCCCTTCCAGGCGTTACACGACTACTGTACCCCGTTATGCTACTACTGTGCAAGGGGACGTAAACATTAATAAAACTGCTTACGTGACCGTTGATACAGCGTGGTCTGCGAATCTGCTCCTGTTGATTAAAGAAACTTCTTTACGACATACTGTAGTTGCATAACATTCTGTTTTGTTCATCTTGCCCTCCCAGTTTTTACACGTCTACTGTACACCGTTATGTTACTACTGTGCAATGGGACGTTTAAGTAACTAAACTGTTTACGTGACCGTTGACACGCTGCGATACGCGAGGCTGTACCAATTGATTAAATAACTATCTTTACTTATCTTTACTACATAGTTGCATAACTTCTGTATTGTTCGAGCTTGACACTTTCAGAATTTACACTACTACTGTACCCCGTTGTGCTACTACAGTTCAAGGGGACGTATAAAATAACAAAACTGCTTACGTGACCGTAGACACGCTGCGGTACCCGAGGCTGTTCCTGTTGATAGAACAACTATATTTACTAGAGAGTCCCATAACTTTCTGTATTGTTCAAGCCTCCACTTCCAGACGTTACACGACTACTGTACCCCGTTATGCTACTACTGTGCAAGGGGACGTATAAAATAACAAAACTGCTTACGAGACCGTTGATACGCCGCGGTACGTGTGGCGGTTCCTGTTGTTTAAAGTACATTCTTTACAACATAGTTGCATAACTTTCTGTATTATTCAAGCTAGCCCCTACCAGACGTTACTCGACTACTGTACCCCGTTATGCTACTACTGTGCAAGGGGACGTATAAAATAACAAAACTGCTTACGTGACCGTTGACACGCCGCGGTACGCGTGGCTGTTCCTGTTGATTAAAGAACATTTTTCATTACGACATATTTGCATAAATTTCTGTATTGTTCAAGCTTGCCACTTCCAGGCGTTACACGACTACTGTACCCCGTTATGCTACTACTGTGCAAGGGGACGTAAACATTAATAAAACTGCTTACGTGACCGTTGATATTGCGCTGTCTGCGAACCTGCTCCTGTTGATTAAAGAAATTTCTTTACGACATACTGTAGTTGCATAACATTCTGTCTTTTTCATCTTGCCCTCCCAGTTTTTACACGTCTACTGTACCCCGTTATGTTACTACTGTGCAATGGGACGTTTAAGTAACTAAACTGCTTACGTGACCGTTGACACGCTGCGATACGCGAGGCTGTTCCTGTTGATTAAATAACTATCTTTACTTATCTTTACTACATAGTTGCATAACTTCTGTATTGTTCGAGCTTGACCCTTTCAGACTTTACACTACTACTGTACCCCGTTGTGCTACTACTGTACAAGGGGACGTATAAAATAACAAAACTGCTTACGTGACCGTTGACACGCTGCGGTACGAGAGGCTGTTCCTCTTGATAGAACAACTTTATTTACTATAGAGTCCCATAACTTTCTGTATTGTTCAAGCCTACCCTTCCAGAAGTTACACGACTACTGTACCCCGTTATGCTACTACTGTGCAAGGGGAAGTATAAAATAACAAAACTGCTTACGTGACCGTTGACACGCCGCGGTACGCGTGGCGGTTCCTGTTGTTTAAAGTACATTCTTTACAACATAGTTGCATAACTTTCTGTATTATTCAAGATAGCCCCTACCAGACGCTAGACGACAACTATACCCCGTTATGCTACTACTGTGCAAGGGGACGTATAAAATAACAAAACTGCTTACGAGACCGTTGATATGCTGCGGTACGTGTGGCGGATCCTGTTGTTTAAAGTACATTCTTTACAACATAGTTGCATAACTTTCTGTATTATTCAAGCTAGCCCCTACCAGACGTTACTCGACTATTGTACCCCGTTATGCTACTGCTGTGCAAGGGGACGTAGAAAATAACAAAACTGCTTACGAGACCGTTGATACGCTGCGGTACGTGTGGCGGTTCCTGTTGTTTAAAGTACATTCTTTACAACATATTTGCATAAATTTCTGTATTATTCAAGCTAGCCCCTACCAGACGTTACTCGACTACTGTACCCCGTTATGCTACTACTGTCCAAGGGGACGTATAAAATAACAAACTGCTTACGAGACCGTTGATACGCTGCGGTACGTGTGGCGGTTCCTTTTGTTTAAAGTACATTCTTTACAACATAGTTGTATAACTTTCTGTATTATTCAAGCTGGCCCCTACCAGACGCTACACGACAACTGTAGCCCGTTATGCTACTACTGTGCAAGGGGACGTATAAAATAACAAAACTGCTTACGTGACCGTCGACACGCCGCGGTACGCGTGGCTGTTCCTGTTGATTAAAGAACATTTTTCATTACGACATAGTTGCATACATTTCTGTATTGTTCAAGCTTGCCCCTTCCAGGCGTTACACGACTACTGTACCCCGTTATGCTACTACTGTGCAAGGGGACGTAAACATTAATAAAACTGCTTACGTGACCGTTGGTACAGCGTGGTCTGCGAATCTGCTCCTGTTGATTAAAGAAACTTCTTTACGACATACTGTAGTTGCATAACATTCTGTCTTGTTCATCTTGCCCTCCCAGTTTTTACACGTCTACTGTACACCGTTATGTTACTACTGTGCAATGGGACGTTTAAGTAACTAAACTGTTTACGTGACCGTTGACACGCTGCGATACGCGAGGCTGTACCAATTGATTAAATAACTATCTTTACTTATCTTTACTACATAGTTGCATAACTTCTGTATTGTTCGAGCTTGACACTTTCAGAATTTACACTACTACTGTACCCCGTTGTGCTACTACTGTATAAGGGGACGTATAAAATAACAAAACTGCTTACGCGACCGTAGACACGCTGCGGTACGCGAGGCTGTTCCTGTTGATAGAACAACAATATTTACTACAGAGTCCCATAATTTTCTGTATTGTTCAAGCCTCCCCTTCCAGACGTTACACGACTACTGTACCCCGTTATGCTACTACTGTGCAAGGGGACGTATAATATAACAAAACTGCTTACGAGACCGTTGATACGCCGCGGTACGTGTGGCGGTTCCTTTTGTTTAAAGTACATTCTTTACAACATAGTTGCATAACTTTCTGTATTATTCAAGCTAGCCCCTGCCAGACGTTACTCGACTACTGTACCCCGTTATGCTACTACTGTGCAAGGGGACGTATAAAATAACAAAACTGCTTACGAGACCGTTGATACGCTGCGGTACGTGTGGCGGTTCCTGTTGTTTAAAGTACATTCTATACAACATAGTTGCATAACTTTCTGTATTATTCAAGCTAGCCACTACCAGACGTTACTTGACTACTGTACCCCGTTATGCTACTACTGTGCAAGGGGACGTATAAAATAACAAAACTGCTTACGTGACCGTTGACACGCCGCGGTACGCGTGGCTGTTCCTGTTGATTAAAGAACATTTTTCATTACGACATAGTTGCATAAATTTCTGTATTGTTCAAGCTTGCCCCTTCCAGGTGTTACACGACTACTGTACCCCGTTGTGCTACTACTATGCCAGGTGACGTATAAAATAACAAAACTGCTTACGAGACCGTTGATACGCTGCGGTACGTGTGGCGGTTCCTGTTGTTTAAAGTACATTCTTTACAACATAATTGCATAATTTTCTGTATTATTCAAGATAGCCCCTACCAGACGTTACTCGACTACTGTACCCCGTTATGCTACTACTGTGCAAGGGGACGTATAAAATAACAAACTGCTTACGAGACCGTTGATACGCTGCGGTACGTGTGGCGTTTCCTTTTGTTTAAAGTACATTCTTTACAACATAGTTGCATAACTTTCTGTATTATTCAAGCTGGCCCCTACCAGACACTACACGACAACTGTACCCCGTTATGCTACTACTGTGCAAGTGGACGTATAAAATAACAAAACTGCTTACGTGACCGTCGACACGCCGCGGTACGCGTGGCTGTTCCTGTTGATTAAAGAACATTTTTCATTACGACATAGTTGCATAAATTTCTGTATTGTTCAAGCTTGCCCCTTCCAGGCGTTACACGACTACTGTACCCCGTTATGCTACTACTGTGCAAGGGGACGTAAACATTAATAAAACTGCTTACGTGACCGTTGATACAGCGTGGTCTGCGAATCTGCTCCTGTTGATTAAAGAAACTTCTTTACGACATACTGTAGTTGCATAACATTCTGTCTTGTTCATCTTGCCCTCCCAGTTTTTACACGTCTAATGTTCACCGTTATGTTACTACTGTGCAATGGGACGTTTAAGTAACTAAACTGTTTACGTGACCGTTGACACGCTGCGATACGCGAGGCTGTACCAATTGATTAAATAACTATCTTTACTTATCCTTACTACATAGTTGCATAACTTCTGTATTGTTCGAGCTTGACACTTTCAGAATTTACACTACTACTGTACCCCGTTGTGCTACTACAGTACAAGGGGACGTATAAAATAACAAAACTGCTTACGTGACCGTAGACACGCTGCGGTACCCGAGGCTGTTCCTGTTGATAGAACAACTATATTTACTACAGAGTCCCATAACTTTCTGTATTGTTCAAGCCTCCACTTCCAGACGTTACACGACTACTGTACCCCGTTATGCTGCTACTGTGCAAGGGGACGTATAAAATAACAAAACTGCTTACGAGAGCGTTGATACGCCGCGTTACGTGTGGCGGTTCCTTTTGTTTAAAGTACATTCTTTACAACATAGTTGCATAACTTTCTGTATTATTCAAGCTAGCCCCTACCAGACGTTACTCGACTACTGTACCCCGTTATGCTACTACTGTGCAAGGGGACGTATAAAATAACAAAACTGCTTACGAGACCGTTGATACGCTGCGGTACGTGTGGCGGTTCCTGTTGTTTAAAGTACATTCTATACAACATAGTTGCATAACTTTCTGTATTATTCAAGCTAGCCACTACCAGACGTTACTTGACTACTGTACCCCGTTATGCTACTACTGTGCAAGGGGACGTATAAAATAACAAAACTGCTTACGTGACCGTTGACACGCCGCGGTACGCGTGGCTGTTCCTGTTGATTAAAGAACATTTTTCATTACGACATATTTGCATAAATTTCTGTATTGTTCAAGCTTGCCACTTCCAGGCGTTACACGACTACTGTACCCCGTTATGCTACTACTGTGCAAGGGGACGTAAACATTAATAAAACTGCTTACGTGACAGTTGATATTGCGCTGTCTGCGAACCTGCTCCTGTTGATTAAAGAAATTTCTTTACGACATACTGTAGTTGCATAACATTCTGTCTTTTTCATCTTGCCCTCCCAGTTTTTACACGTCTACTGTACACCGTTATGTTACTACTGTGCAATGGGACGTTTAAATAACTAAACAGTTTACGTGACCGTTGACACGCTGCGATACGCGAGGCTGTACCAATTGATTAAATAACTATCTTTACTTATCTTTACTACATTGTTGCATAACTTCTGTATTGTTCGAGCTTGACACTTTCAGAATTTACACTACTACTGTACCCCGTTGTGCTACTACTGTACAAGGGGACGTATAAAATAACAAAACTGCTTACGTGACCGTAGACACGCTGCGGTACGCGAGGCTGTTCCTGTTGATAGAACAACTATATTTACTACAGAGTCCCATAACTTTCTGTATTGTTCAAGCCTCCCCTTCCAGACGTTACACGACTACTGTACCCCGTTATGCTACTACTGTGCAAGGGGACGTATAAAATAACAAAACTGCTTACGAGACCGTTGATACGCCGCGGTACGTGTGGCGGTTCCTTTTGTTTAAAGTACATTCTTTACAACATAGTTGCATAACTTTCTGTATTATTCAAGCTAGCCCCTACCAGACGTTACTCGACTACTGTACCCCGTTATGCTAGTACTGTGCAAGGGGACGTATAAAATAACAAAACTGCTTACGAGACCGTTGATACGCTGCGGTACGTGTGGCGGTTCCTGTTGTTTAAAGTACATTCTATACAACATAGTTGCATAACTTTCTGTATTATTCAAGCTAGCCACTACCAGACGTTACTTGACTACTGTACCCCGTTATGCTACTACTGTGCAAGGGGACGTATAAAATAACAAAACTGCTTACGTGACCGTTGACACGCCGCGGTACGCGTGGCTGTTCCTGTTGATTAAAGAACATTTTTCATTACGACAGAGTTGCATAAATTTCTGTATTGTTCAAGCTTGCCACTTCCAGGCGTTACACGACTACTGTACCCCGTTATGCTACTACTGTGCAAGGGGACGTAAACATTAATAAAACTGCTAACGTGACCGTTGATGTTGCGCTGTCTGCGAACCTGCTCCTGTTGATTAAAGAAAATGTCTTTACGACATATTGTAGTTGCATAACATTCTGTCTTTTCCATCTTGCCCTCCCAGTTTTTACACGTCTACTGTACCCCGTTATGTTACTACTGTGCAATGGGACGTTTAAGTAACTAAACTGCTTACGTGACCGTTGACACGCTGCGATACGCGAGGCTGTTCCTGTTGATTAAATAACTATCTTTACTTATCTTTACTACATAGTTGCATAACTTCTGTATTGTTCGAGCTTGACCCTTTCAGACTTTACACTACTACTGTACCCCGTTGTGCTACTACTGTACAAGGGGACGTATAAAATAACAAAACTGCTTACGTGACCGTTGACACGCTGCGGTACGAGAGGCTGTTCCTGTTGATAGAAGAACTTTATTTACTATAGAGTCCCATAACTTTCTGTATTGTTCAAGCCTCCCCTTCCAGACGTTACACGACTACTGTACCCCGTTATGCTACTACTCTGCAAGGGGACGTATAAAATAACAAAACTGCTTACGTGACCGTTGACACGCCGCGGTACGCGTGGCGGTTCCTGTTGTTTAGAGTACATTCTTTACAACATAGTTGCATAACTTTCTGTATTATTCAAGATAGCCCCTACCAGACGCTAGACGACAACTATACCCCGTTATGCTACTACTGTGCAAGGGGACGTATAAAATAACAAAACTGCTTACGAGACCGTTGATACGCTGCGGTACGTGTGGCGGATCCTGTTGTTTAAAGTACATTCTTTACAACATAGTTGCATAACTTTCTGTATTATTCAAGCTAGCCCCTACCAGACGTTACTCGACTATTGTACCCCGTTATGCTACTGCTGTGCAAGGGGACGTAGAAAATAACAAAACTGCTTACGAGTCCGTTGATACGCTGCGGTACGTATGGCGGTTCCTGTTGTTTAAAGTACATTCTATACAACATATTTGCATAAATTTCTGTATTGTTCAAACTTGCCAGTTTCCAGGTGTTACACGACTACTGTACCCCGTTGTGCTACTACTGTGCAAGGGGACGTATAAAATAACAAAACTGCTAACGTGACCGTTGACACTCCGTGGTACGCGTGGCTGTTCCTGTTGATTAAAGAACATTTTTCATTACGACATATTTGCATAAATTTCTGTATTGTTCAAGCTTGCCCCTTCCAGGCGTTACACGACTACTGTACCCCGTTATGCTACTACTGTGCAAGGGGACGTATAAAATAACAAAACTGCTTACGAGACCGTTGATACGCTGCGGTACGTGTTGCGGTTCCTGTTGTTTAAAGTACATTCTTTACAACATAGTTGCAGAACTTTCTGTATTATTCAAGCTAGCCCCTTCCAGACGTTACACGACTACTGTACCCCTTTATGCTACTACTGTGCAAGGGGACGTATAAAATAACAAAACTGCTTACGAGACCGTTGATACGCTGCGGTACGTGTGGCGGTTCCTGTTGTTTAAACTACATTCTTTACAACATAGTTGCATAACTTTCTGTATTGTTCAAGCTTGCCCCTTCCAGGCGTTACACTTCTACTGTGCCCCGTTATGCTACTACTGTGCTAGGGGACGCATAAAATAACAAAACTACTTAAGTGACCGTTGACACGCCGCGGTACGCGTGGCTGTTCCTGTTGATTAAAGAACATTTTTCATTACGACATAGTTGCATAAATTTCTGTATTGTTCAAGCTTGCCCCTTCCAGGCGTTACACGACTACTGTACCCCGTTGTGCTACTACTGTGCAAGGAGACGAATAAAATAACAAAACTGCTTACGTGACCGTTGACACGCCGCGGTACGCGTGGCTGTTCCTGTTGATTAAAGAACATTTTTCATTACGACATAGTTGCATAAATTTCTGTATTGTTCAAGCTTGCCCCTTCCAGGCGTTACACGACTACTGTACACCGTTATGCTACAACTGTGCAAGGGGACGTATAAAATAACAAAAATGCTTACGAGACCGTTGATACGCTGCGGTACTTGTGGCGGTTCCTGTTGTTTAAAGTACATTCTTTACAACATAGTTGCATAACTTTCTGTATTATTCAAGCTAGCCCCTTCCAGACGTTACACGACTACTGTACCCCGTTATGCTACTACTGTGCAAGGGGAAGTATAAAATAACAAAACTGCTTACGAGACCGTTGATACGCCACGGTACGTGTGGCGGTTCCTGTTGTTTAAAGTACATTCTTTACAACATAGTTGCAGAACTTTCTGTATTATTCAAGCTAGCCCCTTCCAGACGTTACACGACTACTGTACCCCGTTATGCTACTACTGTGCAAGGGGACGTATAAAATAACAAAACTGCTTACGAGACCGTTGATACGCTGCGGTACGTGTGGCGGTTCCTGTTGTTTAAAGTACATTCTTTACAACATAGTTGCATAAATTTCTGTATTATTCAAGCTAGCCCCTTCCAGACGTTACACGACTACTGTACCCCGTTATGCTACTACTGTGCAAGGGGACGTATAAAATAACAAAACTGCTTACGAGACCGTTGACACGCCGCGGTACGCGTGGCAGTTCCTGTTGATTATAGAATATTTTTCATTACGACATAGTTGCAAAAATTTCTGTATTGTACAAGCTTGCCCCTTCCAGGCGTTACACGACTACTGTACCCCGTTGTGCTACTACTGTGCAAGGGCACGAATAAAATAACAAAACTGCTTACGTGACCGTTGACACGCCGCGGTACGCGTGGCTGTTGCTGTTGATTAAAGAACATTTTTCATTACGACATAGTTGCATAAATTTCTGTATTGTTCAAGCTTGCCCCTTCCAGGCGTTACACGACTACTGTACCCCGTTATACTACTACTGTGCAAGGGGACGTAAACATTAATAAAACTGCTTACGTGACCGTTGATACAGCGTGGTCTGCGAATTTGCTCCTGTTGATTAAAGAAACTTCTTTACGACATACTGTAGTTGCATAACATTCTGTCTTGTTCATCTTGCCCTCCCAGTTTTTACACGTCTACTGTACACCGTTATGTTACTACTGTGCAATGGGACGTTTAAGTAACTAAACTGTTTACGTGACCGTTGACACGCTGCGATACGCGAGGCTGTACCAATTGATTAAATAACTATCTTTACTTATCTTTACTACATAGTTGCATAACTTCTGTATTGTTCGAGCTTGACACTTTCAGAATTTACACTACTACTGTACCCCGTTGTGCTACTACAGTACAAGGGGACATATAAAATAACAAAACTGCTTACGTGACCGTAGACACGCTGCGGTACCCGAGGCTGTTCCTGTTGATAGAACAACTATATTTACTAGAGAGTCCCATAACTTTCTGTATTGTTCAAGCCTCCACTTCCAGACGTTACACGACTACTGTACCCCGTTATGCTACTACTGTGCAAGGGGACGTATAAAATAACAAAACTGCTTACGAGACCGTTGATACGCTGCGGTACGTGTTGCGGTTCCTGTTGTTTAAAGTACATTCTTTACAACATAGTTGCAGAACTTTCTGTATTATTCAAGCTAGCCCCTTCCAGACGTTACACGACTACTGTACCCCTTTATGCTACTACTGTGCAAGGGGACGTATAAAATAACAAAACTGCTTACGAGACCGTTGATACGCTGCGGTACGTGTGGCGGTTCCTGTTGTTTAAAGTACATTCTTTACAACATAGTTGCATAACTTTCTGTATTATTCAAGCTAGCCCCTTCCAGACGTTACACGACTACTGTACCCCGTTATGCTACTACTGTGCAAGGGGACGTATAAAATAACAAAACTGCTTACGAGACCGTTGATACGCTGCGGTACGTGTGGCGGTTCCTGTTGTTTAAAGTACATTCTTTACAACATAGTTGCATAAATTTCTGTATTATTCAAGCTAGCCCCTTCCAGACGTTACACGACTACTGTACCCCGTTATGCTACTACTGTGCAAGGGGACGTATAAAATAACAAAACTGCTTACGAGACCGTTGACACGCCGCGGTACGCGTGGCAGTTCCTGTTGATTATAGAATATTTTTCATTACGACATAGTTGCAAAAATTTCTGTATTGTTCAAGCTTGCCCCTTCCAGGCGTTACACGACTACTGTACCCCGTTGTGCTACTACTGTGCAAGGGCACGAATAAAATAACAAAACTGCTTACGTGACCGTTGACACGCTGCGATACGCGAGGCTGTACCAATTGATTAAATAACTATCTTTACTTATCTTTACTACATAGTTGCATAACTTCTGTATTGTTCGAGCTTGACACTTTCAGTATTTACACTACTACTGTACCCCGTTGTGCTACTACAGTACAAGGGGACATATAAAATAACAAAACTGCTTACGTGACCGTAGACACGCTGCGGTACCCGAGGCTGTTCCTGTTGATAGAACAACTATATTTACTAGAGAGTCCCATAACTTTCTGTATTGTTCAAGCCTCCACTTCCAGACGTTACACGACTACTGTACCCCGTTATGCTACTACTGTGCAAGGGGACGTATAAAATAACAAAACTGCTTACGAGACCGTTGATACGCCGCGGTACGTGTGGCGGTTCCTTTTGTTTAAAGTACATTCTTTACAACATAGTTGCATAACTGTCTGTATTATTCAAGCTAGCTCCTACCAGACGTTACTCGACTACTGTACCCCGTTATGCTACTACTGTGCAAGGGGACGTATAAAATAACAAAACTGCTTACGAGACCGTTGATACGCTGCGGTACGTGTGGCGGTTCCTGTTGTTTAAAGTACATTCTATACAACATAGTTGCATAACTTTCTGTATTATTCAAGCTAGCCACTACCAGACGTTACTTGACTACTGTACCCCGTTATGCTACTACTGTGCAAGGGGACGTATAAAATAACAAAACTGCTTACGTGACCGTTGACACGCCGCGGTACGCGTGGCTGTTCCTGTTGATTAAAGAACATTTTTCATTACGACATATTTGCATAAATTTCTGTATTGGTCAAGCTTGCCACTTCCAGGCGTTACACGACTACTGTACCCCGTTATGCTACTACTGTGCAAGGGGACGTAAACATTAATAAAACTGCTTACGTGACCGTTGATATTGCGCTGTCTGCGAACCTGCTCCTGTTGATTAAAGAAATTTCTTTACGACATACTGTAGTTGCATAACATTCTGTCTTTTTCATCTTGCCCTCCCAGTATTTACTCGACTACTGTACCCCGTTATGCTACTAGTGTGCAAGGGGACGTATAAAATAACAAAACTGCTTACGAGACCGTTGATAGGCTGCGGTACGTGTGGCGTTCCCTGTTGTCTAAAGTACATTCTTTAAAACATAGTTGCAGAACTTTCTGTATTATTCAAGCTAGCCCCTTCCAGGCGTTACACGACTACTGTACCCCGTTATGCTACTACTGTGCAAGGGGACGTATAAAATAACAAAACTGCTTACGAGACCGTTGATACGCTGCGGTACGTGTGGCGGTTCCTGTTGTTTAAAGTACATTCTATACAACATAGTTGCATAACTTTCTGTATTATTCAAGCTAGCCACTACCAGACGTTACTCGACTATTGTACCCCGTTATGCTACTGCTGTGCAAGGGGACGTAGAAAATAACAAAACTGCTTACGAGACCGTTGATACGCTGCGGTACGTGTGGCGGTTCCTGTTGTTTAAAGTACATTCTTTACAACATATTTGCATAAATTTCTGTATTATTCAAGCTAGCCCCTACCAGACGATACTCGACTACTGTACCCCGTCATGCTACTACTGTGCAAGGGGACGTATAAAATAACAAAACTGCTTACGAGACCGTTGATACGCTGCGGTACGTGTGGCGGATCCTGTTGTTTAAAGTATATTCTTTACAACATAGTTGCATAACTTTCTGTATTATTCAAGCTAGCCCCTACCAGACGTTACTCGACTACTGTACCCCGTTATGCTACTACTGTGCAAGGGGACGTATAAAATAACAAACTGCTTACGAGACCGTTGGTACGCTGCGGTACGTGTGGCGGTTCCTTTTGTTTAAAGTACATTCTTTACAACATAGTTGCATAACTTTCTGTATTATTCAAGCTGGCCCCTACCAGACGCTACACGACAACTGTAGCCCGTTATGCTACTACTGTGCAAGGGGACGTATAAAATAACAAAACTGCTTACGTGACCGTCGACACGCCGCGGTACGCGTGGCTGTTCATGTTGATTAAAGAAATTTTTCATTACGACATAGTTGCATAAATTTCTGTATTGTTCAAGCTTGCCCCTTCCAGGCGTTACACGACTACTGTACCCCGTTATGCTACTACTGTGCAAGGGGACGTAAACATTAATAAAACTGCTTACGTGACCGTTGATACAGCGTGGTCTGCGAATCTGCTCCTGTTGATTAAAGAAACTTCTTTACGACATACTGTAGTTGCATAACATTCTGTCTTGTTCATCTTGCCCTCCCAGTTTTTACACGTCTACTGTACACCGTTATGTTACTACTGTGCAATGGGACGTTTAAGTAACTAAACTGTTTACGTGACCGTTGACACGCTGCGATACGCGAGGCTGTACCAATTGATTAAATAACTATCTTTACTTATCTTTACTACATAGTTGCATAACTTCTGTATTGTTCGAGCTTGACACTTTCAGAATTTACACTACTACTGTACCCCGTTGTGCTACTACTGTACAAGTTGACGTATAAAATAACAAAACTGCTTACGTGACCGTAGACACGCTGCGGTACGCGAGGCTGTTCCTGTTGATAGAACAACTATATTTACTACAGACTCCCATAAATTCCTGTATTGTTCAAGCCTCCCCTTCCAGACGTTACACGACTACTGTACCCCGTTATGCTACTACTGTGCAAGGGGACGTATAATATAACAAAACTGCTTACGAGACCGTTGATACGCCGCGGTACGTGTGGCGGTTCCTTTTGTTTAAAGTACATTCTCTACAACATAGTTGCATAACTTTCTGTATTATTCAAGCTAGCCCCTGCCAGACGTTACTCGACTACTGTACCCCGTTATGCTACTACTGTGCAAGGGGACGTATAAAATAACAAAACTGCTTACGAGACCGTTGATACGCTGCGGTACGTGTGGCGGTTCCTGTTGTTTAAAGTACATTCTATACAACATAGTTGCATAACTTTCTGTATTATTCAAGCTAGCCACTACCAGACGTTACTTGACTACTGTACCCCGTTATGCTACTACTGTGCAAGGGGACGTATAAAATAACAAAACTGCTTACGTGACCGTTGACACGCCGCGGTACGCGTGGCTGTTCCTGTTGATTAAAGAACATTTTTCATTACGACATAGTTGCATAAATTTCTGTATTGTTCAAGCTTGCCCCTTCCAGGTGTTACACGACTACTGTACCCCGTTGTGCTACTACTATGCCAGGTGACGTATAAAATAACAAAACTGCTTACGAGACCGTTGATACGCTGCGGTACGTGTGGCGGTTCCTGTTGTTTAAAGTACATTCTTTACAACATAATTGCATAATTTTCTGTATTATTCAAGCTAGCCCCTACCAGACGTTACTCGACTACTGTACCCCGTTATGCTACTACTGTGCAAGGGGACGTATAAAATAACAAAACTGCTTACGTGACCGTTGACACGCCGCGGTACGCGTGGCTGTTCCTGTTGATTAAAGAACATTTTTCATTACGACAGTGTTGCATAAATTTCTGTATTGTTCAAGCTTGCCACTTCCAGGCGTTACACGACTACTGTACCCCGTTATGCTACTACTGTGCAAGGGGACGTAAACATTAATAAAACTGCTTACGTGACCGTTGATGTTGCGCTGTCTGCGAACCTGCTCCTGTTGATTAAAGAAAATGTCTTTACGACATATTGTAGTTGCATAACATTCTGTCTTTTCCATCTTGCCCTCCCAGTTTTTACACGTCTAGTGTACCCCGTTATGTTACTACTGTGCAATGGGACGTTTAAGTAACTAAACTGCTTACGTGACCGTTGACACGCTGCGATACGCGAGGCTGTTCCTGTTGATTAAATAACTATCTTTACTTATCTTTACTACATAGTTGCATAACTTCTGTATTGTTCGAGCTTGACCCTTTCAGACTTTACACTACTACTGTACCCCGTTGTGCTACTACTGTACAAGGGGACGTATAAAATAACAAAACTGCTTACGTGACCGTTGACACGCTGCGGTACGAGAGGCTGTTCCTGTTGATAGAAGAACTTTATTTACTATAGAGTCCCATAACTTTCTGTATTGTTCAAGCCTCCCCTTCCAGACGTTACACGACTACTGTACCCCGTTATGCTACTACTCTGCAAGGGGACGTATAAAATAACAAAACTGCTTACGTGACCGTTGACACGCCGCGGTACGCGTGGCGGTTCCTGTTGTTTAGAGTACATTCTTTACAACATAGTTGCATAACTTTCTGTATTATTCAAGATAGCCCCTACCAGACGCTAGACGACAACTATACCCCGTTATGCTACTACTGTGCAAGGGGACGTAGAAAATAACAAAACTGCTTACGAGTCCGTTGATACGCTGCGGTACGTGTGGCGGTTCCTGTTGTTTAAAGTACATTCTATACAACATATTTGCATAAATTTCTGTATTGTTCAAACTTGCCAGTTTCCAGGTGTTACACGACTACTGTACCCCGTTGTGCTACTACTGTGCAAGGGGACGTATAAAATAACAAAACTGCTAACGTGACCGTTGACACTCCGTGGTACGCGTGGCTGTTCCTGTTGATTAAAGAACATTTTTCATTACGACATATTTGCATAAATTTCTGTATTGTTCAAGCTTGCCCCTTCCAGGCGTTACACGACTACTGTACCCCGTTATGCTACTACTGTGCAAGGGGACGTATAAAATAACAAAACTGCTTACGAGACCGTTGATACGCTGCGGTACGTGTTGCGGTTCCTGTTGTTTAAAGTACATTCTTTACAACATAGTTGCAGAACTTTCTGTATTATTCAAGCTAGCCCCTTCCAGACGTTACACGACTACTGTACCCCTTTATGCTACTACTGTGCAAGGGGACGTATAAAATAACAAAACTGCTTACGAGACCGTTGATACGCTGCGGTACGTGTGGCGGTTCCTGTTGTTTAAAGTACATTCTTTACAACATAGTTGCATAACTTTCTGTATTGTTCAAGCTTGCCCCTTCCAGGCGTTACACTACTACTGTGCCCCGTTATGCTACTACTGTGCTAGGGGACGCATAAAATAACAAAACTACTTAAGTGACCGTTGACACGCCGCGGTACGCGTGGCTGTTCCTGTTGATTAAAGAACATTTTTCATTACGACATAGTTGCATAAATTTCTGTATTGTTCAAGCTTGCCCCTTCCAGGCGTTACACGACTACTGTACCCCGTTGTGCTACTACTGTGCAAGGAGACGAATAAAATAACAAAACTGCTTACGTGACCGTTGACACGCCGCGGTACGCGTGGCTGTTCCTGTTGATTAAAGAACATTTTTCATTACGACATAGTTGCATAAATTTCTGTATTGTTCAAGCTTGCCCCTTCCAGGCGTTACACGACTACTGTACACCGTTATGCTACAACTGTGCAAGGGGACGTATAAAATAACAAAAATGCTTACGAGACCGTTGATACGCTGCGGTACTTGTGGCGGTTCCTGTTGTTTAAAGTACATTCTTTACAACATAGTTGCATAACTTTCTGTATTATTCAAGCTAGCCCCTTCCAGACGTTACACGACTACTGTACCCCGTTATGCTACTACTGTGCAAGGGGAAGTATAAAATAACAAAACTGCTTACGAGACCGTTGATACGCCGCGGTACGTGTGGCGGTTCCTGTTGTTTAAAGTACATTCTTTACAACATAGTTGCATAACTTTCTGTATTATTCAAGCTAGCCCCTTCCAGACGTTACACGACTACTGTACCCCGTTATGCTACTACTGTGCAAGGGGACGTATAAAATAACAAAACTGCTTACGAGACCGTTGATACGCTGCGGTACGTGTGGCGGTTCCTGTTGTTTAAAGTACATTCTTTACAACATAGTTGCATAAATTTCTGTATTATTCAAGCTAGCCCCTTCCAGACGTTACACGACTACTGTACCCCGTTATGCTACTACTGTGCAATGGGACGTATAAAATAACAAAACTGCTTACGAGACCGTTGACACGCCGCGGTACGCGTGGCAGTTCCTGTTGATTATAGAATATTTTTCATTACGACATAGTTGCAAAAATTTCTGTATTGTTCAAGCTTGCCCCTTCCAGGCGTTACACGACTACTGTACCCCGTTGTGCTACTACTGTGCAAGGGCACGAATAAAATAACAAAACTGCTTACGTGACCGTTGACACGCCGCGGTACGCGTGGCTGTTGCTGTTGATTAAAGAACATTTTTCATTACGACATAGTTGCATAAATTTCTGTATTGTTCAAGCTTGCCCTTCCAGGCGTTACACGACTACTGTACCCCGTTATACTACTACTGTGCAAGGGGACGTAAACATTAATAAAACTGCTTACGTGACCGTTGATACAGCGTGGTCTGCGAATCTGCTCCTGTTGATTAAAGAAACTTCTTTACGACATACTGTAGTTGCATAACATTCTGTCTTGTTCATCTTGCCCTCCCAGTTTTTACACGTCTACTGTACACCGTTATGTTACTACTGTGCAATGGGACGTTTAAGTAACTAAACTGTTTACGTGACCGTTGACACGCTGCGATACGCGAGGCTGTACCAATTGATTAAATAACTATCTTTACTTATCTTTACTACATAGTTGCATAACTTCTGTATTGTTCGAGCTTGACACTTTCAGAATTTACACTACTACTGTACCCCGTTGTGCTACTACAGTACAAGGGGACATATAAAATAACAAAACTGCTTACGTGACCGTAGACACGCTGCGGTACCCGAGGCTGTTCCTGTTGATAGAACAACTATATTTACTAGAGAGTCCCATAACTTTCTGTATTGTTCAAGCCTCCACTTCCAGACGTTACACGACTACTGTACCCCGTTATGCTACTACTGTGCAAGGGGACGTATAAAATAACAAAACTGCTTACGAGACCGTTGATACGCCGCGGTACGTGTGGCGGTTCCTTTTGTTTAAAGTACATTCTTTACAACATAGTTGCATAACTGTCTGTATTATTCAAGCTAGCTCCTACCAGACGTTACTCGACTACTGTACCCCGTTATGCTACTACTGTGCAAGGGGACGTATAAAATAACAAAACTGCTTACGAGACCGTTGATACGCTGCGGTACGTGTGGCGGTTCCTGTTGTTTAAAGTACATTCTATACAACATAGTTGCATAACTTTCTGTATTATTCAAGCTAGCCACTACCAGACGTTACTTGACTACTGTACCCCGTTATGCTACTACTGTGCAAGGGGACGTATAAAATAACAAAACTGCTTACGTGACCGTTGACACGCCGCGGTACGCGTGGCTGTTCCTGTTGATTAAAGAACATTTTTCATTACGACATATTTGCATAAATTTCTGTATTGGTCAAGCTTGCCACTTCCAGGCGTTACACGACTACTGTACCCCGTTATGCTACTACTGTGCAAGGGGACGTAAACATTAATAAAACTGCTTACGTGACCGTTGATATTGCGCTGTCTGCGAACCTGCTCCTGTTGATTAAAGAAATTTCTTTACGACATACTGTAGTTGCATAACATTCTGTCTTTTTCATCTTGCCCTCCCAGTATTTACTCGACTACTGTACCCCGTTATGCTACTAGTGTGCAAGGGGACGTATAAAATAACAAAACTGCTTACGAGACCGTTGATAGGCTGCGGTACGTGTGGCGTTCCCTGTTGTCTAAAGTACATTCTTTAAAACATAGTTGCAGAACTTTCTGTATTATTCAAGCTAGCCCCTTCCAGGCGTTACACGACTACTGTACCCCGTTATGCTACTACTGTGCAAGGGGACGTATAAAATAACAAAACCGCTTACGAGACCGTTGATACGCTGCGGTACGTGTGGCGGTTCCTGTTGTTTAAAGTACATTCTATACAACATAGTTGCATAACTTTCTGTATTATTCAAGCTAGCCACTACCAGACGTTACTCGACTATTGTACCCCGTTATGCTACTGCTGTGCAAGGGGACGTAGAAAATAACAAAACTGCTTACGAGACCGTTGATACGCTGCGGTACGTGTGGCGGTTCCTGTTGTTTAAAGTACATTCTTTACAACATATTTGCATAAATTTCTGTATTATTCAAGCTAGCCCCTACCAGACGATACTCGACTACTGTACCCCGTCATGCTACTACTGTGCAAGGGGACGTATAAAATAACAAAACTGCTTACGAGACCGTTGATACGCTGCGGTACGTGTGGCGGATCCTGTTGTTTAAAGTATATTCTTTACAACATAGTTGCATAACTTTCTGTATTATTCAAGCTAGCCCCTACCAGACGTTACTCGACTACTGTACCCCGTTATGCTACTACTGTGCAAGGGGACGTATAAAATAACAAACTGCTTACGAGACCGTTGGTACGCTGCGGTACGTGTGGCGGTTCCTTTTGTTTAAAGTACATTCTTTACAACATAGTTGCATAACTTTCTGTATTATTCAAGCTGGCCCCTACCAGACGCTACACGACAACTGTAGCCCGTTATGCTACTACTGTGCAAGGGGACGTATAAAATAACAAAACTGCTTACGTGACCGTCGACACGCCGCGGTACGCGTGGCTGTTCATGTTGATTAAAGAAATTTTTCATTACGACATAGTTGCATAAATTTCTGTATTGTTCAAGCTTGCCCCTTCCAGGCGTTACACGACTACTGTACCCCGTTATGCTACTACTGTGCAAGGGGACGTAAACATTAATAAAACTGCTTACGTGACCGTTGATACAGCGTGGTCTGCGAATCTGCTCCTGTTGATTAAAGAAACTTCTTTACGACATACTGTAGTTGCATAACATTCTGTCTTGTTCATCTTGCCCTCCCAGTTTTTACACGTCTACTGTACACCGTTATGTTACTACTGTGCAATGGGACGTTTAAGTAACTAAACTGTTTACGTGACCGTTGACACGCTGCGATACGCGAGGCTGTACCAATTGATTAAATAACTATCTTTACTTATCTTTACTACATAGTTGCATAACTTCTGTATTGTTCGAGCTTGACACTTTCAGAATTTACACTACTACTGTACCCCGTTGTGCTACTACTGTACAAGGGGACGTATAAAATAACAAAACTGCTTACGTGACCGTAGACACGCTCCGGTACGCGAGGCTGTTCCTGTTGATAGAACAACTATATTTACTACAGACTCCCATAAATTCCTGTATTGTTCAAGCCTCCCCTTCCAGACGTTACACGACTACTGTACCCCGTTATGCTACTACTGTGCAAGGGGACGTATAATATAACAAAACTGCTTACGAGACCGTTGATACGCCGCGGTACGTGTGGCGGTTCCTTTTGTTTAAAGTACATTCTCTACAACATAGTTGCATAACTTTCTGTATTATTCAAGCTAGCCCCTGCCAGACGTTACTCGACTACTGTACCCCGTTATGCTACTACTGTGCAAGGGGACGTATAAAATCACAAAACTGCTTACGAGACCGTTGATACGCTGCGGTACGTGTGGCGGTTCCTGTTGTTTAAAGTACATTCTATACAACATAGTTGCATAACTTTCTGTATTATTCAAGCTAGCCACTACCAGACGTTACTTGACTACTGTACCCCGTTATGCTACTACTGTGCAAGGGGACGTATAAAATAACAAAACTGCTTACGTGACCGTTGACACGCCGCGGTACGCGTGGCTGTTCCTGTTGATTAAAGAACATTTTTCATTACGACATAGTTGCATAAATTTCTGTATTGTTCAAGCTTGCCCCTTCCAGGTGTTACACGACTACTGTACCCCGTTGTGCTACTACTATGCCAGGTGACGTATAAAATAACAAAACTGCTTACGAGACCGTTGATACGCTGCGGTACGTGTGGCGGTTCCTGTTGTTTAATGTACATTCTTTACAACATAATTGCATAATTTTCTGTATTATTCAAGCTAGCCCCTACCAGACGTTACTCGACTACTGTACCCCGTTATGATACTACTGTGCAAGGGGACGTATAAAATAACAAACTGCTTACGAGACCGTTGATACGCTGCGGTACGTGTGGCGGTTCCTTTTGTTTAAAGTACATTCTTTACAACATAGTTGCATAACATTCTGTATTATTCAAGCTGGCCCCTACCAGACACTACACGACAACTGTACCCCGTTATGCTACTACTGTGCAAGGGGACGTATAAAATAACAAAACTGCTTACGTGACCGTCGACACGCCGCGGTACGCGTGGCTGTTCCTGTTGATTAAAGAACATTTTTCATTACGACATAGTTGCATAAATTTCTGTATTGTTCAAGCTTGCCCCTTCCAGGCGTTACACGACTACTGTACCCCGTTATGCTACTACTGTGCAAGGGGACGTAAACATTAATAAAACTGCTTACGTGACCGTTGATACAGCGTGGTCTGCGAATCTGCTCCTGTTGATTAAAGAAACTTCTTTACGACATACTGTAGTTGCATAACATTCTGTCTTGTTCATCTTGCCCTCCCAGTTTTTACACGTCTACTGTACACCGTTATGTTACTACTGTGCAATGGGACGTTTAAGTAACTAAACTGTTTACGTGACCGTTGACACGCTGCGATACGCGAGGCTGTACCAATTGATTAAATAATTATCTTTACTTATCTTTACTACATAGTTGCATAACTTCTGTATTGTTCGAGCTTGACACTTTCAGAATTTACACTACTACTGTACCCCGTTGTGCTACTACAGTACAAGGGGACGTATAAAATAACAAAACTGCTTACGTGACCGTAGACACGCTGCGGTACCCGAGGCTGTTCCTGTTGATAGAACAACTATATTTACTACAGAGTCCCATAACTTTCTGTATTGTTCAAGCCTCCACTTCCAGACGTTACACGACTACTGTACCCCGTTATGCTGCTACTGTGCAAGGGGACGTATAAAATAACAAAACTGCTTACGAGACCGTTGATACGCCGCGGTACGTGTGGCGGTTCCTTTTGTTTAAAGTACATTCTTTACAACATAGTTGCATAACTTTCTGTATTATTCAAGCTAGCCCCTACCAGACGTTACTCGACTACTGTACCCCGTTATGCTACTACTGTGCAAGGGGACGTATAAAATAACAAAACTGCTTACGAGACCGTTGATACGCTGCGGTACGTGTGGCGGTTCCTGTTGTTTAAAGTACATTCTATACAACATAGTTGCATAACTTTCTGTATTATTCAAGCTAGCCACTACCAGACGTTACTTGACTACTGTACCCCGTTATGCTACTACTGTGCAAGGGGACGTATAAAATAACAAAACTGCTTACGAGACCGTTGATACGCTGCGGTACGTGTGGCGGTTCCTGTTGTTTAAAGTACATTCTATACAACATAGTTGCATAACTTTCTGTATTATTCAAGCTAGCCACTACCAGACGTTACTCGACTATTGTACCCCGTTATGCTACTGCTGTGCAAGGGGACGTAGAAAATAACAAAACTGCTTACGAGACCGTTGATACGCTGCGGTACGTGTGGCGGTTCCTGTTGTTTAAAGTACATTCTTTACAACATATTTGCATAAATTTCTGTATTATTCAAGCTAGCCCCTACCAGACGATACTCGACTACTGTACCCCGTCATGCTACTACTGTGCAAGGGGACGTATAAAATAACAAAACTGCTTACGAGACCGTTGATACGCTGCGGTACGTGTGGCGGATCCTGTTGTTTAAAGTATATTCTTTACAACATAGTTGCATAACTTTCTGTATTATTCAAGCTAGCCCCTACCAGACGTTACTCGACTACTGTACCCCGTTATGCTACTACTGTGCAAGGGGACGTATAAAATAACAAACTGCTTACGAGACCGTTGGTACGCTGCGGTACGTGTGGCGGTTCCTTTTGTTTAAAGTACATTCTTTACAACATAGTTGCATAACTTTCTGTATTATTCAAGCTGGCCCCTACCAGACGCTACACGACAACTGTAGCCCGTTATGCTACTACTGTGCAAGGGGACGTATAAAATAACAAAACTGCTTACGTGACCGTCGACACGCCGCGGTACGCGTGGCTGTTCATGTTGATTAAAGAAATTTTTCATTACGACATAGTTGCATAAATTTCTGTATTGTTCAAGCTTGCCCCTTCCAGGCGTTACACGACTACTGTACCCCGTTATGCTACTACTGTGCAAGGGGACGTAAACATTAATAAAACTGCTTACGTGACCGTTGATACAGCGTGGTCTGCGAATCTGCTCCTGTTGATTAAAGAAACTTCTTTACGACATACTGTAGTTGCATAACATTCTGTCTTGTTCATCTTGCCCTCCCAGTTTTTACACGTCTACTGTACACCGTTATGTTACTACTGTGCAATGGGACGTTTAAGTAACTAAACTGTTTACGTGACCGTTGACACGCTGCGATACGCGAGGCTGTACCAATTGATTAAATAACTATCTTTACTTATCTTTACTACATAGTTGCATAACTTCTGTATTGTTCGAGCTTGACACTTTCAGAATTTACACTACTACTGTACCCCGTTGTGCTACTACTGTACAAGGGGACGTATAAAATAACAAAACTGCTTACGTGACCGTAGACACGCTGCGGTACGCGAGGCTGTTCCTGTTGATAGAACAACTATATTTACTACAGAGTCCCATAACTTTCTGTATTGTTCAAGCCTCCCCTTCCAGACGTTACACGACTACTGTACCCCGTTATGCTACTACTGTGCAAGGGGACGTATAATATAACAAAACTGCTTACGAGACCGTTGATACGCCGCGGTACGTGTGGCGGTTCCTTTTGTTTAAAGTACATTCTCTACAACATAGTTGCATAACTTTCTGTATTATTCAAGCTAGCCCCTGCCAGACGTTACTCGACTACTGTACCCCGTTATGCTACTACTGTGCAAGGGGACGTATAAAATAACAAAACTGCTTACGAGACCGTTGATACGCTGCGGTACGTGTGGCGGTTCCTGTTGTTTAAAGTACATTCTATACAACATAGTTGCATAACTTTCTGTATTATTCAAGCTAGCCACTACCAGACGTTACTTGACTACTGTACCCCGTTATGCTACTACTGTGCAAGGGGACGTATAAAATAACAAAACTGCTTACGTGACCGTTGACACGCCGCGGTACGCGTGGCTGTTCCTGTTGATTAAAGAACATTTTTCATTACGACATAGTTGCATAAATTTCTGTATTGTTCAAGCTTGCCCCTTCCAGGTGTTACACGACTACTGTACCCCGTTGTGCTACTACTATGCCAGGTGACGTATAAAATAACAAAACTGCTTACGAGACCGTTGATACGCTGCGGTACGTGTGGCGGTTCCTGTTGTTTAAAGTACATTCTTTACAACATAATTGCATAATTTTCTGTATTATTCAAGCTAGCCCCTACCAGACGTTACTCGACTACTGTACCCCGTTATGCTACTACTGTGCAAGGGGACGTATAAAATAACAAACTGCTTACGAGACCGTTGATACGCTGCGGTACGTGTGGCGGTTCCTTTTGTTTAAAGTACATTCTTTACAACATAGTTGCATAACATTCTGTATTATTCAAGCTGGCCCCTACCAGACACTACACGACAACTGTACCCCGTTATGCTACTACTGTGCAAGGGGACGTATAAAATAACAAAACTGCTTACGTGACCGTCGACACGCCGCGGTACGCGTGGCTGTTCCTGTTGATTAAAGAACATTTTTCATTACGACATAGTTGCATAAATTTCTGTATTGTTCAAGCTTGCCCCTTCCAGGCGTTACACGACTACTGTACCCCGTTATGCTACTACTGTGCAAGGGGACGTAAACATTAATAAAACTGCTTACGTGACCGTTGATACAGCGTGGTCTGCGAATCTGCTCCTGTTGATTAAAGAAACTTCTTTACGACATACTGTAGTTGCATAACATTCTGTCTTGTTCATCTTGCCCTCCCAGTTTTTACACGTCTACTGTACACCGTTATGTTACTACTGTGCAATGGGACGTTTAAGTAACTAAACTGTTTACGTGACCGTTGACACGCTGCGATACGCGAGGCTGTACCAATTGATTAAATAATTATCTTTACTTATCTTTACTACATAGTTGCATAACTTCTGTATTGTTCGAGCTTGACACTTTCAGAATTTACACTACTACTGTACCCCGTTGTGCTACTACAGTACAAGGGGACGTATAAAATAACAAAACTGCTTACGTGACCGTAGACACGCTGCGGTACCCGAGGCTGTTCCTGTTGATAGAACAACTATATTTACTACAGAGTCCCATAACTTTCTGTATTGTTCAAGCCTCCACTTCCAGACGTTACACGACTACTGTACCCCGTTATGCTGCTACTGTGCAAGGGGACGTATAAAATAACAAAACTGCTTACGAGACCGTTGATACGCCGCGGTACGTGTGGCGGTTCCTTTTGTTTAAAGTACATTCTTTACAACATAGTTGCATAACTTTCTGTATTATTCAAGCTAGCCCCTACCAGACGTTACTCGACTACTGTACCCCGTTATGCTACTACTGTGCAAGGGGACGTATAAAATAACAAAACTGCTTACGAGACCGTTGATACGCTGCGGTACGTGTGGCGGTTCCTGTTGTTTAAAGTACATTCTATACAACATAGTTGCATAACTTTCTGTATTATTCAAGCTAGCCACTACCAGACGTTACTTGACTACTGTACCCCGTTATGCTACTACTGTGCAAGGGGACGTATAAAATAACAAAACTGCTTACGTGACCGTTGACACGCCGCGGTACGCGTGGCTGTTCCTGTTGATTAAAGAACATTTTTCATTACGACATATCTGCATAAATTTCTGTATTGGTCAAGCTTGCCACTTCCAGGCGTTACACGACTACTGTACCCCGTTATGCTACTACTGTGCAAGGGGACGTAAACATTAATAAAACTGCTTACGTGACCGTTGATATTGCGCTGTCTGCGAACCTGCTCCTGTTGATTAAAGAAATTTCTTTACGACATACTGTAGTTGCATAACATTCTGTCTTTTTCATCTTGCCCTCCCAGTATTTACTCGACTACTGTACCCCGTTATGCTACTAGTGTGCAAGGGGACGTATAAAATAACAAAACTGCTTACGTGACCGTTGACACGCCGCGGTACGCGTGGCTGTTCCTGTTGATTAAAGAACATTTTTCATTACGACATATCTGCATAAATTTCTGTATTGGTCAAGCTTGCCACTTCCAGGCGTTACACGACTACTGTACCCCGTTATGCTACTACTGTGCAAGGGGACGTAAACATTAATAAAACTGCTTACGTGACCGTTGATATTGCGCTGTCTGCGAACCTGCTCCTGTTGATTAAAGAAATTTCTTTACGACATACTGTAGTTGCATAACATTCTGTCTTTTTCATCTTGCCCTCCCAGTATTTACTCGACTACTGTACCCCGTTATGCTACTAGTGTGCAAGGGGACGTATAAAATAACAAAACTGCTTACGAGACCGTTGATAGGCTGCGGTACGTGTGGCGTTCCCTGTTGTCTAAAGTACATTCTTTAAAACATAGTTGCAGAACTTTCTGTATTATTCAAGCTAGCCCCTTCCAGGCGTTACACGACTACTGTACCCCGTTATGCTACTACTGTGCAAGGGGACGTATAAAATAACAAAACTGCTTACGAGACCGTTGATACGCTGCGGTACGTGTGGCGGTTCCTGTTGTTTAAAGTACATTCTATACAACATAGTTGCATAACTTTCTGTATTATTCAAGCTAGCCACTACCAGACGTTACTCGACTATTGTACCCCGTTATGCTACTGCTGTGCAAGGGGACGTAGAAAATAACAAAACTGCTTACGAGACCGTTGATACGCTGCGGTACGTGTGGCGGTTCCTGTTGTTTAAAGTACATTCTTTACAACATATTTGCATAAATTTCTGTATTATTCAAGCTAGCCCCTACCAGACGATACTCGACTACTGTACCCCGTCATGCTACTACTGTGCAAGGGGACGTATAAAATAACAAAACTGCTTACGAGACCGTTGATACGCTGCGGTACGTGTGGCGGATCCTGTTGTTTAAAGTATATTCTTTACAACATAGTTGCATAACTTTCTGTATTATTCAAGCTAGCCCCTACCAGACGTTACTCGACTACTGTACCCCGTTATGCTACTACTGTGCAAGGGGACGTATAAAATAACAAACTGCTTACGAGACCGTTGGTACGCTGCGGTACGTGTGGCGGTTCCTTTTGTTTAAAGTACATTCTTTACAACATAGTTGCATAACTTTCTGTATTATTCAAGCTGGCCCCTACCAGACGCTACACGACAACTGTAGCCCGTTATGCTACTACTGTGCAAGGGGACGTATAAAATAACAAAACTGCTTACGTGACCGTCGACACGCCGCGGTACGCGTGGCTGTTCATGTTGATTAAAGAAATTTTTCATTACGACATAGTTGCATAAATTTCTGTATTGTTCAAGCTTGCCCCTTCCAGGCGTTACACGACTACTGTACCCCGTTATGCTACTACTGTGCAAGGGGACGTAAACATTAATAAAACTGCTTACGTGACCGTTGATACAGCGTGGTCTGCGAATCTGCTCCTGTTGATTAAAGAAACTTCTTTACGACATACTGTAGTTGCATAACATTCTGTCTTGTTCATCTTGCCCTCCCAGTTTTTACACGTCTACTGTACACCGTTATGTTACTACTGTGCAATGGGACGTTTAAGTAACTAAACTGTTTACGTGACCGTTGACACGCTGCGATACGCGAGGCTGTACCAATTGATTAAATAACTATCTTTACTTATCTTTACTACATAGTTGCATAACTTCTGTATTGTTCGAGCTTGACACTTTCAGAATTTACACTACTACTGTACCCCGTTGTGCTACTACTGTACAAGGGGACGTATAAAATAACAAAACTGCTTACGTGACCGTAGACACGCTGCGGTACGCGAGGCTGTTCCTGTTGATAGAACAACTATATTTACTACAGAGTCCCATAACTTTCTGTATTGTTCAAGCCTCCCCTTCCAGACGTTACACGACTACTGTACCCCGTTATGCTACTACTGTGCAAGGGGACGTATAATATAACAAAACTGCTTACGAGACCGTTGATACGCCGCGGTACGTGTGGCGGTTCCTTTTGTTTAAAGTACATTCTCTACAACATAGTTGCATAACTTTCTGTATTATTCAAGCTAGCCCCTGCCAGACGTTACTCGACTACTGTACCCCGTTATGCTACTACTGTGCAAGGGGACGTATAAAATAACAAAACTGCTTACGAGACCGTTGATACGCTGCGGTACGTGTGGCGGTTCCTGTTGTTTAAAGTACATTCTATACAACATAGTTGCATAACTTTCTGTATTATTCAAGCTAGCCACTACCAGACGTTACTTGACTACTGTACCCCGTTATGCTACTACTGTGCAAGGGGACGTATAAAATAACAAAACTGCTTACGTGACCGTTGACACGCCGCGGTACGCGTGGCTGTTCCTGTTGATTAAAGAACATTTTTCATTACGACATAGTTGCATAAATTTCTGTATTGTTCAAGCTTGCCCCTTCCAGGTGTTACACGACTACTGTACCCCGTTGTGCTACTACTATGCCAGGTGACGTATAAAATAACAAAACTGCTTACGAGACCGTTGATACGCTGCGGTACGTGTGGCGGTTCCTGTTGTTTAAAGTACATTCTTTACAACATAATTGCATAATTTTCTGTATTATTCAAGCTAGCCCCTACCAGACGTTACTCGACTACTGTACCCCGTTATGCTACTACTGTGCAAGGGGACGTATAAAATAACAAACTGCTTTCGAGACCGTTGATACGCTGCGGTACGTGTGGCGGTTCCTTTTGTTTAAAGTACATTCTTTACAACATAGTTGCATAACATTCTGTATTATTCAAGCTGGCCCCTACCAGACACTACACGACAACTGTACCCCGTTATGCTACTACTGTGCAAGGGGACGTATAAAATAACAAAACTGCTTACGTGACCGTCGACACGCCGCGGTACGCGTGGCTGTTCCTGTTGATTAAAGAACATTTTTCATTACGACATAGTTGCATAAATTTCTGTATTGTTCAAGCTTGCCCCTTCCAGGCGTTACACGACTACTGTACCCCGTTATGCTACTACTGTGCAAGGGGACGTAAACATTAATAAAACTGCTTACGTGACCGTTGATACAGCGTGGTCTGCGAATCTGCTCCTGTTGATTAAAGAAACTTCTTTACGACATACTGTAGTTGCATAACATTCTGTTTTGTTCATCTTGCCCTCCCAGTTTTTACACGTCTACTGTACACCGTTATGTTACTACTGTGCAATGGGACGTTTAAGTAACTAAACTGTTTACGTGACCGTTGACACGCTGCGATACGCGAGGCTGTACCAATTGATTAAATAATTATCTTTACTTATCTTTACTACATAGTTGCATAACTTCTGTATTGTTCGAGCTTGACACTTTCAGAATTTACACTACTACTGTACCCCGTTGTGCTACTACAGTACAAGGGGACGTATAAAATAACAAAACTGCTTACGTGACCGTAGACACGCTGCGGTACCCGAGGCTGTTCCTGTTGATAGAACAACTATATTTACTACAGAGTCCCATAACTTTCTGTATTGTTCAAGCCTCCACTTCCAGACGTTACACGACTACTGTACCCCGTTATGCTGCTACTGTGCAAGGGGACGTATAAAATAACAAAACTGCTTACGAGACCGTTGATACGCCGCGGTACGTGTGGCGGTTCCTTTTGTTTAAAGTACATTCTTTACAACATAGTTGCATAACTTTCTGTATTATTCAAGCTAGCCCCTACCAGACGTTACTCGACTACTGTACCCCGTTATGCTACTACTGTGCAAGGGGACGTATAAAATAACAAAACTGCTTACGAGACCGTTGATACGCTGCGGTACGTGTGGCGGTTCCTGTTGTTTAAAGAACATTCTATACAACATAGTTGCATAACTTTCTGTATTATTCAAGCTAGCCACTACCAGACGTTACTTGACTACTGTACCCCGTTATGCTACTACTGTGCAAGGGGACGTATAAAATAACAAAACTGCTTACGTGACCGTTGACACGCCGCGGTACGCGTGGCTGTTCCTGTTGATTAAAGAACATTTTTCATTACGATAGAGTTGCATAAATTTCTGTATTGTTCAAGCTTGCCACTTCCAGGCGTTACACGACTACTGTACCCCGTTATGCTACTACTCTGCAAGGGGACGTAAACATTAATAAAACTGCTTACGTGACCGTTGATATTGCGCTGTCTGCGAACCTGCTCCTGTTGATTAAAGAAATTTCTTTACGACATATTGTAGTTGCATTACATTCTGTCTTTTTCATCTTGCCCTCCCAGTTTTTACACGTCTACTGTACCCCGTTATGTTACTACTGTGCAATGGGACGTTTAAGTAACTAAACTGCTTACGTGACCGTTGACACGCTGCGATACGCGAGGCTGTTCCTGTTGATTAAATAACTATCTTTACTTATCTTTACTACATAGTTGCATAACTTCTGTATTGTTCGAGCTTGACCCTTTCAGACTTTACACTACTACTGTACCCCGTTGTGCTACTACTGTACAAGGGGACGTATAAAATAACAAAACTGCTTACGTGACCGTTGACACGCTGCGGTACGAGAGGCTGTTCCTGTTGATAGAAGAACTTTATTTACTATAGAGTCCCATAACTTTCTGTATTGTTCAAGCCTCCCCTTCCAGACGTTACACGACTACTGTACCCCGTTATGCTACTACTGTGCAAGGGGACGTATAAAATAACAAAAATGCTTACGTGACCGTTGACACGCCGCGGTACTCGTGGCGGTTCCTGTTGTTTAAAGTACATTCTTTACAACATAGTTGCATAACTTTCTGTATTATTCAAGATAGCCCCTACCAGACGCTAAACGACAACTATACCCCGTTATGCTACTACTGTGCAAGGGGACGTATAAAATAACAAAACTGCTTACGAGACCGTTGATACGCTGCGGTTTGTGTGGCGGATCCTGTTGTTTAAAGTACATTCTTTACAACATATTTGCATAAATTTCTGTATTGTTCAAACTTGCCAGTTTCCAGGTGTTACACGAATACTGTACCCCGTTGTGCTACTACTGTGCAAGGGGACGTATAAAATAACAAAACTGCTAACGTGGCCGTTGACACTCCGTGGTACGCGTGGCTGTTCCTGTTGATTAAAGAACATTTTTCATTCGAACATAGTTGCATAAATTTCTGTATTGTTCAAGCTTGCCCCTTCCTGGCGTTACACGACTACTGTACCCCGTTATGCTACTACTGTGCAAGGGGACGTATAAAATAACAAAACTGCTTACGAGACCGTTGATACGCTGCGGTACGTGTGGCGGTTCCTGTTGTTTAAAGTACATTCTTTACAACATAGTTGCAGAACTTTCTGTATTATTCAAGCTAGCCCCTTCCAGACGTTACACGACTACTGTACCCCTTTATGCTACTACTGTGCAAGGGGACGTATAAAATAACAAAACTGCTTACGAGACCGTTGATACGCTGCGGTACGTGTGGCGGTTCCTGTTGTTTAAAGTACATTCTTTACAACATAGTTGCATAACTTTCTGTATTGTTCAAGCTTGCCCCTTCCAGGCGTTACACTACTACTGTGCCCCGTTATGCTACTACTGTGCTAGGGGACGCATAAAATAACAAAACTACTTAAGTGACCGTTGACACGCCGCGGTACGCGTGGCTGTTCCTGTTGATTAAAGAACATTTTTCATTACGACATAGTTGCATAAATTTCTGTATTGTTCAAGCTTGCCCCTTCCAGGCGTTACACGACTACTGTACCCCGTTGTGCTACTACTGTGCAAGGGGACGAATAAAATAACAAAACTGCTTACGTGACCGTTGACACGCCGCGGTACGCGTGGGTGTTCCTGTTGATTAAAGAACATTTTTCATTACGACATTGTTGCATAAATTTCTGTATTGTTCAAGCTTGCCCCTTCCAGGCGTTACACGACTACTGTACACCGTTATGCTACTACTGTGCAAGGGGACGTATAAAATAACAAAACTGCTTACGAGACCGTTGATACGCTGCGGTACTTGTGGCGGTTCCTGTTGTTTAAAGTACATTCTTTACAACATAGTTGCATAACTTTCTGTATTATTCAAGCTAGCCACTTCCAGACGTTACACGACTACTGTACCCCGTTATGCTACTACTGTGCAAGGGGACGTATAATATAACAAAACTGCTTACGAGACCGTTGATACGCCGCGGTACGTGTGGCGGTTCCTGTTGTTTAAAGTACATTCTTTACAACATAGTTGCATAACTTTTTGTATTATTCAAGCTAGCCCCTTCCAGACGTTACACGACTACTGTACCCCGTTATGCTACTACTGTGCAAGGGGACGTATAAAATAACAAAACTGCTTACGAGACCGTTGATACGCTGCGGTACGTGTGGCGGTTCCTGTTGTTTAAAGTACATTCTTTACAACATAGTTGCATAAATTTCTGTATTATTCAAGCTAGCCCCTTCCAGACGTTACACGGCTACTGTACCCCGTTATGCTACTACTGTGCAAGGGGACGTATAAAATAACAAAACTCCTTACGAGACCGTTGACACGCCGCGGTACGCGTGGCAGTTCCTGTTGATTAAAAAACCTTTTTCATTACGACATAGTTGCAAAAATTACTGTATTGTTCAAGCTTGCCCCTTCCAGGCGTTACACGACTACTGTACCCCGTTGTGCTACTACTGTGCAAGGGGACGAATAAAATAACAAAACTGCTTACGTGACCGTTGACACGCCGCGGTACGCGTGGCTGTTGCTGTTGATTAAAGAACTTTTTTCATTACGACATAGTTGCATAAATTTCTGTATTGTTCAAGCTTGCCCCTTCCAGGCGTTACACGACTACTGTACCCCGTTATGCTACTACTGTGCAAAGGGGACGTATAAAATAACAAAACTTCTTACGAGACCGTTGATACGCTGCGGTACGTGTGGCGGTTCCTGTTGTTTAAAGTACATTCTTTACAACATAGTTGCATAACTGTCTGTATTATTCAGGCTAGCCCCTTCCAGGTGTTACACGACTACTGTACCCCGTTGTGCTACTACTGTGCCAGGTAACGTATAAAATAACAAAACTGCTTACGAGACCGTTGATACGCTGCGGTACGTGTGGCGGTTCCTGTTGTTTAAAGTACATTCTTTACAACATAATTGCATAATTTTCTGTATTATTCAAGCTAGCCCCTACCAGACGTTACTCGACTACTGTACCCCGTTATGCTACTACTGTGCAAGGGGACGTATAAAATAACAAACTGCTTACGAGACCGTTGATACGCTGCGGTACGTGTGGCGGTTCCTTTTGTTTAAAGTACATTCTTTACAACATAGTTGCATAACTTTCTGTATTGTTCAAGCTTGCCCCTTCCAGGCGTTACACGACTACTGTACCCCGTTATGCTACTACTGTGCAAGGGGACGTATAAAATAACAAAACTGCTTACGAGACCGTTGATACGCTGCGGTACGTGTGGCGGTTCCTGTTGTTTAAAGTACATTCTTTACAACATAGTTGCATAACTTTCTGTATTATTCAAGCTAGCCCCTTCCAGACGTTACACGACTACTGTACCCCGTTATGCTACTACTGTGCAAGGGGACGTATAAAATAACAAAGCTGCTTACGAGACCGTTGATAGGCTGCGGTACGTGTGGCGATTCCTGTTTTCTAAAGTACATTCTTTACAACATAGTTGCAGAACTTTCTGTATTATTCAAGCTAGCCCCTACCAGACGTTACTCGACTACTGTACCCCGTTATGCTACTGCTGTGCAAGGGGACGTATAAAATAACAAATCTGCTTACGAGACCGTTGATACGCTGCGGTACGTGTGGCGGTTCCTGTTGTTTAAAGTACATTCTTTACAACATAGTTGCAGAACTTTCTGTATTATTCAAGCTAGCCCCTACCAGACGCTACCCGACAACTGTACCCCGTTATGCTACTACTGTGCAAGGGGACGTATAAAATAACAAAACTGCTTACGTGACCGTTGATACGCCGCGGTACGCGTGGCTGTTCCTGTTGATTAAACAACATTTTTCATTACGACATATTTACATAAATTTCTGTATTGTTCAAGCTTGCCCCTTCCAGGCGTTACACGACTACTGTACCCCGTTATGCTACTGCTGTGCAATGGGACGTATAAAATAACAAAACTGCTTACGAGACCGTTGATACGCTGCGGTACGTGTGGCGGTTCCTGTTGTTTAAAGTACTTTCTTTACAACATAATTGCAGAACTTTCTGTATTGTTCAAGCTATCCCCTTCCAGATGTTACACGACTACTGTACCCCGTTATGCTACTACTGTGCAAGGGGACGTATAAAATAACAAATCTGCTTACGGGGCCGTTGATACGCTGCGATACGTGTGGCGGTTCCTGTTGTTTAAAGTACATTCTTTACAACATAGTTGCAGAACTGTCTGTATTATTCAAGCTAGCCCCTACCAGACGCTACACGACAACTGTACCCCGTTATGCTACTACTGTGCTAGGGGAAGTATAAAATAACAAAACTGCTTACGTGACCAATGACACGCCGCGGTACGCGTGGCTGTTCCTGTTGAATAAAGAACATTTTTCATTACGAGATAGTTGCATAAATTTCTGTATTGTTCAAGCTTGCCCCTTCCAGGTGTTACACGACTACTGTACCCCGTAGTGCTACTACTTTGCCAGGTGACGTAAAAATAACAAAACTGCTTACGAGACCGTTGATACGCTGCGGTACGTGTGGCGGTTCCTGTTGTTTAAAGTACATTCTTTACAACTAAATTGCATAATTTTCTGTATTATTCAAGCTAGACCCTACCAGACGTTACTCGACTACTGTACCCCGTTATGCTACTACTGTGCAAGGGGACGTATAAAATAACAAACTGCTTACGAGACCGTTGATACGCTGCGGTACGTGTGGCGGTTCCTTTTGTTTAAAGTACATTCTTTACAACATAGTTGCATAACTTTCTGTATTATTCAAGCTGGCCCCTACCAGACGCTACACGACAACATTACCCCGTTATGCTACTACTGTGCTAGGGGAAGTATAAAATAACAAAACTGCTTACGTGACCAATGACACGCCGCGGTACGCGTGGCTGTTCCTGTTGAATAAAAAACATTTTTCATTACGAGATAGTTGCATAAATTTCTGTATTGTTCAAGCTTGCCCCTTCCAGGTGTTACACGACTACTGTACCCCGTAGTGCTACTACTTTGCCAGGTGACGTAAAAATAACAAAACTGCTTACGAGACCGTTGATACGCTGCGGTACGTGTGGCGGTTCCTGTTGTTTAAAGTACATTCTTTACAACATAATTGCATAATTTTCTGTATTATTCAAGCTAGACCCTACCAGACGTTACTCGACTACTGTACCCCGTTATGCTACTACTGTGCAAGGGGACGTATAAAATAACAAAACTGCTTACGTGACCGTCGACACGCCGCGGTACGCGTGGCTGTTCCTGTTGATTAAAGAACATTTTTCATTACGACATAGTTGCATAAATTTCTGTATTGTTCAATCTTGCCCCTTCCAGGCGTTACACGACTACTGTACCCCGTTATGCTACTACTGTGCAAGGGGACGTAAACATTAATAAAACTGCTTACGTGACCGTTGATACAGCGTGGTCTGCGAATCTGCTCCTGTTGATTAAAGAAACTTCTTTACGACATACTGTAGTTGCATAACATTCTGTCTTTTTCATCTTGCCCTACCAGTTTTTACACGTCTACTGTACACCGTTATGTTACTACTGTGCAATGGGACGTTTAAGTAACTAAACTGTTTACGTGACCTTTGACACGCTGCGATACGCGTGGCTGTACCAGTTGATTAAATAACTATCTTTACTTATCTTTACTACATAGTTGCATAACTTCTGTATTGTTCGAGCTTGACACTTTCAGAATTTACACTACTACTGTACCCCGTTGTGCTACTACAGTACAAGGGGACGTATAAAATAACAAAACTGCTTACGTGACCGTAGACACGCTGCGGTACGCGAGGCTGTTCCTGTTGATAGAACAACTATATTTACTACAGAGTCCCATAACTTTCTGCATAGTTCAAGCCTCCCCTTCCAGCCGTTACACGACTACTGTACCCCGTTATGCTACTATTGTGCAAGGGGACGTATAAAATAACAAAACTGCTTACGAGACCGTTGATACGCCGCGGTACGTGTGGCGGTTCCTTTTGTTTAAAGTACATTCTTTACAACATAGTTGCATAACTTTCTGTATTATTCAAGCTAGCCCCTACCAGACGTTACTCGACTACTGTACCCCGTTATGCTACTACTGTGCAAGGGGACGTATAAAATAACAAAACTGCTTACGAGGCCGTTGATACACTGCGGTACGTGTGGCGGTTCCTGTTGTTTAAAGTACATTCTTTACAACATAGTTGCATAACTTTCTGTATTATTCAAGCTGGCCCCTACCAGACGCTACACGACAACTGTACCCCGTTATGCTACTACTGTGCAAGGGGACGTATAAAATAACAAAACTGCTTACATGACCGTCGACACGCCGCGGTACGCGTGGCTGTTCCTGTTGATTAAAGAACATTTTTCATTACGACATAGTTGCATAAATTTCTGTATTGTTCAAGCTTCCCACTTCCAGGCGTTACACGACTACTGTACCTCGTTATGCTACTACTGTGCAAGGGGACGTAAACATAAATAAAACTGCTTACGTGACCGTTGATATTGCGCTGTCTGCGAACCTGCTCCTGTTGATTAAAGAAATTTCTTTACGACATACTGTAGTTGCATAACATTCTGTCTTTTTCATCTTGCCCTCCCAGTTTTTACACGACTACTGTACCCCGTTATGTTACTACTTTGCAATGGGACGTTTAAGTAACTAAACTGCTTACGTGACCGTTGACACGCTGCGATACGCGAGGCTGTTCCTGTTGATTAAATAACTATCTTTACTTATCTTTACTGCATAGTTGCATAACTTCTGTATTGTTCGAGCTTGACCCTTTCGGACTTTACACTACTACTGTACCCCGTTGTGCTACTACTGTACAAGGGGACGTATGAAATAACAAAACTGCTTACGTGACCGTTGACACGCTGCGGTACGAGAGGCTGTTCCCGTTGATAGAACAACTTTATTTACTATAGAGTCCCATAAATTTCTGTATTGTTCAAGCCTCCCCTTCCAGACGTTACACGACTACTGTACCCCGTTATGCTACTACTGTGCAAGGGGACGTATAAAATAACAAAACTGCTTACGAGACCGTTGATACGCCGCGGTACGTGTGGCGGTTCCTGTTGTTTAAAGTAAATTCTTTACAACATAGTTGCATAACTTTCTGTATTATTCAAGCTAGCCCCTACCAGACGTTACTCGACTATTGTACCCCGTTATGCTACTGCTGTGCAAGGGGACGTAAAAAATAACGAAACTGCTTACGAGACCGTTGATACGCTGCGGTACGTGTGGCGGTTCCTGTTGTTAAAATACATTCTTTACAACATAGTTGCATAAATTTCTGTATTATTTAAGCTAGCCCCTACCAGACGTTACTCTACTACTGTACCCCGTCATGCTACTACTGTGCAAGGGGACGTATAAAATAACAAAACTGCTAACGAGGCCTTTGATACGCTGCGCTACGTGTGGCGGATCCTGTTGTTTAAAGTATATTCTTTACAACATAGTTGCATAACTTTCTGTATTATTCAAGCTAGCCCCTACCAGACGTTACTCGACTACTGTACCCCGTCATGCTACTACTGTGCAAGGGGACGTATAAAATAACAAAACTGCTAACGAGACCGTTGATACGCTGCGGTTCGTGTGGCGGTTCCTGTTGTTTAAAGTACATTCTTTACAACACAGTTGCATAACTTTCTGTATTATTCAAGCTAGCACCTACCAGACGTTACTCGACGACTGTACCCCGTTATGCTACTGCTGTGCAAGGGGACGTATAAAATAACAAATCTGCTTACGAGACCGTTGATACGCTGCGGTACGTGTGGCGGTTCCTGTTGTTTAAAGTACATTCTTTACAACATAGTTGCAGAACTTTCTGTATTATTCAAGCTAGCCCCTACCAGACGCTACCCGACAACTGTACCCCGTTATGCTACTACTGTGCAAGGGGACGTATAAAATAACAAAACTGCTTACGTGACCGTTGATACGCCGCGGTACGCGTGGCTGTTCCTGTTGATTAAACAACATTTTTCATTACGACATATTTACATAAATTTCTGTATTGTTCAAGCTTGCCCCTTCCAGGCGTTACACGACTACTGTACCCCGTTATGCTACTACTGTGCAATGGGACGTATAAAATAACAAAACTGCTTACGAGACCGTTGATACGCTGCGGTACGTGTGGCGGTTCCTGTTGTTTAAAGTACTTTCTTTACAACATAATTGCAGAACTTTCTGTATTGTTCAAGCTATCCCCTTCCAGATGTTACACGACTACTGTACCCCGTTATGCTACTACTGTGCAAGGGGACGTATAAAATAACAAATCTGCTTACGAGACCGTTGATAGGCTGCGATACGTGTGGCGGTTCCTGTTGTTTAAAGTACATTCTTTACAACATAGTTGCAGAACTGTCTGTATTATTCAAGCTAGCCCCTACCAGACGCTACACGACAACTGTACCCCGTTATGCTACTACTGTGCTAGGGGAAGTATAAAATAACAAAACTGCTTACGTGACCATTGACACGCCGCGGTACGCGTGGCTGTTCCTGTTGAATAAAGAACATTTTTCATTACGACATAGTTGCATAAATTTCTGTATTGTTCAAGCTTGCCCCTTCCAGGTGTTACACGACTACTGTACCCCGTTGTGCTACTACTGTGCCAGGTGACGTAAAAATAACAAAACTGCTTACGAGACCGTTGATACGCTGCGGTACGTGTGGCGGTTCCTGTTGTTTAAAGTACATTCTTTACAACATAATTGCATAATTTTCTGTATTATTCAAGCTAGATCCTACCAGACGTTACTCGACTACTGTGCAAGGGGACGTATAAAATAACATACTGCTTACGAGACCGTTGATACGCTGCGGTACGTGTGGCGGTTCCTTTTGTTTAAAGTACATTCTTTACAACATAGTTGCATAACTTTCTGTATAATTCAAGCTGGCCCCTACCAGACGCTACACGACAACTGTACCCCGTTATGCTACTACTGTGCAAGGGGACGTATAAAATAACAAAACTGCTTACGTGACCGTCGACACGCCGCGGTACGCGTGGCTGTTCCTGTTGATTAAAGAACATTTTTCATTACGACATAGTTGCATAAATTTCTGTATTGTTCAATCTTGCCCCTTCCAGGCGTTACACGACTACTGTACCCCGTTATGCTACTACTGTGCAAGGGGACGTAAACATTAATAAAACTGCTTACGTGACCGTTGATACAGCGTGGTCTGCGAATCTGCTCCTGTTGATTAAAGAAACTTCTTTACGACATACTGTAGTTGCATAACATTCTGTCTTGTTCATCTTGCCCTACCAGTTTTTACACGTCTACTGTACACCGTTATGTTACTACTGTGCAATGGGACGTTTAAGTAACTAAACTGTTTACGTGACCTTTGACACGCTGCGATACGCGAGGCTGTACCAGTTGATTAAATAACTATCTTTACTTATCTTTACTACACAGTTGCATAACTTCTGTATTGTTCGAGCTAGCCCCTACCAGACGCTACACGACAACTGTACCCCGTTATGCTACTACTGTGCAAGGGGACGTATAAAATAACAAAACTGCTTACGTGACCGTTGACACGCCGCGGTACGCGTGGATGTTCCTGTTGGTTAAAGAACATTTTTCATTACGACATAGTTGCATAAATTTCTGTATTGTTCAAGCTTGCCCCTTCCAGGCGTTACACGACTACTGTACCCCGTTGTGCTACTACTGTGCAAGGGGACGTATAAAATAACAAAACTGCTTACGTGACCGTTGACACGCCGCGGTACGCGTGGCTGTTCCTGTTGATTAAAGAACATTTTTCATTACGACATAGTTGCATAAATTTCTGTATTGTTCAAGCTTGCCCCTTCCAGGCGTTACACGACTACTGTACCCCGTTGTGCTACTACTGTGCAAGGGGACGTATAAAATAACAAAACTGCTTACGTGACCGTTGACACGCCGCGGTACGCGTGGCTGTTCCTGTTGATTAAAGAACATTTTTCATTACGACATAGTTGCATAAATTTCTGTATTGTTCAAGCCTGCCCCTTCCAGGCGCTACACGACTACTGTACCCCGTTATGCTACTACTGTGCAAGGGGACGTATAAAATAACAAAACTGCTTACGAGACCGTTGATACGCTGTGGTACGTGTGGCGGTTCCTGTTGTTTAAAGTACTTTCTTTAGAACATAGTTGCAGAACTTTTTGTATTATTCAAGCTAGCCCCTTCCAGACGTTACACGACTACTGTACCCCGTTATGCTACTACTGTGCAAGGGGACGTATAAAATAACAAAACTGCTTACGAGACCGTTGATACGCTGCGGTACGTGTGGCGGTTCCTGTTGTTTAAAGTACATTCTTTTCAACATAGTTGCAGAACTTTCTGCATTATTCAAGCTAGCCACTACCAGACGCTCCACGACAACTGTACCCCGTTAAGCTACTACTGTGCTAGGGGACGTAAAAAATAACAAAACTGCTTAAGTGACCGTTGACATGCCGCGGTACGCGTGGCTGTTCCTGTTGATTAAAGAACATTTTTCATTACGACATTGTTGCATAAATTTCTGTATTGTTCAAGCTTGCCAGTTTCCAGGTGTTACACGACTACTGTACCCCGTTGTGCTACTAATGTACAAGGGGACGTATAAAATAACAAAACTGCTAACGTGACCGTTGACACGCCACGGTACGCGTGGCTGTTCCTGTTGATTAAAGAACATTTTTCATTACGACATAGTTGCATAAATTTCTGTATTGTTCAAGCTTGCCCCTTCCAGGCGTTACACGACTACTGTACCCCGTTATGCTACTACTGTGCAAGGGGACGTATAAAATAACAAAACTGCTTACGAGACCGTTGATACGCTGCGGTACGTGTGGCGGTTCCTGTTGTTTAAAGTACACTCTTTACAACATAGTTGCAAAACTTTCTGTATTATTCAAGCTAGCCTCTTCCAGACGTTACACGACTACTGTACCCCTTTATGCTACTACTGTGCAAGGGGACGTATAAAATAACAAATCTGCTTACGAGACCGTTGATACGCCACGGTACGTGTGGCGGTTCCTGTTGTTTAAAGTACATTCTTTACAACATAGTTGCATAACTTTCTGTATTATTCAAGCTAGCCCCCACCAGACGCTACACGACAACTGTACCCCGTTATGCTACTACTGTGCAAGGGGACGTATAAAATAAGAAAACTGCTTACGTGACCGTTGACACGCCGCGGTACGCGTGGCTGTTCCTGTTGGTTAAAGAACATTTTTCATTACGACATAGTTGCAAAAATTTCTGTATTGTTCAAGCCATCCCCTTCCAGGCGTTACACTACTACTGTACCCCGTTTTGCTACTACTGTGCTAGGGGAAGTATAAAATAACAAAACTGCTTAAGTGACCGTTGACACGCCGTGGTACGCGTGGCTGTTCCTGTTGATTAAAGAACATTTTTCATTACGACATAGTTGCATAAATTTCTGTATTGTTCAAGCTTGCCCCTTCCAGGCGTTACACGACTACTGTACCCCGTTGTGCTACTACTGTGCAAGGGGACGGATAAAATAAAAAAACTGATTACGTGACCGTTGACACGCCGCGGTACGCGTGGCTGTTCCTGTTGATTAAAGAACATTTTTCATTACGACATAGTTGCATAAATTTCTGTATTGTTCAAGCTAGCCCCTACCAGACGTTACTCGACTACTGTACCCCGTTATGCTACTACTGTGCAAGGGGACGTATAAAATAACAAAACTGCTTACGAGACCGTTGATACACTGCGGTACGTGTGGCGGTTCCTGTTGTTTAAAGTACATTCTTTACAACATAGTTGCATAACTTTCTGTATTATTCAAGCTGGCCCCTACCAGACGCTACACGACAACTGTACCCCGTTATGCTACTACTGTGCAAGGGGACGTATAAAATAACAAAACTTCTTACGTGACCGTCGACACCCCGCGGTACGCGTGGCTGTTCCTGTTGATTAAAGAACATTTTTCATTACGACATAGTTGCATAAATTTCTGTATTGTTCAAGCTTGCCACTTCCAGGAGTTACACGACTACTGTACCTCGTTATGCTACTACTGTGCAAGGGGACGTAAGCATTAATAAAACTGCTTACGTGACCGTTGATATTGCGCTGTCTGCGAACCTGCTCCTGTTGATTAAAGAAATTTCTTTACGACATACTGTAGTTGCATAACATTCTGTCTTTTTCATCTTGCCCTCCCAGTTTTTACACGACTACTGTACCCCGTTATGTTACTAATTTGCAATGGGACGTTTAAGTAACTAAACTGCTTACGTGACCGTTGACACGCTGCGATACGCGAGGCTGTTCCTGTTGATTAAATAACTATCTTTACTTATCTTTACTGCATAGTTGCATAACTTCTGTATTGTTCGAGCTTGACCCTTTCGGACTTTACACTACTACTGTACCCCGTTGTGCTACTACTGTACAAGGGGACGTATGAAATAACAAAACTGCTTACGTGACCGTTGACACGCTGCGGTACGAGAGGCTGTTCCGTTGGTAGAACAACTTTATTTACTATAGAGTCCCATAACTTTCTGTATTGTTCAAGCCTCCCCTTCCAGACGTTACACGACTACTGTACCCCGTTATGCTACTACTGTGCAAGGGGACGTATAAAATAACAAAACTGCTTACGAGACCGTTGATACGCCGCGGTACGTGTGGCGGTTCCTGTTGTTTAAAGTAAATTCTTTACAACATAGTTGCATAACTTTCTGTATTATTCAAGCTAGCCCCTACCAGACGTTACTCGACTATTGTACCCCGTTATGCTACTGCTGTGCAAGGGGACGTAAAAAATAACGAAACTGCTTACGAGAACGTTGATACGCTGCGGTACGTGTGGCGGTTCCTGTTGTTAAAATACATTCTTTACAACATAGTTGCATAAATTTCTGTATTATTCAAGCTAGCCCCTACCAGACGTTACTCTACTACTGTACCCCGTCATGCTGCTACTGTGCAAGGCGACGTATAAAATAACAAAACTGCTAACGAGACCGTTGATACGCTGCGCTACGTGTGGCGGATCCTGTTGTTTAAAGTATATTCTTTACAACATAGTTGCATAACTTTCTGTATTATTCAAGCTAGCCCCCACCAGACGTTACTCGACTACTGTACCCCGTCATGCTACTACTGTGCAAGGGGACGTATAAAATAACAAACTGCTAACGAGACCGTTGATACGCTGCGGTACGTGTGGCGGTTCCTGTTGTTTAAAGTACATTCTTTACAACAAAGTTGCATAACTTTCTGTATTATTCAAGCTAGCACCTACCAGACGTTACTCGACTACCGTACCCCGTTATGCTACTGCTGTGCAAGGGGACGTAGAAAATAACAAAACTGCTTACGAGGCCGTTGATACGCCGCGGTACGTGTGGCGGTTCCTTTTGTTTAAAGTACATTCTTTACAACATAGTTGCATAACTTTCTGTATGATTCAAGCTAGCCTCTACCAGACGTTACTCGACTACTGTACCCCGTTATGCTACTACTGTGCAAGGGGACGTATAAAATAACAAAACTGCTTACGAGACCGTTGATACGCTGCGGTACGTGTGGCGGATCCTGTTGTTTAAAGTACATTCTTTACAACATAGTTGCATAACTTTCTGTATTATTCAAGCTAGCCCCTACCAGACGCTACACGACAACTGTACCCCGTTATGCTACTACTGTGCAAGGGGACGTATAAAATAACAAAACTGCTTACGTGACCGTTGACACGCCGCGGTACGCGTGGATGTTCCTGTTGGTTAAAGAACATTTTTCATTACGACATAGTTGCATAAATTTCTGTATTGTTCAAGCTTGCCCCTTCCAGGCGTTACACGACTACTGTACCCCGTTGTGCTACTACTGTGCAAGGGGACGTATAAAATAACAAAACTGCTTACGTGACCGTTGACACGCCGCGGTACCCGTGGCTGTTCCTGTTGATTAAAGAACATTTTTCATTACGACATAGTTGCATAAATTTCTGTATTGTTCAAGCTAGCCCCTTCCAGGCGTTACACGACTACTGTACCCCGTTGTGCTACTACTGTGCAAGGGGACGTATAAAATAAAAAAACTGCTTACGTGACCGTTGACACGCCGCGGTACGCGTGGCTGTTCCTGTTGATTAAAGAACATTTTTCATTACGACATAGTTGCATAAATTTCTGTATTGTTCAAGCCGGCCCCTTCCAGGCGCTACACGACTACTGTACCCCGTTATGCTACTACTGTGCAAGGGGATGTATAAAATAACAAAACTGCTTACGAGACCGTTGATACGCTGCGGAACGTGTGGCGGTTCCTGTTGTTTAAAGTACTTTCTTTACAACATAGTTGCAGAACTTTTTGTATTATTCAAGCTAGCCCCTTCCAGACGTTACACGACTACTGTACCCCGTTATGCTACTACTGTGCAAGGGGACGTATAAAATAACAAAACTGCTTACGAGACCGTTGATACGCCACGGTACGTGTGGCGGTTCCTGTTGTTTAAAGTACATTCTTTACAACATAGTTGCATAACTTTCTGTATTATTCAAGCTAGCCCCCACCAGACGCTACACGACAACTGTACCCCGTTATGCTACTACTGTGCAAGGGGACGTATAAAATAAGAAAACTGCTTACGTGACCGTTGACACGCCGCGGTACGCGTGGCTGTTCCTGTTGGTTAAAGAACATTTTTCATTACGACATAGTTGCAAAAATTTCTGTATTGTTCAAGCTTGCCCCTTCCAGGCGTTACACTACTACTGTACCCCGTTTTGCTACTACTGTGCTAGGGGAAGTATAAAATAACAAAACTGCTTAAGTGACCGTTGACACGCCGCGGTACGCGTGGCTGTTCCTGTTGATTAAAGAACATTTTTCATTACGACATAGTTGCATAAATTTCTGTATTGTTCAAGCTTGCCCCTTCCAGGCGTTACACGACTACTGTACCCCGTTGTGCTACTAATGTGCAAGGGGACGGATAAAATAACAAAACTGATTACGTGACCGTTGACACGCCGCGGTACGCGTGGCTGTTCCTGTTGATTAAAGAACATTTTTCATTACGACATAGTTGCATAAATTTCTGTATTGTTCAAGCTTGCCCCTTCCAGGTGTTACACGACTACTGTACCCCGTTATGCTACTACTGTGCAAGGGGACGTATAAAATAACAAAACTGCTTACGAGACCGTTGATACGCTGCGGTACGTGTGGCGGTTCCTGTTGTTTAAAGTACATTCTTTACAACATAGTTGCATAACTTTCTGTATTATTCAAGCTAGCCCCTTCCAGACGTTACACGACTACTGTACCCCGTTATGCTACTACTGTGCAAGGGGACGTATAAAAGAACAAAACTGCTTACGAGACCGTTGATAGGCTGCGGTACGTGTGGCTTTTCCTTTTGTCTAAAGTACATTCTTTACAACATAGTTGCAGAACTTTCTGTATTATTCAAGCTAGCCCCTACCAGACGTTACTCGACTACTGTACCCCGTTATGCTACTGCTGTCTAAGGGGACGTATAAAATAACAAATCTGCTTACGAGACCGTTGATACGCTGCGGTACGTGTGGCGGTTCCTGTTGTTTAAAGTACATTCTTTACAACATAGTTGCAGAACTTTCTGTATTATTCAAGCTAGCCCCTACCAGACGCTACACGACAACTGTACCCCGTTATGCTACTACTGTGCAAGGGGACGTATAAAATAACAAAACTGCTTACGTGACCGTTGACACGCTGCGGTACGCGTGGCTGTTCCTGTTGAATAAAGAACATTTTTCATTACGACATAGTTGCATAAATTTCTGTATTGTTCAAGCTTGCCCCTTCCAGGTGTTACACGACTACTGTACCCCGTTGTGCTACTACTGTGCCAGGTGACGTATAAAATAACAAAACTGCTTACGAGACCGTTGATACGCTGCGGTACGTGTGGCGGTTCCTGTTGTTTAAAGTATATTCTTTACAACATAATTGCATAATTTTCTGTATTATTCAAGCTAGCCCCTATCAGACGTTACTCGACTACTGTACCCCGTTATGCTACTACTGTGCAAGGGGACGTATAAAATAACAAACTGCTTACGAGACCGTTGATACGCTGCGGTACGTGTGGCGGTTCCTTTTGTTTAAAGAACATTTTTCATTACGACATAGTTGCATAAATTTCTGTATTGTTCAAGCTTGCCCCTTCCAGGCGTTACACGACTACTGTACCCCGTTATGCTACTACTGTGCAAGGGGACGTAAACATTAATAAAACTGCTTACGTGACCGTTGATACAGCGTGGTCTGCGAATCTGCTCCTGTTGATTAAAGAAACTTCTTTACGACATACTGTAGTTGCATAACATTCTGTCTTGTTCATCTTGCCCTCCCAGTTTTTACACGTCTACTGTACCCCGTTATGTTACTACTGTGCAATGGGACGTTTAAGTAACTAAACTGTTTACGTGACCGTTGACATGCTGCGATACGCGAGGCTGTACCAATTGATTAAATAACTATCTTTACTTATCTTTACTACATAGTTGCATAACTTCTGAATTGTTCGAGTTTGACACTTTCAGAATTTACACTACTACTGTACCCCGTTGTGCTACTACTGTACAAGGGGACGTATAAAATAACAAAACTGCTTACGTGACCGTAGACACGCTGCGGTACGCGAGGCTGTTCCTGTTGATAGAACAACTATATTTACTACAGAGTCCCATAACTTTCTGTATTGTTCAAGCCTCCCCTTCCAGATGTTACACGACTACTGTACCCCGTTATGCTACTACTGTGCAAGGGGACGTATAAAATAACAAAACTGCTTACGAGACCGTTTATACGCCGCGGTACGTGTGGCGGTTCCTTTTGTTTAAAGTACATTCTTTACAACATAGTTGCATAACTTTCTGTATTATTCAAGCTAGCCCCTACCAGACGTTACTCGACTACTGTACCCCGTTATGCTACTACTGTGCAAGGGGACGTATAAAATAACAAAACTGCTTACGAGACCGTTGACACGCCGCGGTACGCGTGGCTGTTCCTGTTGATTAAAGAACATTTTTCATTACGACATAGTTGCATAAATTTCTGTATTGTTCAAGCTTGCCACTTCCAGGCGTTACACGACTACAGTACCCCGTTATGCTACTACTGTGCAAGGGGGCGTAAACATTAATAAAACTGCTTACGTGACCGTTGATATTGCGCTGTCTGCGAACCTGCTCCTGTTGATTAAAGAAATTTCTTTACGACATACTGTAGTTGCATAACATTCTGTCTTTTTCATCTTGCCCTCCCAGTTTTTACACGTCTACTGTACCCCGTTATGTTACTACTGTGCAATGGGACGTTTAAGTAACTAAACTGCTTACGTGACCGTTGGCACGCTGCGATACGCGAGGCTGTTCCTGTTGATTAAATAACTATTTTTACTTATCTTTACTACATAGTTGCATAACTTCTGTATTTTCGAGCTTGACCCTTTCAGACTTTACACTACTACTGTACCCCGTTGTGCTACTACTGTACAAGGGGACGTATAAAATAACAAAACTGCTTACGTGACCGTTGACACGCTGCGGTACGAGAGGCTGTTCCTGTTGATAGAACAACTTTATTTACTATAGAGTCCCATAACTTTCTGTATTGTTCAAGCCTCACCATCCAGACGTTACACGACTACTGTACCCCGTTATGCTACTACTGTGCAAGGGGACGTATAAAATAACAAAACTGCTTACGAGACCGTTGATACGCAGCGGTACGTGTGGCGGTTCCTGTTGTTTAAAGTACATTCTTTACAACATAGTTGCATAACTTTCTGTATTATTCAAGATAGCCCCTACCAGACGCTAGACGACAACTATACCCCGTTATGCTACTACTGTGCAAGGGGACGTATAAAATAACAAAACTGCTTACGAGACCGTTGATACGCTGCGGTACGTGTGGCGGATCCTGTTGTTTAAAGTACATTCTTTACAACATAGTTGCATAACTTTCTGTATTATTCAAGCTAGCCCCTACCAGACGTTACTAGACTATTGTACCCCGTTATGCTACTGCTGTGCAAGGGGACGTAGAAAATAACAAAACTGCTTACGAGACCGTTGATACGCTGCGGTACGTGTGGCGGTTCCTGTTGTTTAAAGTACATTCTTTACAACATAGTTGCATAAATTTCTGTATTATTCAAGCTAGCCCCTACCAGACGTTACTCGACTACTGTACCCCGTTATGCTACTACTGTGCAAGGGGACGTATAAAATAACAAAACTGCTTACGAGACCGTTGATACGCTGCGGTACGTGTGGCGGATCCTGTTGTTTAAAGTACATTCTTTACAACATAGTTGCATAACTTTCTGTATTATTCAAGCTAGCCCCTACCAGACGGTACACGACAACTGTACCCCGTTATGCTACTACTGTGCAAGGGGACGTATAAAATAACAAAACTGCTTACGTGACCGTTGACACGCCGCGGTACGCGTGGATGTTCCTGTTGGTTAAAGAACATTTTTCATTACGACATAGTTGCATAAATTTCTGTATTGTTCAAGCTTGCCCCTTCCAGGCGTTACACGACTACTGTACCCCGTTGTGCTACTACTGTGCAAGGGGACGTATAAAATAACAAAACTGCTTACGTGACCGTTGACACGCCACGGTACGCGTGGCTGTTCCTGTTGATTAAAGAACATTTTTCATTACGACATAGCTGCATACATTTCTGTATTGTTCAAGCTTGCCCCTCCCAGGCGTTACACGACTACTGTACCCCGTTATGCTACTACTGTGCAAGGGGACGTATAAAATAACAAAACTGCTTACGAGACCGTTGATACGCTGCGGTACGTGTGGCGGTTCCTGTTGTTTAAAGTACATTCTTTACAACATAGTTGCAGAACTTTCTGTATTATTCAAGCTAGCCCCTTCCAGACGTTACACGACTACTGTACCCCGTTATGCTACTACTGTGCAAGGGGACGTATAAAATAACAAAACTGCTTACGAGACCGTTGATACGCTGCGGTACGTGTGGCGGTTCCTGTTGTTTAAAGTACATTCTTTTCAACATAGTTGCAGAACTTTCTGCATTATTCAAGCTAGCCACTACCAGACCCTCCACGACAACTTTACCCCGTTAAGCTACTACTGTGCTAGGGGACGTAAAAAATAACAAAACTGCTTAAGTGACCGTTGACATGCCGCGGTACGCGTGGCTGTTCCTGTTGATTAAAGAACATTTTTCATTACGACATTGTTGCATAAATTTCTGTATTGTTCAAGCTTGCCAGTTTCCAGGTGTTACACGACTACTGTACCCCGTTGTGCTACTACTGTACAAGGGGACGTATAAAATAACAAAACTGCTAACGTGACCGTTGACACGCCGCGGTACGCGTGGCTGTTCCTGTTGATGAAAGAACATTTTTCATTACGACATAGTTGCATAAATTTCTGCATTGTTCAAGCTTGCCCCTTCCAGGCGTTACACGACTACTGTACCCCGTTATGCTACTACTGTGCAAGGGGACGTATAAAATAACAAAACTGCTTACGAGACCGTTGATACGCTGCGGTACGTGTGGCGGTTCCTGTTGTTTAAAGTACATTCTTTACAACATAGTTGCAAAACTTTCTGTATTATTCATGCTAGCCACTTCCAGACGTTACACGACTACTGTACCCCTTTATGCTACTACTGTGCAAGGGGACGTATAAAATAACAAAACTGCTTACGAGACCGTTGATACGCCACGGTACGTGTGGCGGTTCCTGTTGTTTAAAGTACATTCTTTACAACATAGTTGCATAACTTTCTGTATTATTCAAGCTAGCCCCCACCAGACGCTACACGACAACTGTACCCCGTTATGCTACTACTGTGCAAGGGGACGTATAAAATAAAAAACTGCTTAAGTGACCGTTGACACGCCGCGGTACGCGTGGCTGTTCCTGTTGATTAAAGAACATTTTTCATTACGACATAGTTGCATAAATTTCTGTATTGTTCAAGCTTGCCCCTTCCAGGCGTTACACGACTACTGTACCCCGTTGTGCTACTACTGTGCAAGGGGACGAATAAAATAACAAAACTGCTTACGTGACCGTTGACACGCCGCGGTACGCGTGGCTGTTCCTGTTGATTAAAGAACATTTTTCATTACGATATAGTTGCATAAATTTCTGTATTGTTCAAGCTTGCCCCTTCCAGGTGTTACACGACTACTGTACCCCGTTGTGCTACTACTGTGCCAGGTGACGTATAAAATAACAAAACTGCTTACGAGACCGTTGATACGCTGCGGTACGTGTGGCGGTTCCTGTTGTTTAAAGTATATTCTTTACAACATAATTGCATAATTTTCTGTATTATTCAAGCTAGCCCCTATCAGACGTTACTCGACTACTGTACCCCGTTATGCTACTACTGTGCAAGGGGACGTATAAAATAACAAACTGCTTACGAGACCGTTGATACGCTGCGGTACGTGTGGCGGTTCCTTTTTTTTAATGTACATTCTTTACAACATAGTTGCATAACTTTCTGTATTATTCAAGCTGGCCCCTACCAGACGCTACACGACAACTGTACCCCGTTATGCTACTACTGTGCAAGGGGACGTATAAAATAACAAAACTGCTTACGTGACCGTCGACACGCCGCGGTACGCGTGGCTGTTCCTGTTGATTAAAGAACATTTTTCATTACGACATAGTTGCATAAATTTCTGTATTGTTCAAGCTTGCCCCTTCCAGGCGTTACACGACTACTGTACCCCTTTATGCTACTACTGTGCAAGGAGACGTAAACATTAATGAAACTGCTTACGTGACCGTTGATACAGCGTGGTCTGCGAATCTGCTCCTGTTGATTAAAGAAACTTCTTTACGACATACTGTAGTTGCATAACATTCTGTCTTGTTCATCTTGCCCTCCCAGTTTTTACACGTCTACTGTACACCGTTATGTTACTACTGTGCAATGGGACGTTTAAGTAACTAAACTGTTTACGTGACCGTTGATACGCTGCGATACGCGAGGCTGTACCACTTGATTAAATAACTATCTTTACTTACATTTACTACATAGTTGCATAACTTCTGCATTGTTCGAGTTTGACACTTTCAGAATTTACACTACTACTGTACCCCGTTGTGCTACTACTGTACAAGGGGACGTATAAAATAACAAAACTGCTTACGTGACCGTAGACACGCTGCGGTACGCGAGGCTGTTCCTTTTGATAGAACAACTATATTTACTACAGAGTCCCATAACTTTCTGTATTGTTCAAGCCTCCCCTTCCAGATGTTACACGACTACTGTACCCCGTTATGCTACTACTGTGCAAGGGGACGTATAAAATAACAAAACTGCTTACGAGACCGTTTATACGCCGCGGTACGTGTGGCGGTTCCTTTTGTTTAAAGTACATTCTTTACAACATAGTTGCATAACTTTCTGTATTATTCAAGCTAGCCCCTACCAGACGTTACTCGACTACTGTACCCCGTTATGCTACTACTGTGCAAGGGGACGTATAAAATAACAAAACTGCTTACGAGACTGTTGACACGCCGCGGTACGCGTGGCTGTTCCTGTTGATTAAAGAACATTTTTCATTACGACATAGTTGCATAAATTTCTGTATTGTTCAAGCTTGCCACTTCCAGGCGTTACACGACTACAGTACCCCGTTATGCTACTACTGTGCAAGGGGGCGTAAACATTAATAAAACTGCTTACGTGACCGTTGATATTGCGCTGTCTGCGAACCTGCTCCTGTTGATTAAAGAAATTTCTTTACGACATACTGTAGTTGCATAACATTCTGTCTTTTTCATCTTGCCCTCCCAGTTTTTACACGTCTACTGTACCCCGTTATGTTACTACTGTGCAATGGGACGTTTAAGTAACTAAACTGCTTACGTGACCGTTGGCACGCTGCGATACGCGAGGCTGTTCCTGTTGATTAAATAACTATCTTAACTTATCTTTACTACATAGTTGCATAACTTCTGTATTTTCGAGCTTGACCCTTTCAGACTTTACACTACTACTGTACCCCGTTGTGCTACTACTGTACAAGGGGACGTATAAAATAACAAAACTGCTTACGTGACCGTTGACACGCTGCGGTACGAGAGGCTGTTCCTGTTGATAGAACAACTTTATTTACTATAGAGTCCCATAACTTTCTGTATTGTTCAAGCCTCACCTTCCAGACGTTACACGACTACTGTACCCCGTTATGCTACTACTGTGCAAGGGGACGTATAAAATAACAAAACTGCTTACGAGACCGTTGATACGCAGCGGTACGTGTGGCGGTTCCTGTTGTTTAAAGTACATTCTTTAAAACATAGTTGCATAACTTTCTGTATTATTCAAGATAGCCCCTACCAGACGCTAGACGACAACTATACCCCGTTATGCTACTACTGTGCAAGGGGACGTATAAAATAACAAAACTGCTTACGAGACCGTTGATACGCTGCGGTACGTGTGGCGGATCCTGTTGTTTAAAGTACATTCTTTACAACATAGTTGCATAACTTTCTGTATTATTCAAGCTAGCCCCTACCAGACGTTACTAGACTATTGTACCCCGTTATGCTACTGCTGTGCAAGGGGACGTAGAAAATAACAAAACTGCTTACGAGACCGTTGATACGCTGCGGTACGTGTGGCGGTTCCTGTTGTTTAAAGTACATTCTTTACAACATAGTTGCATAAATTTCTGTATTATTCAAGCTAGCCCCTACCAGACGTTACTCGACTACTGTACCCCGTTATGCTACTACTGTGCAAGGGGACGTATAAAATAACAAAACTGCTTACGAGACCGTTGATACGCTGCGGTACGTGTGGCGGATCCTGTTGTTTAAAGTACATTCTTTACAACATAGTTGCATAACTTTCTGTATTATTCAAGCTAGCCCCTACCAGACGCTACACGACAACTGTACCCCGTTATGCTACTACTGTGCAAGGGGACGTATAAAATAACAAAACTGCTTACGTGACCGTTGACACGCCGCAGTACGCGTGGATGTTCCTGTTGGTTAAAGAACATTTTTCATTACGACATAGTTGCATAAATTTCTGTATTGTTCAAGCTTGCCCCTTCCAGGCGTTACACGACTACTGTACCCCGTTGTGCTACTACTGTGCAAGGGGACGTATAAAATAACAAAACTGCTTACGTGACCGTTGACACGCCACGGTACGCGTGGCTGTTCCTGTTGATTAAAGAACATTTTTCATTACGACATAGCTGCGTAAATTTCTGTATTGTTCAAGCTTGCCCCTTCCAGGCGTTACACGACTACTGTACCCCGTTATGCTACTACTGTGCAAGGGGACGTATAAAATAACAAAACTGCTTACGAGACCGTTGATACGCTGCGGTACGTGTGGCGGTTCCTGTTGTTTAAAGTACATTCTTTACAACATAGTTGCAGAACTTTCTGTATTATTCAAGCTAGCCCCTTCCAGACGTTACACGACTACTGTACCCCGTTATGCTACTACTGTGCAAGGGGACGTATAAAATAACAAAACTGCTTACGAGACCGTTGATATGCTGCGGTACGTGTGGCGGTTCCTGTTGTTTAAAGTACATTCTTTTCAACATAGTTGCAGAACTTTCTGCATTATTCAAGCTAGCCACTACCAGACGCTCCACGACAACTGTACCCCGTTAAGCTACTACTGTGCTAGGGGACGTAAAAAATAACAAAACTGCTTAAGTGACCGTTGACATGCCGCGGTACGCGTGGCTGTTCCTGTTGATTAAAGAACATTTTTCATTACGACATTGTTACATAAATTTCTGTATTGTTCAAGCTTGCCAGTTTCCAGGTGTTACACGACTACTGTACCCCTTTGTTTGTTACTACTGTACAAGGGGACGTATAAAATAACAAAACTGCTAACGTGACCGTTGACACGCCGCGGTACGCGTGGCTGTTCCTGTTGATGAAAGAACATTTTTCATTACGACATAGTTGCATAAATTTCTGTATTGTTCAAGCTTGCCCCTTCCAGGCGTTACACGACTACTGTACCCCGTTATGCTACTACTGTGCAATGGGACGTATAAAATAACAAAACTGCTTACGAGACCGTTGATACGCTGCGGTACGTGTGACGGTTCCTGTTGTTTAAAGTACATTCTTTACAACATAGTTGCAAAACTTTCTGTATTATTCAAGCTAGCCACTTCCAGACGTTACACGACTACTGTACCCCTTTATGCTACTACTGTGCAAGGGGACGTATAAAATAACAAAACTGCTTACGAGACCGTTGATACGCCACGGTACGTGTGGGGGTTCCTGTTGTTTAAAGTACATTCTTTACAACATAGTTGCATAACTTTCTGTATTATTCAAGCTAGCCCCCACCAGACGCTACACGACAACTGTACCCCGTTATGCTACTACTGTGCAAGGGGACGTATAAAATAACAAAACTGCTTAAGTGACCGTTGACACGCCGCGGTACGCGTGGCTGTTCCTGTTGATTAAAGAACATTTTTCATTACGACATAGTTGCATAAATTTCTGTATTGTTCAAGCTTGCCCCTTCCAGGCGTTACACGACTACTGTACCCCGTTGTGCTACTACTGTGCAAGGGGACGTATAAAATAACAAAACTGCTTACGTGACCGTTGACACGCCGCGGTACGCGTGGCTGTTCCTGTTGATTAAAGAACATTTTTCATTACGACATAGTTGCATAAATTTCTGTATTGTTCAAGCTTGCCCCTTCCAGGTGTTACACGACTACTGTACCCCGTTATGCTACTACTGTGCAAGGGGACGTATAAAAGAACAAAACTGCTTACGAGACCGTTGATAGGCTGCGGTACGTGTGGCTTTTCCTGTTGTCTAAAGTACATTCTTTACAACATAGTTGCAGAACTTTCTGTATTATTCAAGCTAGCCCCTACCAGACGTTACTCGACTACTGTACCCCGTTATGCTACTGCTGTGCAAGGGGACGTATAAAATAACAAATCTGCTTACGAGACCGTTGATACGCTGCGGTACGTGTGGCGGTTCCTGTTGTTTAAAGTACATTCTTTACAACATAGTTGCAGAACTTTCTGTATTATTCAAGCTAGCCCCTACCAGACGCTACACGACAACTGTACCCCGTTATGCTACTACTGTGCAAGGGGACGTATAAAATAACAAAACTGCTTACGTGACCGTTGACACGCTGCGGTACGCGTGGCTGTTCCTGTTGAATAAAGAACATTTTTCATTACGACATAGTTGCATAAATTTCTGTATTGTTCAAGCTTGCCCCTTCCAGGTGTTACACGACTACTGTACCCCGTTGTGCTACTGCTGTGCCAGGTGACGTATAAAATAACAAAACTGCTTACGAGACCGTTGATACGCTGCGGTACGTGTGGCGGTTCCTGTTGTTTAAAGTATATTCTTTACAACATAATTGCATAATTTTCTGTGTTATTCAAGCTAGCCCCTATCAGACGTTACTCGACTACTGTACCCCGTTATGCTACTACTGTGCAAGGGGACGTATAAAATAACAAACTGCTTACGAGACCGTTGATACGCTGCGGTACGTGTGGCGGTTCCTTTTGTTTAATGTACATTCTTTACAACATAGTTGCATAACTTTCTGTATTATTCAAGCTGGCCCCTACCAGACGCTACACGACAACTGTACCCCGTTATGCTACTACTGTGCAAGGGGACGTATAAAATAACAAAACTGCTTACGTGACCGTCGACACGCCGCGGTACGCGTGGCTGTTCCTGTTGATTAAAGAACATTTTTCATTACGACATAGTTGCATAAATTTCTGTATTGTTCAAGCTTGCCCCTTCCAGGCGTTACACGACTACTGTACCCCGTTATGCTACTACTGTGCAAGGGGACGTAAACATTAATAAAACTGCTTACGTGACCGTTGATACAGCGTGGTCTGCGAATCTGCTCCTGTTGATTAAAGAAACTTCTTTACGACATACTGTAGTTGCATAACATTCTGTCTTGTTCATCTTGCCCTCCCAGTTTTTACACGTCTACTGTACACCGTTATGTTACTACTGTGCAATGGGACGTTTAAGTAACTAAACTGTTTACGTGACCGTTGACACGCTGCGATACGCGAGGCTGTACCAATTGATTAAATAACTATCTTTACTTACCTTTACTACATAGTTGCATAACTTCTGCATTGTTCGAGTTTGACACTTTCAGACTTTACACTACTACTGTACCCCGTTGTGCTACTACTGTACAAGGGGACGTATAAAATAACAAAACTGCTTACGTGACCGTAGACACGCTGCGGTACGCGAGGCTGTTCCTGTTGATAGAACAACTATATTTACTACAGAGTCCCATAACTTTCTGTATTGTTCAAGCCTCCCCTTCCAGATGTTACACGACTACTGTACCCCGTTATGCTACTACTGTGCAAGCGGACGTATAAAATAACAAAACTGCTTACGAGACCGTTTATACGCCGCGGTACGTGTGGCGGTTCCTTTTGTTTAAAGTACATTCTTTACAACATAGTTGCATAACTTTCTGTATTATTCAAGCTAGCCCCTACCAGACGTTACTCGACTACTGTACCCCGTTATGCTACTACTGTGCAAGGGGACGTATAAAATAACAAAACTGCTTACGAGACCGTTGACACGCCGCGGTACGCGTGGCTGTTCCTGTTGATTAAAGAACATTTTTCATTACGATATAGTTGCATAAATTTCTGTATTGTTCAAGCTTGCCACTTCCAGGCGTTACACGACTACAGTACCCCGTTATGCTACTACTGTGCAAGGGGGCGTAAACATTAATAAAACTGCTTACGTGACCGTTGATATTGCGCTGTCTGCGAACCTGCTCCTGTTGATTAAAGAAATTTCTTTACGACATACTGTAGTTGCATAACATTCTGTCTTTTTCATCTTGCCCTCCCAGTTTTTACACGTCTACTGTACCCCGTTATGTTACTACTGTGCAATGGGACGTTTAAGTAACTAAACTGCTTACGTGACCGTTGGCACGCTGCGATACGCGAGGCTGTTCCTGTTGATTAAATAACTATCTTTACTTATCTTTACTACATAGTTGCATAACTTCTGTATTTTCGAGCTTGACCCTTTCAGACTTTACACTACTACTGTACCCCGTTGTGCTACTACTGTACAAGGGGACGTATAAAATAACAAAACTGCTTACGTGACCGTTGACACGCTGCGGTACGAGAGGCTGTTCCTGTTGATAGAACAACTTTATTTACTATAGAGTCCCATAACTTTCTGTATTGTTCAAGCCTCACCTTCCAGACGTTACACGACTACTGTACCCCGTTATGCTACTACTGTGCAAGGGGACGTATAAAATAACAAAACTGCTTACGAGACCGTTGATACGCAGCGGTACGTGTGGCGGTTCCTGTTGTTTAAAGTACATTCTTTACAACATAGTTGCATAACTTTCTGTATTATTCAAGATAGCCCCTACCAGACGCTAGACGACAACTATACCCCGTTATGCTACTACTGTGCAAGGGGACGTATAAAATAACAAAACTGCTTCCGAGACCGTTGATACGCTGCGGTACGTGTGGTGGATCCTGTTGTTTAAAGTACATTCTTTACAACATAGTTGCATAACTTTCTGTATTATTCAAGCTAGCCCCTACCAGACGTTACTAGGCTATTGTACCCCGTTATGCTACTGCTGTGCAAGGGGACGTAGAAAATAACAAAACTGCTTACGAGACCGTTGATACGCTGCGGTACGTGTGGCGGTTCCTATTGTTTAAAGTACATTCTTTACAACATAGTTGAATAAATTTCTGTATTATTCAAGCTAGCCCCTACCAGACGTTACTCGACTACTGTACCCCGTTATGCTACTACTGTGCAAGGGGACGTATAAAATAACAAAACTGCTTACGAGACCGTTGATACGCTGCGGTACGTGTGGCGGATCCTGTTGTTTAAAGTACATTCTTTACAACATAGTTGCATAACTTTCTGTATTATTCAAGCTAGTCCTTACCAGACGCTGCACGACAACTGTACCCCGTTAAGCTACTACTGTGCTAGGGGACGTAAAAAATAACAAAACTGCTTAAGTGACCGTTGACACGCCGCGGTACGCGTGGCTGTTCCTGTTGATTAAAGAACATTTTTCATTACGACATTGTTGCATAAATTTCTGTATTGTTCAAGCTTGCCAGTTTCCAGGTGTTACACAACTACTGTACCCCGTTGTGCTACTACTGTGCAAGGGGACGTATAAAATAACAAAACTGCTAACGTGACCGTTGACACGCCGCGGTACGCGTGGCTGTTCCTGTTGATTAAAGAACATTTTTCATTACGACATAGTTGCATAAATTTCTGTATTGTTCAAGCTTGCCCCTTCCAGGCGTTACACGACTACTGTACCCCGTTATGCTACTACTGTGCAAGGGGACGTATAAAATAACAAAACTGCCTACGAGACCGTTGATACGCTGCGGTACGTGTGGCGGTTCCTGTTGTTTAAAGTACATTCTTTACAACATAGTTGCAGAACTTTCTGTATTATTCAAGCTAGCCCCTTCCAGACGTTACACGACTACTGTACCCCTTTATGCTACTACTGTGCAAGGGGACGTATAAAATAACAAAACTGCTTTCGTGACCGTTGACACGACGCGGTACGCGTGGCTGTTCCTGTTAGTTAAAGAACATTTTTCATTACGACATAGTTGCAAAAATTTCTGTATTGTTCAAGCTTGCCCCTTCCAGGCGTTACACTACTACTGTACCCCGTTATGCTACTACTGTGCCAGGTGACGTATAAAATAACAAAACTCCTTACGAGACCGTTGATACGTTGCGGTACGTGTGGCGGTTCCTGTTGTTTAAAGTACATTCTTTACAACATAATTGCATAACTTTCTGTATTATTCAAGCTAGCCCCTACCAGACGTTACTCGACTACTGTACCCCGTTATGCTACTACTGTGCAAGGGGACGTATAAAATAACAAAACTGCTTACGTGACCGTTGACACGCTGCGGTACGCGTGGCTGTTCCTGTTGATTAAAGAACATTTTTCATTACGACATAGTTGCATAAATTTCTGTATTGTTCAAGCTTGCCTCATCCAGGCGTTACACGACTACTGTACCCCGTTATGCTACTACTGTGCAAGGGGACTTAAACATTAATAAAACTGCTTACGTGACCGTTCATACAGCGTGGTCAGCGAATCTGCTCCTGTTGATTAAAGAAATTTCTTTACGACATACTGTAGTTGCATAACATTCTGTCTTGTTCATCTTGCCCTCCCAGTTTTTACACGTCTACTGTACCCCGTTATGTTACTACTGTGCAATGGGACGTTTAAGTAACTAAACTGCTTACGTGACCTTTGACACGCTGCGATACGCGAGGCTGTCCCTGTTGATTAAATAACTATCTTTACTTATCTTTACTACATAGTTGCATAACTTCTGTATTGTTCGAGCTTGACCCTTTCAGAATTTACACTAGTACTGTACCCCGTTGTGCTACTACTGTACAAGGGGACGTATAAAATAACAAAACTGCTTACGTGACCGTTGACACGCTGCGGTACGCGAGGCTGTTCCTGTTGATAGAACAACTATATTTACTACAGAGTCCCATAACTTTCTGTATTGTTCAAGCCTCCCCTTCCAGACGTTACACGACTACTGTACCCCGTTATGCTACTACTGTGCAAGGGGACGTATAAAATAACAAAACTGCTTACGAGACCGTTGATACGCCGCGATTCGTGTGGCGTTTCCTTTTGTTTAAAGTACATTCTTTACAACATAGTTGCAGAACTTTCTGTATTATTCAAGGTAGCCCCTACCAGACGTTACTCGACTTCTGTACCCCGTTATGCTACTACTGTGCAAGGGGACGTATAAAATAACAAAACTGCTTACGAGACCGTTGATACGCTGCGGTACGTGTGGCGGTTCCTATTGTTTAAAGTACATTCTTTACAACATAGTTGCATAACTTTCTGTATTATTCAAGCTAGCCCCTACCAGACGTTACTCGACTACTGTACCCCGTTATGCTACTACTGTGCAAGGGGACGTATAAAGTAACAAAACTGCTTACGTGACCGTTGACACGCCGCGGTACGCGTGGCTGTTCCTGTTGATTAAAGAACATTTTTCATTACGACATAGTTGCATAAATTTCTGTATTGTTCAAGCTTGCCCCTTCCAGGCGTTACACGACTACTGTACACCGTTATGCTACTACTGTGCAAGGGGACGTAAACATTAATAAAACTGCTTACGTGACCGTTGATACTGCGCGGTCCGCGAACCTGCTTCTGTTGATTAAAGAAATTTCTTTACGACATATTGTAGTTGCATAACATTCTGTCTTGTTCATCTTGCCCTCCCAGTTTTTACACGTCTACTGTACCCCGTTATGTTACTACTGTGCAATGGGACGTTTAAGTAACTAAACTGCTTACGTGACCGTTGACACGCTGCGATACGCGAGGCTGTTCCTGTTGATTAAATAACTATCTTTACTTATCTTTACTACATAGTTGCATAACTTCTGTATTGTTCGAGCTTGACCCTTTCAGACTTTACACTACTACTGTACCCCGTTATGCTACTTCTGTGCAAGAGGACGTATACAATTTTGGATTTAAAACTGCCGAGAATCAGTTACGCCTGGCGATATTTTATCCTGTATGGAATATAGGATAGAAGACTGAAACACTCAAGGTCATCTGACATCAGCAGTTTGTTCCGTCACGACATCAAAAGCTGTGGCGTTACAGTACACGTGACTGGTTCCGTACACAGCCAGTCTGTCACGCGCGCATGTGTGTCGTTATCAGTTTGACCAACACATTAAATATATTAATGCCTTAGAATACGCGGTGTTTTGATAAAAATTTAGGCGTTGTCTATTGAACTCAGTTGAAAGCAATGTGACGGTAATCTGGGTAATGAGTTAAAGAATTTTAAGAAATCATCTACAATTTAATTATACAGGAATATCGCAAAGCACCATACGATTTTCAAATGAGTTTTGGGATGCAGAAAGTTATAATGTCAGACATAATGAAGTAAAGCTAGAGCCTCGTATACTATATGAAAATTAAATTCAATCGATTCTGATAATATTTGTGCCTAAACTGTAAGCTTATACCTGTTTGTAGCAGCAAAAACATTTCTTACAGGCTAACGTTTTTAATGTAAACCAAAAAAATCTTAACCAAACATTACCTATAAATTTGTTTTGACATGCATAAAGATCATAGATAAAAATCAAGTATTGCACCGCATTACTGTTATGTTAAACTAGAAACTGAAGCAAAAACAATCCACTTACGCTAATTACCAAGGGAAATACGTTGAGTTATGTTTTACATTTCAATAAACTGTTGAGGCGTATAGTTTGTAGCTTTCTACTTTAGGGTACAGCTTTGTTTATAGTCACAATTATTTCAAAATTTGGGCAACTATTAAGAATAATGATTTCCATATTATTAAAGTTTAAAAATTATAATTTTGTAACTTCAAGTTTTTGGGGAGTAAATTTTTAAGTCACGCAGTACAAAATTCATATACGAATTATATTTTCCTATCTTCACTAATTTGTCATTTTATTTTTGAATGAAATATAATGGTTTATTTGCAACCCGAGGTTTTCTGTGTTTCTGGAGTACATTATAAATTTATGGCCGCTGCATTTCAGTAATTTTGGAATAGCTACAGTCCGATCCATCATTTATGTCAGATTATGGTACCTTTATATTTGCGTATAGATTCCACGTCTTCTTACCTAATCATGCCTAAGTGTTTGATATTGTTCCTGATTGATAAAACTGTTTTCCTTTATTTGTTACTGCTTGACGTGTTTCGGGAGTACTGTAGCTCTACGATACCAAAGAAACTATTGACGTACGTTCATGATTGAGTTAAGGAACTGTTTGTAAATCTTATTGTACCAACATTTCTTGGTTGCATTAATAGAGTATATTCCACTGTCTTAAGATTACCGTTTATGCTAACATCAAACATTATATAATTCCCCAAAAAATTTATTATAATCTAGAAAAGTAACATAATCTATATAGTATTACACACTACGAATTACTAAGCTTTCCAAACATTATTGAAATAATTTATGTCAACTTAAATAAAAAATATAATATATATAATGGTAATATGGAACATTACGAAATGGGAAAATGCTTGTACTTGTGTACAAGCATACAAAATTTTGGATACAATAATTCGTTTACAATAAGAGTTGTCTTTAATTCCGTATATTAAAAATCAAAATTTCTGAAGTAATGAGAATAAGAAATAGATTAAGTGACTTTGATGTCTTAAGTGGAATAGAAAAAATACTTGTGTAACAACGAACCCTCCTGACATATTACAACAAACGTACCTAGCACACGATTGTTTGATACACGATTGTCAAAATGCTTGCCATCCACAGTGAAAGGCAGGATAATGCGAGTATTACACATAGTTTTGTATTCCTACCCAAATTTTTTATTGGTTTAGAAGACAAACGGGAAAATAATTTAGTTCTAATTTATCACATTTCTGAATAGCTCTGTGGTCATTAAATTCCTGGTCCCAATGTGACCAGGTGGCAAATGGCAGGATATACAATTTGTGGCCATTCACTGCTGGTCCCCGATAGATAGTGACAAATGGCAGGATATACAACTTGTACAATTTGTGGACATTATATTGCTGGTCCCCAACAGGTATGTGATAAATGGCAGGATAAACAATTTGTGGACATTATATTGCTGGTCTCCAATAGATATGTGACAAATGGCAGGATATACAATTTTCGTTATAAATTTCTTGATTATTACGTCTATTTTTATATCCATAGACTGTTATGCGCACTAATTTCATTTACGTAAATTATTAGGCTGTTATATATTGGTCTGCTATTGAACACCATAAGATTAATATTAGTTGAATAACCGTTATAGCTATAATTTGGTATCAGAGAAGTACTTGTGTGCTTGTGTGTGTGTGTGTGTGTGCGCGCGCGCGCTTTTGTGTGCGTGTGGTTCCTTAAACGCACGCGTATACTATTTTTTATTGCACCATATTCACACAGATACCATAAAATATTTGAAAATTTCAAGTTCTTAGTTTCCTGTATGGCAGTATATTTTACAGAAAAGAATGACTTTAAACGGGTAATTAGTAGTATTTACAAAATAACTAATAATTATTAATAATATGAGATTTGTATAAAATTAACGAGTTACAATTAACTATAAATAATAACAGTAACAATAATGGAGATAGAGAAAACTAAATTTGTCATAAACCGTTACTAAGTAAGGCAAACAATGAATTCTGTAAATTGACTATATCTTATTAATAGTTGTTACAAAAATATTACCACAGAAAACAGAGGAACCACTGAAACTAAATATCGACACATCTGTTCGCACTGTCCAACCAAGTGGAACTGCATGCTAAGCCTGTAAATTAAACTTTTGCTAAAAGCGGGAAAGAAAGCTCTTTTAGAAAGTCTAGATATTTAGACTTTGCAAATTCCGAGTGGGTCTGAGACCCTCCGCACGAGAAGAATTCTTCCTCGACGTGATTATTATGATCAAGGAGGTCGTTTTCCATTTCAATGTAGGTCAGCTTGAAACAAGCGTTAATCAGCTGGGCCAGGATTTTATTTCCACGCTCCGGAAGGTGCAGGAGTGCGGTATTCGTAATATTGTTTGGACCTGGCGCTTTCCGGAGCTTGAGTTGGACGGTTTGCTCATTGACCTCCTCTGGCACCAAAAGCAAACGCTCTACCTCTCGGCAGATATGCTTAGTAAAAGCCAGGTTTTTGGATAGCTTAGGCGCGAACTGTACCTCGAGACTGTTAGCTAATAACACTATATTGTAAAAATATAATAAAAATATATATTGTAAAATATATCATCCCGTGACTCTGTACGTATATTGCATAGATAGGTTTTCTGCTTGCACTACATTATTCTTACATCTAGGTAACACATTCGGTGAATACTAAAGTCTGAATGATGCCTGCAACAAATTAACTTAATCCATGTTCATACATGTTCCATACACCTAAGTATACAATAAAGTAAACTTTGACGAACATTTAGTTCCAGAACATTGCAAGATATGAGTTTCCACCCCACATGTATTTTTCTTACTTTTACTGTTCGTAAACAGATTCATTGTTTATTACATTTATTTGCACTTTATAAACAATACACAATAACGACCTAATAAATTAATAACTTTACAAAAGTTAAAACCGTTGAAATAAAACAAGTAGACAATTTAAACCAATGCATTACACTGTTTACTGAGTGTTTCTGCCTACTAAAAGTGAATTGGAGAAATTAAGCAGCTATTCTCAGTAAAAACGACAAAATTTAAGATTTCTACAGATAATTTTATAATATTTTGATCTCTTATTTTTTGTAATTCTTATGTCTATAAACGCATTCTTTTGGAACACAGTATTCCATTACGCATCCGGCTATGCGCTTAACATTGTACACACAACTTGTCCTGTTATGTTAATTGCGTGGTATTGACAGTATGCAGTTTCCGTACGTGTTTGCGTTGGTTGTGTCCCAGAAGCCACGAGTTTCAAAAGCCATGAATTAAAATTCTTGGAAAACAGTCCCAAAAGCCACGGATACAAACCTTTTCCCAAATAAACATTTTAATGAGTCTCAAAACCCACGACAAAAGGGACCAGGTACCTCACTCGTTCATTCGATTCCGTGTTATCGACCTGTGACAACATGGAGTTTATAACTACACAAAAAGGTAAACAGTGTTTATAGTTTAGTGGTTATCGGTTTTTAAAACAACGTGAAAACAAGTCGGGAGAAGTTGTTTGGTTTTGCCATAAAAGAAGACGTTTCGCGTGTTCCGGTAGCATAACAACTTCAAGTGACAATCGTGTTTTGAGTGAAACAACCCACCGGTGTGTTCCTGATGAAGCCAATAATGAAGTCAGCAGAGCGGTCAGCCAAGCCAAAAAACGAGTTCGTGAAGAAAGTGAACCATCAGTAACACAGGTATGTAAATAATTTGATTGTATTTGATTCATAATTTTGTGTTGATTATAGAAGAAAGATGTATTATTAAATCGGTTGATCTGGCCGAGTTTCATTTGCTGGAACTTGAGTTTGTTTACATTCGCATAGCGTTTAGATATATCAAACGCGAATGTAAACAAACTCGAGTTCCAGCACACGAGACTCCCCCAAGTCATTGTAAAGTTTTTCGTTATTATCATCCTTCGGGAAGAAACAAAATTTTTAATTTTAATTTTAGAAATGTACAAATCTGTTAAAAATTTTTTTTGCTAAATTCGTTTTAGATTTACGCTGAAAAACTAGAACCCTTGCAGCAAAAAGGATACGAACTGATCACTCGGGTACCACAGTTTTCGAATTTAAAGACAACACTCTACAGACAACGAAATCAAGCGCACGGAGTCCAACAAGAGCCTAGAAGTCGAGATGATATTAACTTAGATGAAGACACTCTACGCATGACCGACGGTAGTAGCTTTCTTCTCGGAGATAACAATGAGGGGGCAAAAGTATTAATATTTTCGAGCTCTAAAGACAGAGAATCCCTGAAAAACGCATAGCAAATTTTTTATGAATGGCACTTTAAAAGCTCTCGCAGCCAATTCACTCAGCTAAATACAATATATGTTGATCTCGGAAGTACTGCTGAGGAAACCAATGTAGCACCTGTTGTATTTGCCCTTCTTCCGAATAAGGCAGCAGATAGGTACATTAGATTGTTCAATATTATAAAAACAGAGATCCCAGAATGGAATCCAACAGAAATAAACGTAGACTTTGAGGCAGCCGCTATAAAAGCAATTAAAGAGATTTTCCCCTCAGTCAAAGTGCAAGGATGTTTTTTCACTTAGCCCAAAGTATCTGGAGGAAGTTTCAGGATGTAGGCCTCACTGAAAGTTATAAAACAAATCAGAAAATCCGATTAGTAATTAGAAAGTGTGCATCACTAGCCTTCCTGCCACCTGAGGATGTCGAAGAAGGTTTTATTAACATCCACAGCAACGCACCAGATGACGATAAATTGGTCCAGTTTTTTGACTACTTCGTAGACCAATAGCTGGAAAATTCACAGATTTCCCTGGACATGTGGAACTGCTATAACAGAAGACACAGAACAAACAACTCAGTAGAAGGGTGGCATCACCATATCAATGACGTTCAAAGAAGACCCCACCCCCGAATTAAAGAGTTAGTAGTACAGTTAAAAAAAGAATCTGAAAAAGCAAACAACAAGATAGTCAGGATGGAATTGAATCTTGAAGGTGTAGAAAGGAAAAAGAAATATTCCCAACTTGACACGAGGATAGACAAAAATACTAAAATATATGAAAAAACAAGAGATTCCGAGATTCCTAGAAGTAATGGCTTTCATTGTTAAAATGGATTGATCGATCCGATTGCTGCAGTGAAGAGGAAAAGAATTGTAAATAAAAGTTAATATTGAATGCTGTGAATATGTAGGCTAAATATGTTTAATAAAATATGTGAATTCTTAACTAATATGATTCTATGTGATTCTATGTTAACCCTTTCACGGCTCTAAGCATACATGTATGCCCAGCAGCAAAGAGGCCGAGACGGCTCTGGGCATACATGTATGCCCTGCTGCTAGCAAGCCCAGCCGGCTCTGGGCGTACATGTATGCTCGCGGAGTTTTCGACTCGCCGCTCATGACATATATTAATTTTCGCCGTTAGCCTTTCTATGCACCTTTTGTTTCGATATACACTCGATATAGTGCGTATGCGTCTTTGTTCTGATTTCCCTACAACGTGTATTGTTCTCAACTCAGCCTACCCCGGTACCGTTACTTTCTGCCTGTTTTTAGTGCGTATGCGTCTTTGTTTCAAACTCACTACCACGGCTGTTGTTCTCAATTTAGCCTGCCCAGGTACAGTTACTTTCTGTCTGTTTTTAGTGCGTATGAGTCTTTGTTCAAATTCCTTACCACGGCTATTGTTCTCAAAATTGGGTGCAAGGTATAATTACTTTCTGTCTGTCGAACATCTATTCAGTCTTGTTTGTGATTCTCTTTAGCAAACAGTAGGTGTGAATATTATGTTTAAAATGGCACAGAATTATTTATCCGAGAAGGAAGTTATGGAATTATTGATGAAGAGTAGTGACGAGGAAGATAACATTTTCTCAGACGAAGATATGGATGCTCCCGGGCCTTCTCATAATCGTTCAACACCAAGTGCAGCTTCAACAGAAAATGAAACATCAGCTGGAGAAGATGATTAAGAAGAAGAAGAAGAGGTAAGAAATCTTCAGAAGCGAAAAAGAATTTACGATTGGTCGGCCAACAGTCCTGCGACAAAACGTCACTCTTTTATAATACATTTTATTGTTTTGTCTCCAAGTCGCGCTCTAATACAAAGGTACTATCGTAATATACGAAGTCGCACGACGGAAAATAAAAAATAGGTAAGATTGTACCTTTGTGTCACTCTTTTGATAAAGCAATTAGCGGATTACGAATTAGTTTCTAAGACACGGCAACTCACTTAGATTTTTTAAAATATTTATTCACCTTAGAATTTATTTCTGTCATTTGCACAGAAATAAATAATTATTACAAATTTGTTACCGCAAAATTGACAACATTACCATCCCGATTGTCCCGATGGAAAGATATAGAGCCTGCAGAATTTTATTGCTTCTTGGCGTGTTCACTGCTGACGCCAAGAGTAAAAAAATTAGAAATAAACGAATATTGGGCAAAGGATTTGCTATTACTGACGCCGATATTTCCCCAAATTATGTCTAGGGACCGATTCAAACTAATGCTGCGACTTTTATATTTTTGTGACAATTCTAACCCTACTCAAGATAGCCTTGTAAAAATACGGCTTATTGTCGAACACACAAGAAAAATATTTAGAGAGGCCTTAAATCCATTTGAAAATTTAGTAATTGGCGAAAGTTTGTTGCTATTCAAAGGTCGTCTCTAATTCGAACAGTATATACCCAAAAAACGTAGCCGTTTCGGTATTAAAATGTTTGTTCTTTGTGACGTAGAAAGCAATTATATTATTGACTACATTATCTACGCTGGTGCCGGAACAGAAATTACAGTATGTCTGTAAACGCTGAATGGGAAAAATCAGGTGATGTTGTAAGTTTGTTGTTGCCGTATTTGAACCGGGGTCATACCATTTATCTCAATAATTTGTATTCGAGTCCTGATTTGTTTTTATGGCTCAATGAAAAATTGACAAATGCTGTCGGTACAGTGCGAAGGAATATAAAAAACGTCTCGCCGATGTCCGAGAAACTGAAAAAGGTGAAAACAGTTCAGGTCATCTGGAACACTTCTTGCACTGAAATGGATGGACAACAAAGAAGTCTGGATGCTTTCTACTGTGCATGGACAACGGATGGTAGAAACTGACAAAAAAGAACATACAACAGGCCGAAAAAAAATTAAACCCGCGTGTGTGGTAGACTATAATAAATCAATGGGTGCTGTGGACAAGACAGCCATGATGCTAAGTTCGGTACAGTGCATACGTAAAACAATAAAGTGGTATAAACAATTTTTTTTTCATGTGACAGATTTGTGTGTGCTCAACGCAAAAACAATGTTTGAAGTACACAAAAAACAAAAATCGCCCCTTGCTAAATTTCATTTAGAACTTATTCGCCAGTTGCTAGATAAATTTCATGTGAAATTAGAAAAAAAATACGGGTGGACGAAGAACAAGAGAAGAGGAGTTTCCATTTCGACTGGAACACAAAGTTGGTCAATACCCAGGGTTTCTTCCGGGAACAGAAATAAAAGAAATACCCCAAAGACGATGCGTGGTCTGTGCATCTCATTCTCAACGAAAAATGACCCGAATTAGATGCAAAAAGTGTGATGTTGCACTTTGCATGGTGCCGTGTTTTGAAAAATATCATACGTTGAAAAATTATTGGATATAAAAATTAAAAACATTTGTTTTAATAATTTAGTGTAGTAATTGTAGCTTTTATAATAAATAAAAAATAACAAAAAGTAAGATAAAAAAATATAAAATTAAATTAAATAAAAAAAAAGTTTTTAACTCAGCCAGCGGCAGTCCAAAGCCTGCGTCAAAAATGAGGATGGAAAACTTTTAAGTAAAGCAAAATAATCGTTAAAATACGTAAAGTTTGAGTTAGTGTAAGCAGCAGGACGAGCGCTGTAATTGCTTAGCCTACAAGCGCCCCGCTACTGCGACAGCTGTCAGCCGTTCCGTTACCACGGTCGCTCACCACTCCCCGCCACGAATAGGTTAACTATACTACATTCGCTTTAGCGTGGCACCTAAGGGATTAGCAGACCCTTGCTCTCGCACGCGCACTCACGAGCCCACGGGCCACACACCCTTGCCCGAACGCGCAGGTATACAGCTTCATGAAACAGTTACAAATTATGACACATTTAAATTGAATGATAATCCAAATTAAAATATGATTTTCGTAATCTTCGTTAAATTGCGAGAAAAATGAGTCCTCTCAACATATAGTTACTGTTAACCATGTAGCGTCAAGGGAGTATATTTGGATTTTAGAAAAAAAAAAAACATATTGCAGTACTAAAAAGACGAGTTTTATTTAAAATTGAGAATGGCATTTTAATATTATATAAAATCGGTTACCAATGATAAAAACTTACTAATGATAACATTACAATTAATGTTAAATAAGTACAAGATGAAATATATTAGCCTTTTAGTTTAAATTCCACATTACTATGTTTTTAATTTTTATAAAATGGAAAAGCCTATTTGTAATACAGTACTAAAAATATTTTACTCCTGGATGTGATGGGCATTTTTCTCTTAAAATTTTACATTAACACACGAAAAACGACATGAATATAAACGCAATATTTTCTTTAACTTTGATCGTTTCGAAAATATATATTAATATATAAACGAAAAACACCTTTATTAATAGATAACGACAAACAAAAACTACATACTTAAGAAATGTATAACAAAAATACATACTTAAGAAATGCTTCTTTTAAATAACTTTAAACAAATTCTATATACAATACAATGTTGTTTTTCTTATGTACAAACTTATAAGTAAAATTTTTACAAAATTAAAAACCCCGTCTTAAAAAAAGTGGGTCATAAACGAAATATTTTTCGTGGTTTTATTTACAGATAGCCCATATTTATGGATAAACAAAAAAAACCTTTAGTAATAGATAAAAAACAATTATAACAAAAATACATACTGAATAAAAACTTTTTTTAATAACTTCACACGAATACTGTTGTGACGATTTAAATAAAAGAAATAATCTAGAAAATAAAAAATTTTTAAATTTAAGGTTGCGAGCTCTTAAGCTATTTAAATCTCACTGTTTTAATATAAGATACCTGTATGTACTCAGTATGAAAGGAAGCAGTAATTAATTAAGCATAAGATACTCAAATAAAAAGATAAATTTGTAAAGCGTTATTAATATCGTATTTAACCCTTTGCTTGTAAGCAGGCGCTTTCCTGTTGATTCCAGACTCGACATGCTTTCAGAGTCTTGTGTGAATAAGAATAAGATAAAAAAAACTAATGTTAATAATAATAAAATCTGAAGACATAAAAAGTCGCTAAAACAACTAATTTAAATTATATATATTTGTTTAGGGATAGTTTAAATAAATAAAAATGTTAAGTTAAATATAGTTAGGAACTATATTCTCGCGCGGAAGTTGTCCCACTAACTTTTGTCCAGTACCTGGCGAAGGGAGCGTAAATTCTCTCTCTTGCAAGGGTGACTCCGTACAGTGTAGACGTAAGAGCTATGCTCTTCAAATATGTGTATCATATTTGGTTTCATCTTCAGAAAGTGTACCAGATGTAGTTTGTTAAAGCATCTGGATGTATTAATTAATGTAGTCATGTGAATAGACAATAAGTTTAAAGTTATGTAAAACAAAAAGTATTGAAACGTAACTAAAAGTGTAACACAAGATGACTACGTACTTCAACATATAAAAGCTATTCCAAAATAATACCCGGAGATGTGAACTAGCAGAAGCCACAAACTCTACTGCACGTGACAGAATATGCAGATCAGGACATCCGAGAATCTACACGATCATCGTAGATAACTACATGACATATTGTTCTACCTGCTAACTTTTGGAGCCCTTTACAGAGGAAAGCCAGACCGAGATGACGACGTAGCTGTTCCTGTTTCCCAAGACTGATACCCCAGGAGGAGTCTTCCGCATACCAATTAAAAGGTGACTCGATAGCCTGTCTATCGAGGGTTACGAATGTTTGTTACACAACACATCTTGAAAGAGACTTTTCAGAAATGATTAACTTTGCAAAGATTTATAAATTAAATCTAATGTTGATAAGATTATATCTTATTAATTAATATTTCATGTAACTATTCTAACTTCATACGTTGTAACAGTTTATATGTTAATGTAGAGTAATATAACTCAAGCAATAATACCATTCTTAAATGTTGAATAAAAGAAAGTCTTGCAAGCTAATATCATGAAAAGAGTATAATGAAAAGTTTTAATACAGAAAGTTCACCCGGATCCGAGGTATAACTATATAGAATCTAGTTTGATGCCAAAGTTCAAAGAAACCTTTCGATAATTTAATAATTGAGTTAGTAATGTCATGGCATCAGTCAGTATATGTTTCTCTTAAATGTTGAATAAAGAGAAGTCTTCTTGTTACACACATATGAGTAGTGCGTAAATCAATTGTATACCTTGCCATTGTTTCCTTACACAAAGTAAACAATTACACAGCTAGTAAGTAATATGTTATTTTAATTATTTGTGATCAATTCTGTTACAACGTAGGCAGCCCTTCTAATTAACGGAGTTTAATTACGAAGGGTTCCCTGGATTTGTAACGCGGCGAAAAGCTCGTTACACTGTATGCAATATAATGATTTTTTTATTTACAAACTTAAAAATAAAATTTTTACAAAACTAAACAAAATTCTATCCTACAAAAATAAGAAACGTGGACTACATGTAAATCATAAGAGTAAACTTCTCCATATTGAATAATTAGTTGAAACCATAAAATTCTAATAACAAAGTTTTTGTCCACCGTATTAAAAAACTCTAATATATAATTGTTTTACATATAATTAAGAACACAATGTACTTTGAAATGCTCCCTTAGGCAAGGAGAAAAGATTTATAATTTGCCATGCTGGAGGCCAGAAAGGATGGATCGAAGCTCCACCACTCGTGTTTGAGTCAACACCAGGTTGTTTAATACACTAATCCCCGCAATACCCCCTGCAAGTACGATAATCAAGAAGACGCCGACAATGGCCTTAGTGCCGAAATCGGTCAGTCATAAGTTAAAAATAAAATTAATTTCAGGGTAGATTATTTTCTTAATTATATGTTATATAACAGTAGCCCTATCCTGTGAACACATAACTGTAAATATATTAATAAGTCCTCAAATCGTACCTGGAAACTCTTACATCAGTGGGCAGCACCCGATGTCGTCGTCTGAGTCATCGTCGGAATCACATACACTGCTATCATCATCGCCTGGGCAGAAATTGATTATTAACTCCTGAACACTTTGGTCGTGCAATCCTTCACTCTCCCAGTCTGCGTCCATGGCTTTCGTGACATGTTGAACATACCTTGACGACAATTCCGGTGTGACTTGGGCGACCGCCTCCATAAAAAGTTCCTTCACATCCTTCAGCTTGAAAGTTTTATTTCTTTGCTTCACGTACGCCTTCAAGTAAGACCAGAGCATTTCTATAGTATTGTAATGGCAATGGTAAGGTGGAAGCCTGATAACTTTGAACCCTAATTCGGTGGCTTTAGTGTCAATGGCATATTTTGGAATTGGAGGCTTGTGTAATTTTACCAATTCGTAGATTTCTGGCTTCCGGAAGTCAGGGGAAATGGAATTTTCTTCTCTTTCAGCCAGTGGATCATTGCGGCTTTTGTTGAGCTTGAAGTTGGTGCTTTGTCTATTTTTCTGGAATGGTACGGAGCGTTGTCCATGATTATCGTACTCGCAGGGGGTATTGTGGGGATTAGTGTATTAAAAAACCAGTTTTAAAAAACTTTATGGTCCATTTCTTCGTGATAATCTCCCGTCTTCTTTGACTCAAACACGAGTGGGGAAGCTTCGATCCATCCTTTCTGGCTTCCAGCATGGCAAATTATCAATCTTTTCCCCTTGCCTAAGGGAGCATTCAATGTCCCCTTAACTGTATCGTCGGTCCATACTTTGTCATTATGTACATTTTCATTTAACCATGTTTCATCTAGGAACACAAAATTTTCAATATTTAAATTTCGGACTTTACGTAAAAACTGGCATCTTAATAAAGCGATTGTAGGCTTTTCCATCAAAACCCTTCGGTTATTATACTTCTTGTAAACGAAACCCAAATCTCGTACAATACGATGCAATGCCGTCTTCCCGCCGTCGTACAGACTCGCATTCTTCAACGAACTCATAAGTTTCTCGAGGGATGGTATCTCTCGCCGCTCGTAGTACTGCAGGATGTGCCGCCTTATGGCCGATTTCGCAAACTCGTCGAGGCCCGTCACTTTTCTATTTCGATGTGGCCCTCCTGGTGTTTTCCTAGGCGTTGTTATTTTTATCTTCTTACAGGCTGAAACTTCATTAACTACGTTGTCTTCTCTGTCGCTCGCATCATCTTCCACGGTCTCAGTTTCCTCCCGTAGAGCTGATTTCAATTGAGCATTTATCCGGGCGACGGTTCGTTTGGGAACATTACACGCTGATGAAACTCTTTCCAAAACTTTTCTTACATCCAATAGAGGCACCATATTATTTTTTCCATATAAAAATACTGTATCACCGAAACAACTATCGTTCTTGCTTGCGAATGTAACACTTGCTTAGACTTAGAGGACATAACTGTAACACTTAAACCTCCACGCACAGCAGAACACCGACCACATTACTAAGGAAAGCCACCGACAATAATGATGCTTTCGACACTCCCGACAGTGGCGCTTACTTACTACACAGGAAGTGAGTCATATTCATTGTCGTCGAAAGCTGATGCCCTATACACAGGAAGTGAGTCATAGGATTGTTTCGGCTAATATCTTTCATAACGACGCTTAGTCAAAACTAAACACCGGACAGACTTCAAATGTCGCTGAACAGCGGTTCATTGTAGCTTCGAGGTAGTTGGTAGAATTAATAATAATTAAGATAAAAAATAATTCAACCAGTTACCCGCACTTACATGAAGAAACTGTGAGGTTAAAAAGTAAGCGTATTTTAACTCTGCACTTACAAGTTTACATTTTAATTGATACATGCTGTGTATAAACACACTAAAATATCGGTATGGAGAACCATACATGACTTCCATGTTCTAAGATTTACATTTAAAAACATATTTGAAATGAAATATTTCCATAGAAACTACGTCTTTCTACTTATTGCTTCAGCATTAACCACAGTACTGTGCTCACTAACGTATACCACCACCACCTCACGTTTTCGCACTCGATTTTCACCGATGATGGGAGTCGATGGCACTGCCGAAAAGTCTGGTTTTGCAGAAAACATAGGACTACGGCTAAAGAGCCCGGGAAGCAATTTTAACAAAAAACTACTTCTTTGTTGCCGATAACGTAGTACTCATATAAAAAATTCTCCCCTACACCTTCAAATATAATTTTTAATAATAGAAAATTACCCCCACCCCGTTCTCCAAACTTCTTCATTTATAGATATTTCATCTACGATTCTACAGTGGATTACTATGAGCTTCTTATCAGGATACTTTATTTATAAAAATAAAGTACTTTACTCTTGTTAAAACATAAAATGTTTCCGGTAAACTACCCCTTTCTCTTAACCGATCTTGTCCAAAATCAACAGACCTTCCGTCCTCTACAATTCAGGGAAGCATGCAAAAAAATATTTGATTCTGTTTGAATGTGCGGCAGTTATCGTTCGTCATGGAAACATTTCTCTTGTTACAACATAAAATGTTGCAGGTAAACTCCCCTTTCCCTTAACCGATCTTCACCAAAATCAATAGACCTTGAGCTCTCTGCAACTCAGGGGGTGCAAAAAATTATTTGATTCTCATTGAATTTTCGGCAGTTATCGTTCGTCATAAAAAAATTACCGTTTTTAAAACATAAAACGTTGCTGATAAACTACCCCTTCCCTTAACCGATCTTCAACAAAATCAACAGACCTTGAGTTCTCTTTAGTTCAAAATGGTATGCAAAAACCTAGTTGATTCTGCTTGAATTTACGGTAGTTATCGTTCGTCATATAAAAAATTACCCTTGTTAAAACATAAAATGTTGCTGGTTAACTACCCCTTTCCCTCAACCGATCTTCACCAACACCAATACGTATTGAGAACTCTACAATACAGGGCTGTATGCAAAACATCATTTGATTCTGTTTGAATTTGCGGTTGTAATCGTTTACTATAGAAAAAAATTACCCTTGATAAAAAACCGTTGCCGGTAAACTACCCCTTTCCCTTAACTGATCTTCACCAAAAACGACAGGTCTTAGGTACCCTACAATTCAGGCCTGTATGCAAACAATTATTTGATTTAGTTTGAATTTGCGGCTGTTATCGTTTGCCATAGGAAACACCTTTGATAAAACATAAAACGTTGCTGGTAAACTACCCTATTCCATTAACCGATCTTCACCAAAAACAATAGGTATAGAGAACTCTACAATTCAGGGCTGTATGCAAAACATTATTTGATTCTCTTTGAATTTACGGCAGTTATCGTTCGTCATAGAAAAAATACCCTTGTTAAAACATAAAACGTTGCAGGTAAACTACCCCTTTCCCTTAACCGATCTTCAACAAAACCAACAGGTCTTGATAAATGTACATTTCACGGCTGTATGCAAAATATTATATGATTCTGTTTGAATTTGAGGCTGTTATCATTTGCCATATAAAATACCTTTGATAAAACAAAAAACGTGTCAGGTAAACTACCCGTTTCCCTTAACCGATCTTCACCAAAAACAATAGGACTTTAGTACACAACAAAACAGCGCTGTATGAAAAAACGTATTTGATTCTGTTTGAATTTGCGGCTCTTATCGTTTGCCATAGAAAATACCCTTATAAAACATAAAACGTTGCTGGTAAACTACCCCATTCCCTTAACCGATCTTCATCAACAAAAATAGGTATTGAGAACTCTACAATACAGGGCTGTATGCAAAACATCATTTGATTCTGTTTGAATTTGTGGCTGTTATCGTTTACCATAGAAAATATCGGTATGGAGAACCATACATGACTTCCATATTGTAAAATAAAATCATTTTCAGCCAAACAGCCAGGCTGTGTCTTACCTGCCTTTTTATTGCTGTATTAAATGAAAAATATTATATTACATTAAAGTGAAAAAATATTAATTTTTTTGCCTGGCAACAAAATTATTTTATTTTTAACAATTACCACTGTTTCAAAAAGTTTAAATAAATTTTCAAGTACTTTACTCTTGTTAAAACGTAAAAGGTTGCAGGTAAACTACCCCTTCCCCTTAACCGATCTTCACCAAAATCGAAAGTCATTGAGACCTCTACAATTCAGGGACGTATGCAAAAAATTATTTGATTCTGTTTGAATTTGCGGCTGTTATCGTTTGCCATAGAAAATACGCTTGATAAAAAAACGTTGCCGGTAAACTACCCCTTCCCCTTAACCGATCTTCACCAAAAACTACAGGTCTTGAGTACTCTACAAATCAGGGCTGAATGCAAAACATTATTTGATTCTGTTTGAATTTGCGGCTGTTATCGTTTGCCATAGGAAATACCCTTGTCAAAACATAAAACGTTACAGGTAAACTACCCCTTTCCCTTAACCGATCTTCAACAAAAGATCTTGAGTACTCTGCAAATCAGGGCGGTATGCAAAACATTATTTGATTCTGTTTGAATTTGCGGCTGTTATCGTTTGCCATAGAAAATACCCTTGTTAAAAAAACGTTACTGGTAAACTACCCCTTTCCCTCAACCGAACTTCACCAAAACCAATAGGTCTTGAGAACTCGACAATTGAGGGCTGTATGCAAATAATCTTTTGATTCTGTTTGAATTTGCGGCTGTTATCGTTTGCCATATGAAAAACCCTTGTTAAAACATAAAACGTTACAGGTAAAGTACCCCTTTCCCTTAACCAATCTTCACCAAAATCAAAAGATCTTGAGAACTCTACAATTGAGGGCTGTATGCGAAACAGTATTTGATTCTGTTTGAATTTGCGGCTGTTATCGTTTGCCAAACAAACAAAATTACCCTTGCTAAAAAAAAACCGTTGCTGGTAAACTACCCCTTTCCCTCAACCTATCTTCACCAAAAACAATAGGTCGCGAGTACTCTGCAAATCAGGGCTGCATGCAAAAAATTATTTGATTCTGTTTGAATTTGCGGCAGTTATCGTTTGCCATAGAAAAAAAATCTACAGACACACAGACAGACAGACACACAGACAGACAGACACAAGACAGACAGACAGACACACACACAGACACTTTTCGGAAAACGACTTTTATTCATGTTTTGAGTGTAGTAGAATCAGAATCTGCAATAATCTCGAACACGATTTTTTTTGCCATCACCATACTTCCATTCCTTAAGGAATATGGAAGTAAAATATCGGTATGGAGAAACATACATGACTTCCATATTCTAAGATTTATAATTAAAATCATTTTCAGCCAAACAACCAGGCTGTGTCTTACCTGCCTTTTTATTGCTGATTTAAATGAAAAATATTATATTACATTAAAGTGAAAAAATTATAATTTTACTGCCTGGCAACAAAATTATTTTATTTTTAACAATTACTATTGTTTCAAAAAGTTTAAATAAATTTTCAAGTACTTTACTCTTGTTAAAACGTAAAAGGCTGCAGGTAAACTACCCCTTACCCTTAACCGATCTTCACCAAAATCGAAACTCATTGAGACCTCTACAATTCAGGGACGTATGCAAAACATTATTTGATTCCGTTTCAATTTGCGGCTGTTATCGTTTGCCATAGAAAATACGCTTGATAAAAAAACGTTGCAGGTAAACTACCCCTTCCCCTTAACCGATCTTCACCAAAAACAACAAGTCTTGAGTACTCTACAAATCAGGGGTGTATGCAAAACATTATTTGATTCTGTTTGAATTTGCGGCTGTTATCGTTTGCCATAGGAAATACCCTTGTTAAAACATAAAACGTTACAGGTAAACTACCCCTTTCCCTTAATCGATCTTCACCAAAAACAATAAGTCTTGACTACTCTACATATCAGCGCTGTATGCAAAACATTATTTGATTCTGTTTGAATTTGCGGCTGTTATCGTTTGCCATAAAAAATACCCTTGTTAAAAAAACGTTGCCGGTAAACTACCCCTTTCCCTCAACCGAACTTCACCAAAAACAATAGGTCTTGAGAACTCTACAATTTACGGCTGTATGCAAATAATCTTTTGATTCTGTTTGAATTTGCGGCTGTTATCGTTTGCCATAGGAAATACCCTTGTTAAAACATAAAACGTTACAGTTAAACTACCCCTTTCCCTTAACCGATCTTCACCAAAATCGGAAGATTTTGAGAACTCTACAATTGAGGGCTGTATGCGAAACAGTATTTGATTCTGTTTGAATTTGCGGCAGTTATCGTTTGCCAAAGAAAAAAAATCTACAGACACAAGACAGACAGACACACAGACAGACAGACAGACACACACACAGACACTTTTTGGAAAACGACTTTTTTTCATGTTTTGAGTGTAGTAGAATCAGAATCTGCAATAATCTCGAACACGATTTTTTTTGCCATCACCATACTTCCATTCCTTAAGGAATATGTAAGTAAAATTACCCTTGATAAAAAACCGTTGCTGGTAAACTACCCCTTTCTCTTAACCGATCTTCACCAAAAACGACAGGTCTTGAGACCCCTACAATTCAGGGACGTATGCAAAAAATTATTTGATTCTGTTTGAATTTGCGGCTGTTATCGTTTGCCATAGAAAATACGCTTGATAAAAACACGTTGCTGGTAAACTACCCCTTCCCCTTAACCGATCTTTACCAAAAACAACAAGTCTTGAGTACTCTACAAATCAGGACTGTATACAAAAAATTATTTGATTCTGTTTGAACTTGCGGCTGTTATCGTTTGCCATAAAAAATACCCTTGTTAAAAAAACGTTGTTGGTAAACTACCCCTTTCTCTTAACCGATCTTCACCAAAAACAATAGGTCTTGAGAATTCTACAATCTAGGGCTGTATGCAAATAATCGTTTGATTCTGTTTGAATTTGCGGCTGTTATCGTTTGCCATATGAAATACCCAATACCCTTGTTAAAACATAAAACGTTACTGGTAAACTACCCCTTTCCCTTAACCGATCTTCACCAAAAACAACAGGTTTTGAGAACTCTATAATTCAGGGCTGTATGCCAAACATTATTTGATTCTGTTTGAATTTGCGGCTGTTATCATTTGCCAAAAAAATTTCCCTTGATAAAAAAAACCGTTGCTGGTAAACTACCCCTTTTCCTCAACCGATCTTTACCAAAAACAATAGGTCGCGAGTACTCTACAAATCTGGGCTGTATGCAAAAAATCATTTGATTCTGTTTGAATTTGCGGCAGTTATCGTTTGCCATAGAAAAAAAATCTACAGACAGACAGACACACACACAGACACTTTTCGAAAAATGACTTTTTTTCATGTTTTGAGTGTAGTACAATCATATTCTGCAATAATCTCGAACACGATTTTTTTGCCATCACCATACTTCCATTTCCTTAAGGAACATGGAAGTAAAATAAATGTAAAAGTAAATCAACAATATAATATCGGTATGGAGAACCATACATGACTTCCATATTCTAAGTTACATTGCCCAGCGATCCACAGGAAGCAAATTGATGTCAATTTTTTCGGCTTGCAGGCGTTATGTTGGTGTGGGTTTCGGCACTTTCCATTTAAAAAGCGTGCAAATGTAAGAAAATAAACATGAGTGAGGCCAGAAATAACGTGAATTGTGTGTGTGTGTGTGTGTGTGTGTGTGTGTGTGTGTGTGTGTGTGTGTGTGTGTGTGTGTGTGTGTGTGTGTGTGTGTGTGTCTTACCTGCCTTTTTATTGCTGTAGGCATAATAATAAAATGGAAACGTAAACATTACATAACTGAGATATGCTTACCTGCCACGAACGATATATTATTTTATACATGGAGGAGTTCAGTGACATACACACGTACAGAAGTCATCTTCAAAAATACTAGAAGTCGTCCACGCTTTTATGTTGGCAGTGTAACTTACAGGAAGTTTTTTGATGTTTTTAAAACATCTAGGATGCAAACTTTTCCCGATAACTAAAAGTTTCCTTTTTTCGGTTCCCGTCATGTTTGTACAAACAAAAACTGTAACTCTTTCTTTAGAGAGCTTCCCACCAACACACTTTTCATTTTTATTAAATTTGAAAGTCTTATCTGGAGTTAATTTATAAAAAATTCCGGCTTCATGTCCATTAAAGGTGTCTTCATCTTTATATGATCGTCTAATTTCTGGCCAAGTGTTACGCACCCAATCGCCTGTAACGTTCAGATCTACGCATTTTGCCTCACCACAAATTTTTGCAAAGGAAATCGAGTGTCGGGCCTTAAATCGATCTAGCCGTCCGTTGGAGCACGTAGAATGGGTGGCGCCGGCAGTCCTGTTACAGTGCTTATCGCTTGCATACAATGTATGTCTGTAGCCATGGGCTAGCGCGCGCGCGCACATATATACGTTTATATGAAATTTATAGTAAAATATCTGAGAAATATTTGACGCTATAACAGAGTAGTACAATATTTAGTGACGTTAAAACAGGGAATTTTTATAATGTTAAAGATATCAGTTTGACCGGACTTATGACAAAATAACGCTACACCCGAGTTGACGTAACAGCCGAGGCCGTAATAACCAAGTTCCACTGTATATATAAAGATATTAACTCAAACATAATTTACATTAAAATGAAAAAATTATAATTTTATTGCCTGGCAACAAAATTATTTTATTTTTAACAATTACCATTGTTTCAAAAAGCTTAAATAAATTTTCAAGTACTTTACTCTTGTTAAAACGTAAAAGGTTGCTGGTAAACTACCCCTTCCCCTTATCCGATCTTCACAAAAATCGAACGTCCTTGAGACCTCTACAATTCAGGGACGTATGCAAAAAATTATTTGATTCTGTTTGAATTTGCGGATGTTATCGATTGCCAAAAACAAAATTTCCCTTGATAAAAAACGTTGCAGGTAAACTATCCCTTTCCCTTAACCGCTCTTCACCAAAAACAACAGGTCTTGAGTACTCTACAAATCAGGGCTGCATGCAAAACATTATTTGATTCTGTTTGAATTTGCGGCTGTTATCGTTTGCCATATAAAATACCCTTGTTAAAAAAACGTTGCTGGTAAACTACCCCTTTGACTTAACCGATCTTCACCAAAAACAAAAGGTCTTGAGAACTCTACAATATAGGGCTGTATGCAAATAATCTTTTGATTCTGTTTGAATTTGCGGCTGTTATCGTTTGCCATAAGAAATACTCTTGATAAAACATAAAACGTTACAGGTAAACTACCCCTTTCCCTTAACCGATCTTCACCAAAAACAATAAGTCTTGAGAACTCTACAATTCAGGGCTGCATGCGAAACATTATTTGATTCTGTTTGAATTTGCGGCTGTTATCGTTTGCCCAAAAAAAAAATTTCCCTTGATAAAAAAAAACCGTTGCAGGTAAACTACCCCTTCCCTCAACCGATCTTCACCAAAAACAATAGGTCGCGAGTACTCTACAAATCAGGGCTGCATGAAAAAAATTATTTGATTCTGTTTGAATTTGCGGCAGTTATCGTTTGCCATAGGACAAAAATCTACAGACAGACACACAGACACTTTTCGGAAAACGACTTTTTTCATGTTTTGAGTGTAGTAGAATCAGAATCTGCAATAATCTCGAACACGATTTTTTTTTGCCATCACCATACTTCCATTCCTTAAGGAATATGGAAGTAATAACACACTTTGATGTCGAAATGTAACCAAAAAGAACGTTGCAGGTAAACTACCCATTCCCCTTAACCGATCTTTACCAAAAACAACATGTCTTGAGTACTCTACAAATCATGGAAGTATGTAAAAAATTATTTGATTCTGTTTGAACTTGCGGCTGTTATCGTTTGCCATAGAAAATACCCTTGTTAAAAAAACGTTGTAGGTAAACTACCCCTTTCCCTCAACCGAACTTCACCAAAACCAATAGGTCTTGAGAACTCGACAATTTAGGGCTGTATGCAAATAATCTTTTGATTCTGTTTGAATTTGCGGCTGTTATCGTTTGCCATATGAAATACCCTTGTTAAAACATAAAACGTTACAGGTAAAGTACCCCTTTCCCTTAACCGATCTTCACCAAAATCAAAAGATCTTGAGAACTCTACAATTGAGGGCTGTATGCGAAACAGTATTTGATTCTGTTTGAATTTGCGGCTGTTATCGTTTGCCAAACAAACAAAATTACCCTTGCTAAAAAAAAACCGTTGCTGGTAAACTACCCCTTTCCCTCAACCTATCTTCACCAAAAACAATAGGTCGCGAGTACTCTGCAAATCAGGGCTGCATGCAAAAAATTATTTGATTCTGTTTGAATTTGCGGCAGTTATCGTTTGCCATAGAAAAAAAATCTACAGACACACAGACAGACAGACACACAGACAGACAGACACAAGACAGACAGACAGACACACACACAGACACTTTTCGGAAAACGACTTTTTTTCATGTTTTGAGTGTAGTAGAATCAGAATCTGCAATAATCTCGAACACGATTTTTTTTGCCATCACCATACTTCCATTCCTTAAGGAATATGGAAGTAAAATATCGGTATGGAGAAACATACATGACTTCCATATTCTAAGATTTATAATTAAAATCACTTTCAGCCAAACAACCAGGCTGTGTCTTACCTGCCTTTTTATTGCTGATTTAAATGAAAAATATTATATTACATTAAAGTGAAAAAATTATAATTTTACTGCCTGGCAACAAAATTATTTTATTTTTAACAATTACTATTGTTTCAAAAAGTTTAAATAAATTTTCAAGTACTTTACTCTTGTTAAAACGTAAAAGGCTGCAGGTAAACTACCCCTTACCCTTAACCGATCTTCACCAAAATCGAAACTCATTGAGACCTCTACAATTCAGGGACGTATGCAAAACATTATTTGATTCCGTTTGAATTTGCGGCTGTTATCGTTTGCCATAGAAAATACGCTTGATAAAAAAACGTTGCAGGTAAACTACCCCTTCCCCTTAACCGATCTTCACCAAAAACAACAAGTCTTGAGTACTCTACAAATCAGGGGTGTATGCAAAACATTATTTGATTCTGTTTGAATTTGCGGCTGTTATCGTTTGCCATAGGAAATACCCTTGTTAAAACATAAAACGTTACAGGTAAACTACCCCTTTCCCTTAATCGATCTTCACCAAAAACAATAAGTCTTGACTACTCTACATATCAGGGCTGTATGCAAAACATTATTTGATTCTGTTTGAATTTGCGGCTGTTATCGTTTGCCATAGAAAATACCCTTGTTAAAAAAACGTTGCTGGTAAACTACCCCTTTCCCTCAACCGAACTTCACCAAAAACAATAGGTCTTGAGAACTCTACAATTTAGGGCTGTATGCAAATAATCTTTTGATTCTGTTTGAATTTGCGGCTGTTATCGTTTGCCATAGGAAATACCCTTGTTAAAACATAAAACGTTACTGGTAAACTACCCCTTTCCCTTAACCGATCTTCACCAAAATCGAAAGATTTTGAGAACTCTACAATTGAGAGCTGTATGCGAAACAGTATTTGATTCTGTTTGAATTTGCGGCAGTTATCGTTTGCCATAGAAAAAAAATCTACAGACACAAGACAGACAGACACACAGACAGACAGACAGACACACACACAGACACTTTTTGGAAAACGACTTTTTTTCATGTTTTGAGTGTAGTAGAATCAGAATCTGCAATAATCTCGAACACGATTTTTTTTGCCATCACCATACTTCCATTCCTTAAGGAATATGTAAGTAAAATTACCCTTGATAAAAAACCGTTGCTGGTAAACTACCCCTTTCTCTTAACCGATCTTCACCAAAAACGACAGGTCTTGAGACCCCTACAATTCAGGGACGTATGCAAAAAATTATTTGATTCAGTTTGAATTTGCGGCTGTTATCGTTTGCCATAGAAAATAGGCTTGATAAAAACACGTTGCTGGTAAACTACCCCTTACCCTTAACCGATCTTTACCAAAAACAACAAGTCTTGAGTACTCTACAAATCAGGACTGTATACAAAAAATTATTTGATTCTGTTTGAACTTGCGGCTGTTATCGTTTACCATAGAAAATACCATTGTTAAAAAAACGTTGTTGGTAAACTACCCCTTTCTCTTAACCGATCTTCACCAAAAACAATAGGTCTTGAGAATTCTACAATCTAGGGCTGTATGCAAATAATCGTTTGATTCTGTTTGAATTTGCGGCTGTTATCGTTTGCCATAAGAAATACCCAATACCCTTGTTAAAACATAAAACGTTACTGGTAAACTACCCCTTTCCCTTAACCGATCTTCACCAAAAACAAGTGGTTTTGAGAACTCTATAATTCAGGGCTGTATGCGAAACATTATTTGATTCTGTTTGAATTTGCGGCTGTTATCATTTGCCAAAAAAAATTTCCCTTGATAAAAAAAAACCGTTGCAGGTAAACTACCCCTTTTCCTCAACCGATCTTCACCAAAAACAATAGGTCGCGAGTACTCTACAAATCTGGGCTGTATGCAAAAAATCATTTGATTCTGTTTGAATTTGCGGCAGTTATCGTTTGCCATAGAAAAAAAATCTACAGACAGACAGACACACACACAGACACTTTTCGAAAAATGACTTTTTTTCATGTTTTGAGTGTAGTACAATCATATTCTGCAATAATCTCGAACACGATTTTTTTGCCATCACCATACTTCCATTTCCTTAAGGAACATGGAAGTAAAATAAATGTAAAAGTAAATCAACAATATAATATCGGTATGGAGAACCATACATGACTTCCATATTCTAAGTTACATTGCCCAGCGATCCACAGGAAGCAAATTGATGTCAATTTTTTCGGCTTGCAGGCGTTATGTTGGTGTGGGTTTCGGCACTTTCCATTTAAAAAGCGTGCAAATGTAAGAAAATAAACATGAGTGAGGCCAGAAATAACGTGAATTGTGTGTGTGTGTGTGTGTGTGTGTGTGTCTTACCTGCCTTTTTATTGCTGTAGGCATAATAATAAAATGGAAACGTAAACATTACATAACTGAGATATGCTTACCTGCCACGAACGATATATTATTTTATACATGGAGGAGTTCAGTGACATACACACGTACAGAAGTCATCTTCAAAAATACTAGAAGTCGTCCACGCTTTTATGTTGGCAGTGTAACTTACAGGAAGTTTTTTGATGTTTTTAAAACATCTAGGATGCAAACTTTTCCCGATAACTAAAAGTTTCCTTTTTTCGGTTCCCGTCATGTTTGTACAAACAAAAACTGTAACTCTTTCTTTAGAGAGCTTCCCACCAACACACTTTTCATTTTTATTAAATTTGAAAGTCTTATCTGGAGTTAATTTATAAAAAATTCCGGCTTCATGTCCATTAAAGGTGTCTTCATCTTTATATGATCGTCTAATTTCTGGCCAAGTGTTACGCACCCAATCGCCTGTAACGTTCAGATCTACGCATTTTGCCTCACCACAAATTTTTGCAAAGGAAATCGAGTGTCGGGCCTTAAATCGATCTAGCCGTCCGTTGGAGCACGTAGAATGGGTGGCGCCGGCAGTCCTGTTACAGTGCTTATCGCTTGCATACAATGTATGTCTGTAGCCATGGGCTAGCGCGCGCGCCCACATATATACGTTTATATGAAATTTATAGTAAAATATCTGAGAAATATTTGACGCTATAACAGAGTAGTACAATATTTAGTGACGTTAAAACCGGGAATTTTTATAATGTTAAAGATATCAGTTTGACCGGACTTATGACAAAATAACGCTACACCCGAGTTGACGTAACAGCCGAGGCCGTAATAACCAAGTTCCACTGTATATATAAAGATATTAACTCAAACATAATTTACATTAAAATGAAAAAATTATAATTTTATTGCCTGGCAACAAAATTATTTTATTTTTAACAATTACCATTGTTTCAAAAAGCTTAAATAAATTTTCAAGTACTTTACTCTTGTTAAAACGTAAAAGGTTGCTGGTAAACTACCCCTTCCCCTTATCCGATCTTCACAAAAATCGAACGTCCTTGAGACCTCTACAATTCAGGGACGTATGCAAAAAATTATTTGATTCTGTTTGAATTTGCGGATGTTATCGATTGCCAAAAACAAAATTTCCCTTGATAAAAAACGTTGCAGGTAAACTATCCCTTTCCCTTAACCGCTCTTCACCAAAAACAACAGGTCTTGAGTACTCTACAAATCAGGGCTGCATGCAAAACATTATTTGATTCTGTTTGAATTTGCGGCTGTTATCGTTTGCCATATAAAATACCCTTGTTAAAAAAACGTTGCTGGTAAACTACCCCTTTGACTTAACCGATCTTCACCAAAAACAAAAGGTCTTGAGAACTCTACAATATAGGGCTGTATGCAAATAATCTTTTGATTCTGTTTGAATTTGCGGCTGTTATCGTTTGCCATAAGAAATACTCTTGATAAAACATAAAACGTTACAGGTAAACTACCCCTTTCCCTTAACCGATCTTCACCAAAAACAATAAGTCTTGAGAACTCTACAATTCAGGGCTGCATGCGAAACATTATTTGATTCTGTTTGAATTTGCGGCTGTTATCGTTTGCCCAAAAAAAAAATTTCCCTTGATAAAAAAAAACCGTTGCAGGTAAACTACCCCTTCCCTCAACCGATCTCCACCAAAAACAATAGGTCGCGAGTACTCTACAAATCAGGGCTGCATGAAAAAAATTATTTGATTCTGTTTGAATTTGCGGCAGTTATCGTTTGCCATAGGACAAAAATCTACAGACAGACACACAGACACTTTTCGGAAAACGACTTTTTTCATGTTTTGAGTGTAGTAGAATCAGAATCTGCAATAATCTCGAACACGATTTTTTTTTGCCATCACCATACTTCCATTCCTTAAGGAATATGGAAGTAATAACACACTTTGATGTCGAAATGTAACCAAAAAGAACGTTGCAGGTAAACTACCCATTCCCCTTAACCGATCTTTACCAAAAACAACATGTCTTGAGTACTCTACAAATCATGGAAGTATGTAAAAAATTATTTGATTCTGTTTGAACTTGCGGCTGTTATCGTTTGCCATAGAAAATACCCTTGTTAAAAAAACGTTGTAGGTAAACTACCCCTTTCCCTCAACCGAACTTCACCAAAACCAATAGGTCTTGAGAACTCGACAATTTAGGGCTGTATGCAAATAATCTTTTGATTCTGTTTGAATTTGCGGCTGTTATCGTTTGCCATATGAAATACCCTTGTTAAAACATAAAACGTTACTGGTAAAGTACCCCTTTCCCTTAACCGATCTTCACCAAAATCAAAAGATCTTGAGAACTCTACAATTGAGGGCTGTATGCGAAACAGTATTTGATTCTGTTTGAATTTGCGGCTGTTATCGTTTGCCAAACAAACAAAATTACCCTTGCTAAAAAAAAACCGTTGCTGGTAAACTACCCCTTTCCCTCAACCTATCTTCACCAAAAACAATAGGTCGCGAGTACTCTGCAAATCAGGGCTGCATGCAAAAAATTATTTGATTCTGTTTGAATTTGCGGCAGTTATCGTTTGCCATAGAAAAAAAATCTACAGACACACAGACAGACAGACACACAGACAGACAGACACAAGACAGACAGACAGACACACACACAGACACTTTTCGGAAAACGACTTTTTTTCATGTTTTGAGTGTAGTAGAATCAGAATCTGCAATAATCTCGAACACGATTTTTTTTGCCATCACCATACTTCCATTCCTTAAGGAATATGGAAGTAAAATATCGGTATGGAGAAACATACATGACTTCCATATTCTAAGATTTATAATTAAAATCATTTTCAGCCAAACAACCAGGCTGTGTCTTACCTGCCTTTTTATTGCTGATTTAAATGAAAAATATTATATTACATTAAAGTGAAAAAATTATAATTTTACTGCCTGGCAACAAAATTATTTTATTTTTAACAATTACTATTGTTTCAAAAAGTTTAAATAAATTTTCAAGTACTTTACTCTTGTTAAAACGTAAAAGGCTGCAGGTAAACTACCCCTTACCCTTAACCGATCTTCACCAAAATCGAAACTCATTGAGACCTCTACAATTCAGGGACGTATGCAAAACATTATTTGATTCCGTTTGAATTTGCGGCTGTTATCGTTTGCCATAGAAAATACGCTTGATAAAAAAACGTTGCAGGTAAACTACCCCTTCCCCTTAACCGATCTTCACCAAAAACAACAAGTCTTGAGTACTCTACAAATCAGGGGTGTATGCAAAACATTATTTGATTCTGTTTGAATTTGCGGCTGTTATCGTTTGCCATAGGAAATACCCTTGTTAAAACATAAAACGTTACAGGTAAACTACCCCTTTCCCTTAATCGATCTTCACCAAAAACAATAAGTCTTGACTACTCTACATATCAGGGCTGTATGCAAAACATTATTTGATTCTGTTTGAATTTGCGGCTGTTATCGTTTGCCATAGAAAATACCCTTGTTAAAAAAACGTTGCTGGTAAACTACCCCTTTCCCTCAACCGAACTTCACCAAAAACAATAGGTCTTGAGAACTCTACAATTTAGGGCTGTATGCAAATAATCTTTTGATTCTGTTTGAATTTGCGGCTGTTATCGTTTGCCATAGGAAATACCCTTGTTAAAACATAAAACGTTACAGGTAAACTACCCCTTTCCCTTAACCGATCTTCACCAAAATTGAAAGATTTTGAGAACTCTACAATTGAGGGCTGTATGCGAAACAGTATTTGATTCTGTTTGAATTTGCGGCAGTTATCGTTTGCCATAAAAAAAAAATCTACAGACACAAGACAGACAGACACACAGATAGACAGACAGACACACACACAGACACTTTTTGGAAAACGACTTTTTTTCATGTTTTGAGTGTAGTAGAATCAGAATCTGCAATAATCTCGAACACGATTTTTTTTGCCATCACCATACTTCCATTCCTTAAGGAATATGTAAGTAAAATTACCCTTGATAAAAAACCGTTGCTGGTAAACTACCCCTTTCTCTTAACCGATCTTCACCAAAAACGGCAGGTCTTGAGACCCCTACAATTCAGGGACGTATGCAAAAAATTATTTGATTCTGTTTGAATTTGCGGCTGTTATCGTTTGCCATAGAAAATACGCTTGATAAAAACACGTTGCTGGTAAACTACCCCTTCCCCTTAACCGATCTTTACCAAAAACAACAAGTCTTGAGTACTCTACAAATCAGGACTGTATACAAAAAATTATTTGATTCTGTTTGAACTTGCGGCTGTTATCGTTTACCATAAAAAATACCATTGTTAAAAAAACGTTGTTGGTAAACTACCCCTTTCTCTTAACCGATCTTCACCAAAAACAATAGGTCTTGAGAATTCTACAATTTAGGGCTGTATGCAAATAATCGTTTGATTCTGTTTGAATTTGCGGCTGTTATCGTTTGCCATAAGAAATACCCAATACCCTTGTTAAAACATAAAACGTTACTGGTAAACTACCCCTTTCCCTTAACCGATCTTCACCAAAAACAAGTGGTTTTGAGAACTCTATAATTCAGGGCTGTATGCGAAACATTATTTGATTCTGTTTGAATTTGCGGCTGTTATCATTTGCCAAAAAAAATTTCCCTTGATAAAAAAAAACCGTTGCAGGTAAACTACCCCTTTTCCTCAACCGATCTTCACCAAAAACAATAGGTCGCGAGTACTCTACAAATCTGGGCTGTATGCAAAAAATCATTTGATTCTGTTTGAATTTGCGGCAGTTATCGTTTGCCATAGAAAAAAAATCTACAGACAGACAGACACACACACAGACACTTTTCGAAAAATGACTTTTTTTCATGTTTTGAGTGTAGTACAATCATATTCTGCAATAATCTCGAACACGATTTTTTTGCCATCACCATACTTCCATTTCCTTAAGGAACATGGAAGTAAAATAAATGTAAAAGTAAATCAACAATATAATATCGGTATGGAGAACCATACATGACTTCCATATTCTAAGTTACATTGCCCAGCGATCCACAGGAAGCAAATTGATGTCAATTTTTTCGGCTTGCAGGCGTTATGTTGGTGTGGGTTTCGGCACTTTCCATTTAAAAAGCGTGCAAATGTAAGAAAATAAACATGAGTGAGGCCAGAAATAACGTGAATTGTGTGTGTGTGTGTGTGTGTGTGTGTGTCTTACCTGCCTTTTTATTGCTGTAGGCATAATAATAAAATGGAAACGTAAACATTACATAACTGAGATATGCTTACCTGCCACGAACGATATATTATTTTATACATGGAGGAGTTCAGTGACATACACACGTACAGAAGTCATCTTCAAAAATACTAGAAGTCGTCCACGCTTTTATGTTGGCAGTGTAACTTACAGGAAGTTTTTTGATGTTTTTAAAACATCTAGGATGCAAACTTTTCCCGATAACTAAAAGTTTCCTTTTTTCGGTTCCCGTCATGTTTGTACAAACAAAAACTGTAACTCTTTGTTTAGAGAGCTTCCCACCAACACACTTTTCATTTTTATTAAATTTGAAAGTCTTATCTGGAGTTAATTTATAAAAAATTCCGGCTTCATGTCCATTAAAGGTGTCTTCATCTTTATATGATCGTCTAATTTCTGGCCAAGTGTTACGCACCCAATCGCCTGTAACGTTCAGATCTACGCATTTTGCCTCACCACAAATTTTTGCAAAGGAAATCGAGTGTCGGGCCTTAAATCGATCTAGCCGTCCGTTGGAGCACGTAGAATAGCTGGCGCCGGCAGTCCTGTTACAGTGCTTATCGCTTGCATACAATGTATGTCTGTAGCCATGGGCTAGCGCGCGCGCGCACATATATACGTTTATATGAAATTTATAGTAAAATATCTGAGAAATATTTGACGCTATAACAGAGTAGTACAATATTTAGTGACGTTAAAACAGGGAATTTTTATAATGTTAAAGATATCAGTTTGACCGGACTTATGACAAAATAACGCTACACCCGAGTTGACGTAACAGCCGAGGCCGTAATAACCAAGTTCCACTGTATATATAAAGATATTAACTCAAACATAATTTACATTAAAATGAAAAAATTATAATTTTATTGCCTGGCAACAAAATTATTTTATTTTTAACAATTACCATTGTTTCAAAAAGCTTAAATAAATTTTCAAGTACTTTACTCTTGTTAAAACGTAAAAGGTTGCTGGTAAACTACCCCTTCCCCTTATCCGATCTTCACAAAAATCGAACGTCCTTGAGACCTCTACAATTCAGGGACGTATGCAAAAAATTATTTGATTCTGTTTGAATTTGCGGATGTTATCGTTTGCCAAAAACAAAATTTCCCTTGATAAAAAACGTTGCAGGTAAACTATCCCTTTCCCTTAACCGCTCTTCACCAAAAACAACAGGTCTTGAGTACTCTACAAATCAGGGCTGCATGCAAAACATTATTTGATTCTGTTTGAATTTGCGGCTGTTATCGTTTGCCATATAAAATACCCTTGTTAAAAAAACGTTGCTGGTAAACTACCCCTTTGACTTAACCGATCTTCACCAAAAACAAAAGGTCTTGAGAACTCTACAATATAGGGCTGTATGCAAATAATCTTTTGATTCTGTTTGAATTTGCGGCTGTTATCGTTTGCCATAAGAAATATTCTTGATAAAACATAAAACGTTACAGGTAAACTACCCCTTTCCCTTAACCGATCTTCACCAAAAACAATAAGTCTTGAGAACTCTACAATTCAGGGCTGCATGCGAAACATTATTTGATTCTGTTTGAATTTGCGGCTGTTATCGTTTGCCCAAAAAAAAAATTTCCCTTGATAAAAAAAAACCGTTGCAGGTAAACTACCCCTTCCCTCAACCGATCTTCACCAAAAACAATAGGTCGCGAGTACTCTACAAATCAGGGCTGCATGAAAAAAATTATTTGATTCTGTTTGAATTTGCGGCAGTTATCGTTTGCCATAGGACAAAAATCTACAGACAGACACACAGACACTTTTCGGAAAACGACTTTTTTCATGTTTTGAGTGTAGTAGAATCAGAATCTGCAATAATCTCGAACACGATTTTTTTTGCCATCACCATACTTCCATTCCTTAAGGAATATGGAAGTAATAACACACTTTGATGTCGAAATGTAACCAAAAAGAACGTTGCAGGTAAACTACCCATTCCCCTTAACCGATCTTTACCAAAAACAACAGGTCTTGAGTACTCTACAAATCATGGTAGTATGTAAAAAATTATTTGATTCTGTTTGAACTTGCGGCTGTTATCGTTTGCCATAAAAAATACCCTTGTTAAAACATAAAACGTTACAGGTAAACTACCCCTTTCCCTTAACCGATCTTCACCAAAATCAATAGGTTTTGAGAACTCTATAGTTCAGGCCTGTATGCGAAACATTATTTGATTCTGTTTGAATTTGCGGCTGTTATCGTTTGCCAAAAAAAAAATTACCCTTGCTAAAAAAAAACCGTTGCTGGTAAACTACCCCTTTCCCTCAACCTATCTTCACCAAAAACAATAGGTCGCGAGTACTCTGCAAATCAGGGCAGTATGCAAAAGATTATTTGATTCTGTTTGAATTTGCGGCAGTTATCGTTTGCCATAGAAAAAAAATCTACAGACAGACAGACACACACACAGACAGACACAAGACAGACAGACAGACACACACACAGACACTTTTCGGAAAACGACTTTTTTTCATGTTTTGAGTGTAGTAGAATCAGAATCTGCAATAATCTCGAACACGATTTTTTTTTGCCATCACCATACTTCCATTTCCTTAAGGAAAATGGAAGTAAAATATCGGTATGGAGAACCATATATGATTTCCATATTCTAAGATTTATATTTAAAATCATTTTCAGCCAAACAGCCAGGCTGTGTCTTACCTGCCTTTTTATTGCTGTATTAAATGAAAAATATTATATTACTTTAAAGTGAAAAAATTATAATTTTACTGCCTGGCAACAAAATTATTTTATTTTTAACAATTACTATTGTTTCAAAAAGTTTAAATAAATTTTCAAGTACTTTACTCTTGTTAAAACGTAAAAGGCTGCAGGTAAACTACCCCTTCCCCTTAACCGATCTTCACCAAAATCGAAAGTCATTGAGACCTCTACAATGCAGGGACGTATGCAAAAAATTATTTGATTCTGTTTGAATTTGCGGCTGTTATCGTTTGCCATAGAAAATACGCTTGATAAAAAAACGTTGCCGGTAAACTACCCCTTCCCCTTAACCGATCTTCACCAAAAACAATAGGTCTTGAGTACTCTGCAAATCAGGACTGTATGCAAAACATTATTTGATTCTGTTTGAATTTGCGGCTGTTATCGTTTGCCATAGAAAATACCCTTGTTAAAAAAACGTTGCTGGTAAACTACCCCTTTCCCTCAACCGATCTTCACCAAAAACAACAGGTCTTGAGAACTCTACAATTTAGGGCTGTATGCAAATAATCTTTTGATTCTGTTTGAATTTCCGGCTGTTATCGTTTGCCATAGGAAATACCCTTGTTAAAACATAAAACGTTACTGGTAAACTACCCCTTTCCCTTAACCGATCTTCACCAAAATCAGCAGATCTTGAGAACTCTACAATTGAGGGCTGTATGCGAAACATTATTTGATTCTGTTTGATTTTGCGGCTGTTATCGTTTGCCAAACAAAGAAAATTACCCTTGCTAAAAAAAAACCGTTGCTGGTAAACTACCCCTTTCCCTCAACCGATCTTCACCAAAAACAATAGGCCGCGAGTACTCAGCAAATCAGGGCTGTATGCAAAAAATTATTTGATTCTGTTTGAATTTGCGGCAGTTATCGTTTGCCATATAAAACAAATCTACAGACAGACAGATAGACACACAGACACTCAGACACACAGACACACAGACACACACACAGACACACACAGACACTTTTCGGAAAACGACTTTTTTTCATGTTTTGAGTGTAGTAGAATCAGAATCTGCAATAATCTCGAACACGATTTTTTTTGCCATCACCATACTTCCATTCCTTAAGGAATATGGAAGTAAAAATTAATGGTACCCGGTATATTAAATATAAAATACTACTATGCATGTTGAACATCATATATTATCATAAACGTACCGTGTTTGGTGTCATTTTTCTTGGAATTGCATGAAGTTTACAAATAAACTGATGTCAGTAGTTAAATTTTATATTTTAAAGAAGTAGCAATTACTCAATTAGGGCCCCAGTTATGACTCATCTACCTGCCGGCCGTAGCGGACGCGAGCAGCTGCATTTGTGTGCGTGTGTGTAAGTTCTCCTAATCCCTTAGGTGCCACGCGAAAGCGAATGGCATATAATATGTGAACTACTTGTTTAATAAAAAATTGCAAAAAAAATAATTTTTCAACTCTTTTGGACATTTTTAAAACGAAAATTTTGCCTGCACCACGTAACGGGGGAGGGGGCTTCGCCCCCCCCCGCGATCCCCCTGCGTGTTTTTATTTCTAACCTAACCTACCTACAATACTTGTTTAATAAAAAATTGTAAAAAATAAAAATTTTGTTATTCTTATGGGCATTTTGAGGCTTTATAACGACGTTAAATAAAGCTAGATAACACAATCCGTTTGCTAGGTTCGTTGACGACAAAAGGGGAAAGAAAAAATAACAGGTCTTGCACAAACTATAACAACCCAAAGCATTGCTGTCCCTGCTCGTGGCTTTTGAGACTGGTCCAGGTATACGACGGAACTTTACCGCCCGTCTTCTTAGAATTCGTGACTTTTGAAACTCGTGGCTTATAGGACTCGTAGCTTTTGAGACGACACGTTTACGTTTGTGTAAAGTACAGGGCCGGCCTTAGGGACGGGCCAACCCTGCCGTGGCCCGGACGCAGATTTCTAGAGGGCGCCAAAATAATGGATAAAAGAAATCAATTTTTCTTCCTTTATGATTGTTAATAAATGAAGTTGTTCTCTCAAGCAGGTTAAACAGTTTACTCTATTAACAATTAATGCTACTGTTTGGTACATAAAAGACAATCAATATAAATCTTCACAAAGCGATATTATTTGACGTAAGCGGTATATAGTATAAACTTTAAATTTTTTATAAAATTTCATGTATACCTACAGAATAGTTTTTTTATGTGTAGAGATTAACCGCCGCCACTAGTTTAAAATAGGCATGATAACATTTTTGAAGTATAATGTTATTAAATTAGTACTGATAAGAAAGTAAGCATCACAATTTTGGAGGGTGGGCGCAAAATTGTGTCTTGTCCCTGTCAGACCTAAAGGTTTGGGCCTCCCCTGGTAAAGTACACTCTAAATTAATGTATATAAGTATTTATATAAAACACAACTTAAACTCTAATCGGTTAAGCACATTTAATAAACATAAACATTGTGAAGGTGGAGGTAATGGTTGCGTGGTATAAATGTACGTATGTATATATTTGTGGAATTTCTGTGAACTGCGTGGTGGAAGCTTTCTTTGTTTTTAATTGGTCATTTCAACGTTCATCACTATAGATTCTTAAAAAAAGCAACAATTGTTTCTTTTAATAAATAAGCAAGGGATAAATAATGACTATTAACAAACAATATTTAACTTTTCAAATACTTTGAGTCGGAATAAGGTTGGTAACTTCACAAATACCACTCGTTTGGAAAACTAAATAGTCGTATAAAACAAGGAAAGCAGTTGATTAAACGTATTTAGTTAACTGAAAATTTCTATCTTTTCGTCATGTCAATGAGTGTATGAGAAGTGTCTCCAATTCCAGAATTCATCCGCTTTTAGTGTTGATATTACGTTTGAAGCCATATAGTCCTACATATTTTCAAGTCATATTACGGTACTACTTTAATTATAACTTTCTGTTAGATGTATTCAGCTTTTGTTTGTAATACTCTAATCACATAAAGGCTTCATAGGCTGATATATATCATATACTGTCATTCGGTTAGTGCCCACTTTTGAGGTACTGGTGCCCACTCAGGAAAGGCTATTTTTGGTATAACGATTTTTGCGATTACAACATACTATATAGCAGGTATCCTGGTATACAGTTTCTTATTTATAAGTCTCCGGCTGTTTTTCAGGTGAGTAAGTAAATGCGTCGCAGGACTATATCATTATAATACGTCAAAGAATACAAAGAATAATAAAAATAGGTGCAATATCAGGCTGTAACCAAATATCGGTTATCAGTATACTCTCTCGAGTCAATATATTCAATACATTAGTATTGATAGCAGAGGCGCACACACACACGCGTGCGCGCGCGCGCGGTCAAAATCGATGAAAGCGCGTTTGGTCAGCGAAAATATAAAATAGGGAGGGTAACAAAAATAAAGTGGGTTTTGGGGAGAATAGAGAGAGAATCAAAAAAATGTTTCTGAAAATAGTAGAGAAGAGAAACAGCTGAATGTTATTGAAGAAATTGTGTCAACCGGCACTACAATAGTTACGGACAGTTGGAGAGGGTACAGTAAATTAAAATATCGGTATGGAGAACCATACATGAATTCCACGTTCTAAGATTTATTTTTAAAATTATTTTCAAAATGAAATATTTCCATAGAAACTACTTCTTTCTACTTCTTTCTTCAACCTTAACCACAGTACCGTGGTCACTAACGTATACGCACCTTACGTTAGCGCACTCGATTTTCACTACAGATTGCAAGCACTGTAGCTTGTGTGTGTGTGTGTGTTTCAAACAGCGTTTCTGTATTAAGGCAGTGGCCACCGGTAAACAGGAGTGCCCAAAGCGTGGTGCAATGGTGCAAGTCGAACCACTGGAAACTTTTTTTGTGGCGAGGCGATTTTTCAAGGCGATTTTTTTAAGTCTCATGGTTATATCAGTGAGAGAGACATCTTAGAAGATATACAGAACGATGAGATAATTGATTTTTTAATAAAACAACTAAAAATAGTCAATCTCTCTTGTTGAATAACTGATTATAGAACCAGTGTAAACTAAATTATTGTTCATATTCATCTCACCGTATATATGCAAAAAATAAATTGGGTTTCGAAATTTAGTAGATTCTTTATTTTATTTCTAAACCTTTCCTACAATTAATAATTATCTTTTTTCTTACACAATCCCTTTTTGGATGTAGAAGTTACATGAATTTAAGCCAGTTGCGTAACCAGTGGCTCAGTTACTCCCTTACAAGCGTCGTAAATCAAACAAATCAGTGAAGAAAAAGAATGCAGTTACAAAATCAAATCAAATTAGATCATCTTGAAAAGGCCTAATGTACGACTTATTATGTTAGGCCAGATTTGACCAGGCTTTTACATTTCTCATAATTTAGTTATTGGTTAAGCATACTAGAAAACTTTTTGGTATTGATAAGAAAGAATAACATTCGCTTGTTGATTCCAATAATTGCTTAAATAATTTTAGTTATTCAAAAATTTGTTGATAAAACCCAATGAGCCACCGTTAATTTGGGGTTATTCCATACCCCCGTATTGTGATTTCCCCTACCTACGAAATAACATTTTGGTGGATTTCGAATACTGTGGGGGGCGTAATTGCGCCATGGCCATTGTGGGAGGGGCACCTCTGCCGGCCAGCATGCATCGTCTTGCAGCAGTACAAATTCCAATGCAATACCATCAGTTAAAGTGCGCTTGTGAACAGTCGAAGTTTATGACGCTACGTTACGTTAATAAGGAAAAACTTGCCTTGTGGTTTCCTGTGCCCACAGGCATTTACTGTGTAAAATGCGCACACATATTGTAATATTAGTGGAAATAATTAAAATAATAATATGATGCAATATATTTTATTTATATACAATTTATTACTTTAAATAGCAATACAAAATCATTTCTGTTGCATAGGAAACTCGTCGTTTCATTTTTACTTCCATGTTCCGTAAGGAAATAGAAGTATGGTTATGGCGAAAAAATCGTGTTCGAGATAAGGGCTGATTCTAATTGTACTGCCATCAAAACACGAAAGAAAAGGCATTTTTCGAAAAGTGTCTGTGTGTAGAATTTTTTCTATGGCAAACGATAACACCCGCAAATTCAAACAGAATCAAATAATTTTTGGCATACAGTCCTGAATTGTATAGGACTCAAGGCCTGTTGATTTTGGTGAAGGTCGGTTAAATGGAAGGGGTAGTTTGTCTGCTACGTTTTATGTTTTAACAAGGGTAATTTTTGCCATGACGAACGATACCTGCCGCAAATTCAAACTGAAGCAAATAAGTTTTTGCATACATATGAGCTGTAGAGGAATCGAGGCCTATTGATTTTGGTAAAGATCGGTTAAGTGGAAGGGGTTGTTTATCTGCAACGTTTTATGTTTTAACAAGGGTAATTCTTTCCATGACGAACGATAACTGCGGCAAATTCAAACATAATAAAATGTTTTTTCGCATACGTCCCCGAATTGTAGACGACTGAAGGCCTGATGTCTTTGGTGAAGTTGGTTGAGGGAAAGGAGTAGTTTGCCTGCAACGTTTCATGTTTAAATAAGGATAATTTTTCTATGACGAAAGCTATCTGCCTTAAATTCAAACATAATCAAATAATTTTTAGCATAGGTGACTGAATTGTAGATGACTCACGACTTATTAATTTTGGTGAAGATCGGCTAAGTGGAAGGGGTAGTTTACCAGCAACGTTTTATGCTTTAAGGAGGGTAATGTTTTGTATGACGAACGATAATTGCAGTAAATTCAAACAGAATCAAATAATTTTTTGTATGACCAACGATAACTGCCGTAATTTGAAACAGAATCAAATAATATTTTGCATATGTGTCTGAGTTGCAGAGGGCTAAAGGTCTGTTGATTTTGGTGAAGATCCGTTACGGTGAAAGGGTAGTTTACCTCCAAAGTGTTATGTTTTAACAAGAGTAAAGTATATAATTTTGATAAATAAAGTATCATGAAAAGAAGATCATAAAAATCCACTGTTGAAACGTAGATGAAATGTCTATAAATGAAGAGGCTATTTGAAGTGGTTGGGGGTAATTTTCTATAAATGAAAATGATTGTTGAAGGGGGAGGGGATAATTTTTATTTATATGTCATGTGTACTACACTATCGGCAACAAAGAAGTAGTTTGTTGTTAAAATTACTTCCCGAGCTATTTGGCGTCGTCCAATAATTTCTACAAAACCAGATGTTTAGGTGGTGCTATCGACTGCCATCATTAGTGAAAATCGAGTGCGCTTACGTGATTTGGTATACGGCAGTGACCACGGTACTGTGGTAAAGGTTGAAGAAAGAAGTAGTTTCTATGGAAATATTTCATTTCGAAAATGATTTTAAATATAAAACTTAGAACATGGAAGTCATGTACGGTTCTCCATACTAATATTTCATTTGTGTACTACGTTATCGGCAACAAAGAAGTAGTTTGTTGTTAATATTCCTTCCAGGGCTGTTTGGCCGTGATCGAATGTTTTCTACATAACCAGACGTTTCGGCAGCGCCATCGACTGCCATCATCAGTGGAAATCGAGTTCCCTAACGTGAGGTGGTATACTATACGTTAGTGACAACAGTACTGTAGTTAAGGCTGAAGAAAGAAGTAGAATGAAGTAGTTTCTATGGAAACATTTCATTTCGTAAATTATTTTAAATATAAATCTTAGAACATGGAAGTCATGTATGGTTCTCCATACCAATATTTTATTTGTGTACTACGTTATCGGCAAAAAAGAAGTAGTTTGTTGTTAATATTCTTTCCCGGTCTGTTTGGCCGTGATCGAATGTTTTCTACATAACCAGCGTTTCGGCAGTGCCATCAACTGCCACCATTATTGGAAATAAAGATGTAGAGATGTCATAGGCCCTCAGTTTTCATTATTCTTTCTTACTCGTTTACTACATATTTGTATGAATCGCGGTTCAACTATATTAACGCAACACATTGTTTAATAGTATAAAGAATGCTTCTATGTCTTAACTGACGGATTAATCACTTTAGGAAACAAACTATATTTAACGTTCCACAGCTTACGGGTTGACCGCTCCATTTCAAGTGGGCTTAGTTAAGGGGCAGATTTGTAACCTAGCGTAGATTACTCTTCATCATAAAAGTAGTTCCATATTTATTTGATATTTACGGTATTAATGTTTGACATTACATTTATCCAAAGCTACGCTTTACTTCAAAATTAATTATAGTATACTACTAAGTAGTTGTTTTATTATTTATTTAATTTCAAATTTACGAAAATTTTGTTTAGTTTATGGGCCGGTATGCAAGTTGATTCCGGTATTCGCATGTCGATGCATGGTAAATTATTAAAGGGTTTCTTTACTTTGCACTCGCATTCCTTTTTGTCTTGTTAATCACTTTATTAAATATTATTTTAAGTAATTAATGGATTTAAATTAGTTTAAATGTGCGATTAAAAATTTAATTTCTCTACTTTTACATTTCCTATTTTAAAATCGTCACAATATGTGCCTGAGTTGTAGAGGACGTTGTAGAGGTCTATTGATTTTGATGACAATCGATTAAGGGGAAGGGGTAGTTTGCCGGAACGTTTTAAGTTTTAACAAGAATAAAATACTCAGTTTTGATAAATAAAGTATTCTGAAAAGAAGGTCATAATAATCCACTGTAGAAAGGTAGATGAAATATCTATACATGAAAAGGGTAGTAGAAGGGGGAGGGGGTATTTCCTACAAATGAAAATGATAGTTGAAGGCGAGGGGATAATACTTTATATGTGTATGCCTACTATGTTATCGACAACAAAGATAACTTTAGTAGTTTGTTGTTAAATTCCTTCCCAGGCTGTTTGGCAGTTATCCAATGTTTTCTGCAAAACCAGACGTTTAAACAGTGCCATCGACTGCCATCATCAGTGAAAATCGAGTGCGTTAACGTGATGCGGTTTTCGCTAGTGATCACAGTACTGTGGTTAAGGTTGAAGAAAGAAATAGTTTCTATCGAAATATTTCATGTCGAATATGATTTTAAATATAAATCTTATAACATGGAATTCATGTATGGTTCTCCATACCTATTTTTTTTAAATAGTGAAGCTACAGGCACTTCACTGTGTATAAATAAAAAAAGAATTTCACTGCATTCTCATGGATCAAGTCTGTTACCAGGTTTTCAGCTTAATAATTTTCATTAAATTTTCAAAACATTTTTCTTTCTTTCCAGTGTTCTAGGAGATATCACGGCCCAGTATAAAGTAGTCAAGAAGCCTATCACTTCGGTATGTATAGATTGCAAAATCGATACTCGATTTAGAAAATTATTATTATCACTTTCAATACGCCTACCTGGATTTCAAGCAGACAGAACTGTTTCAATATAAACTTGGTTTGAAAAAACATTTGTGGAGCTATAATCTAAACCAGAATACCCATCATTCTGTATTTCGTCATTCATTAGCTTATCGTAATATTATGATGAAGAATCGCTTCTATGGATCCTGCTGACACAGACAATCGATACTTTATAATATTTGCACTGTGTATATTTAATGCTCTATTGGGGCAGTTTGTTAATTTATGGAACCATTACTATTAGTTTATTTTGTCCTTGCCTTTTAATTCAGCATTTTTCGAAGAAAACCCCTTCCAAAAAAAAAAAAATTTAGTTAGAGCAGACAAACCACTTTAAATGTTACGTACTCCCTGCTTTGAAACAACAAACTCAAGACAAAGCAACCACCAAAGAAATTCGAAGTGTCGCGTTTAAGTAACAAAGTGAATTTTTATTTGATCACTCGAAATGTAGACTTAAGAAAACATTAAAAATATTAGATGTAAACTAGTAAAGAAAAGATACTAACAAAACATTATTGAAAACGCAGTCATGTTATTATTGCTTGTAGGAAAAAATTGTATTTTGAAATGTACAAAAAACAACTAAGGAAACAAACCGCTTGTTTTGTAAATAATTTTGCTCGCACGCGTATGCGTATGCTCTAGTACAGAAGGAAACAAGTTATACAAAACCTTGAGGAACAGCTCCTGTAACTTTTGTGTGACTTAAGGGTTTCCTGTACGCGAGTCACTCGTTGGTTTACAATTAAGTTTAAATCAATTTTATTGATCATTTTTGTATAACACTTCCTTCTTTTAAAACAAACAACAATTATACGTAAGCTGTGTACGTACCTGTCAGACATAATGCTATCTGTAGCAGTATCATAGCTGATCGATCCATGGACGGGCACTAGCACGGATGCATTCACACTGAACTGATCGCACAGCGCCTTGTAGTACAGGTTGCTTGAGGAAAACCTGGCACTTATATAATACATGTCTTCTTCCACTACACGCAAACCTTGCAGTCCTTGACTTATCCATGAACTTTCACTCGCGTCGGGCAAGATAGTAAGCTCGTGTCAATGCGAGAGTATCATCTGCCTTTACTAATTCAAATACTTTAAGCCAACAACATACGAACTAACACGAACTAACAGTTATAAATGATTAATACTAGGTTGTAGGTGATAAACTGATTTAATGTTAAAAAAAGAGATTGCCCGAACAGAGGCGCCCATCCCCTTATAAGGTCATTGTGCAATCCCCCTCCCAAAGTATTCCGAAATCCTACAAAATTTGATTTCGTGGGTAGGGGCGATTCCACCAGTACGGAATAACCCCCAATTAACGGTGGATCTTGGGGCTTTCTCCAAAAATATTTGAAAATCTAAAACCATTTATTGGAATAAAAAACTAATGTTTTTTTTTATTAATACCAAAAGGTTTTCTAGTATGCCTAACCAATAACTATATTTTGAGAAATGTAAAAGCCTGGTCAAATCTGGCCTAACATAATTAGTAGTACGTTAGGCCTTATCAAGATAATATAACTTGATTTTGTAATTGCATTCCTCCCCCCCCAATTTCTACAAAATCGCTTTGATAAATCTCCCTTAAAAAAAAAAAAAAAAATTCCAGTTGTGCGACTTGCACCATTGCACCATGCTGTGTACACCCCTGGTGTAGTATACTGATTACCAATCAAAGAAACCCTACAAACAAAACCAAACTTGAGAACTTGAATTCTATTTTCACGCTACGATCAGTAATAAATTCTTTTTAACTGAGCGCGTCAGAGGGGTATACATCGCCATGGCTGGAATCCCCCCTCCCCATCGAACTGTGTAAGTAGTGACACAACTGAGTGTCTACCAAATTAATGTGGCAGAATGTTTCGGAAATTAGGGATCCGTCTCGTTTTGTAAACGCTTGTCGCTTGTCGCAGTATGGACGCATTAGCTATGCCGAGTATGGACGCCAATTTGTCCCGAGTTTTAAACATTGATAACTATAAAGTTTTGTTCTGACGATGAGTGTGGAAAAGAAGGTAGAACTGAAAGAGAAAAATTACATAATAAAAATTGAGAATTTTTTTTTTAATGTGAACGTGAAGACGATGTACCCTAAAATTCTGAAACTGTGAACGTATTTATTCGCAAACTAACACTAAATAGTAAATATTAAGTTGTTTATAGTCAGCACACCCAGGGCTGGGTCTTTTGGGTTGGACCCCCCCCCCCCGGAAATATGAAAAAATATTTTGTAATCAACGTAGGCCCTACGTACAAGCAGTACTCTAATTACTATATTTCCGCAAACAAACGAACATTTATACTATTACTAAAAATTATCACAATATTACTAAATGATAACTAAAAATCAGCATAGCATAGATAAATTTACCGAACATAAATCAACAGTTTTTGTGCCAACCTAATACGTAATGCGCATGCGTCGGCGTTGAAACATAGCTAAGTTTTCTCCGACTAGCTGTGGAGATTATTGCGTTCGTACTTTTCAAAACAACACCAATTTTTATCAAAAGCGTGGCGTTTAGTGTATTGCTATAATTCTGGCTTAGAGGGTGAAATGAATCAGTCTGGATCGCTGTCGACTCAAGTCGGAAGATAAGGAAACATCAAAAAGACAGTTAGAGGAACGGATAGCTCAAGCGTGCTGTGTGTCTCTACGTAGTGTTTATAGAATTATTAAGGACGCATCAGCGGATACGGCTGATGTAAAATCTTTCAGCACTTCACATAAGAAACGTTCAACAAAGGAAATAAAAACCGATTTCGACGATTTTGACAAGAGTACTATTGGACTAATTATTCACAAATGTCAATCCAAAGAATGGAAAAGACCAACATTCAAATTTATTTTAACAATTTTAAGGAACAAATTTATTAAAATGGTAGTTCATCTAGTCTGTGACACACAGTTCGTCAAATGGAACTTCGATTAAAACCTGTCAAAAGCAGTAGGAACCTTTTAATAAAAAACACGAGATTAGAAACTTAAGAGGTGATAATATATAAGGAAGCTATGGCAATACAGAGAAGAATGGCCGCCCATGGTATACACAGACGAAACTTATTTTCATAGTTCAGCGTCAGGTACAAAAACATGAACAAACAATGACAAAATTGGTTGAAATGTGCAATGTACAGAGGACATCGTGTGGCTGTAGTTCACACTGTTGGTGAAAACAGGTTTTTAATTAATGATTTCTAAATGTTTAAATCGGGTACAAAAAAGGGGATTATCACAACGACATGAACTATGAGAATAATGAAAATTGGTTGACTGAAAGGCTTGAATACGAACTTGAATAAGAAGAGTATAATACGTAGTAACAGATAATGACTCTTACCGTAATGTACAAATAAATCCACCTCCAACATCATTGACAATCTGATTAACTATACAGACTAACTAAAAAAAGTATATTAAAATAAAAAACTTTCAAAGTGGATACTATTTTGGCAAATCATGGACATTCCGTTTTACGACTTCTACTCTATCACCCAGCTCTCTTAGTCATATAGAAATTAAATATAATTATATCACTACCGACTCGCAATACAAAGTTTTTGTTGGTAAAATGTAAAACTTTTACCTTATAGCCTGAACCACTTTTCGCTTATTATACGCTTCTTCAGAGGCTGCCACTGCGAGCGCTGTTCGTCTTCAATGAGCTGGTTTGCAAAGGTGGATTCGGTAGTGGAGTGCTGTGCCTTTGTGTGTTCAATGTATCTTTGTCTGAAGCAACGTCCTGTCTGGCCTATGTAGAATTTGTTGCAATCTGAGCAATTTATTTTGTAAACACCAGGTAGATAAAATTTGTTTTATTCTTTGTGTGTGTATGTTTTGATAGTGTGTGTTCTGTTTTGTTTGTAGTTTTGTATGCGATCCTTTATCCTGCTTTTTAAAATTTGTGGGCTATTTTTTAGTGTGGTTATTGATGTATGTTAGTGTTATGAATTTGTTGTTTTCTGTCTTTGTCTGTTGTTTGTTTTGTGTAGGAAATTATTGACTATTGTTCTGATGTATCCGTTTGATTCTGCTAGATATTTCATCGTATTTAGTCCGTCTTTCTAGTCTTTTTCATTTAGTAGAATGTTGTTTAGTCTGTGTATCATAGCTCTGAAGGCAGTTACTTTGTGTTGTATTGGGTGATTGGAGGAGTTGTGTATTAGTGTGTCAGTTGTAGTGGGTTTTCTGTATATACTGAATTTGTGTATGTCTTCAAATTTTGTGTTGGAGAGATCTAGGAAGTTTATGTTATGGTTGTATTCTTATTCAGAAGTAACCGTATTCTTCCCCCTATAGAAATGATTTGGGCCATCGTGAAGGTGCGTGTTAAAAGAAGCACGGAAACGTGCATTTTTCCGTAGATAGTGTTATAAACTTAGCAAAAAATGAATTTCTGTGTATTTCTTTCACAGACTGGACTTCATGATGTGACCACGCCATGAAAATTGGAAAGGTTACGTTAGATCGGACCCAATAGTGGATAATCCAACAGATCGGTTCGAAATTAACAAAGGACGGGATAGTAGCAGTGAAAACGATTTGACTGGTAATGGCAGTGAAGAAACCATGAAAGTGGGGTGTAAGAACTGAGATAAATATTATTGCGTGTAAGTAATTATGAGCTATATTACTTAAAAAGCTTTAGTCTAAATGATGCATTAATATTGTCTCTCCTTTCTTTATGGCTACTTTATCAAACAAATTAAGATGCCAGTGCACTGCTGACTATATATATATGTCTTAGTTTTTTCATAAATCATAACACAAAATATTACGCACTCCAAAACTTACAATGTTTGTTAATGTCTAGGCTCAACTTGGTGATTACAAAATAACATTGTTTATAAAATAATTCATCATCATCATCATCTATCTGTCCAGGATTAGGCAGGGTGCCTGTCCCGGCTTCATCATCACCGTCTCAGTCTGCCAACATTTCTTCTTTCGGTTGGCTTATAATTCAGGATTTTTCTTTGAATTCTTTCTGGAGACATGCGCATAACATGCTCTTTCCATCTTTTGTATAGTTTTTCGCTAGTTCAGTTACTGGTTGCACTTTTAATTCCTGTCTTATATCTTCGTTCTTTATGTGATTTAATCTATACCATGGTTACACCAGAGATACTGGTAATGTGTAATCCATTCCTCTTTTGATATTACATTTAGTCTTGCGACGTCTTTCTCTGTTTTGTTTAGGTGTCGTATCATTTTGTAGGCAAATTCTTGCAATTATATAAAATAATTGCAGCACTAAAAATTAAACATTTTATAAGTGAAGTATTTTTGTGGTTCCTCTATTGTACCTATTGTTTTCCGTCTTACAAAACGTTCATATGTACTGTTTAGTCGTGTCGAAATCAAAATCGAAATCGACACTTAGGTAGGTAGGGTGCAGATTAACATCTTCAACTCAAGTGTATTGCACTGTTTCCGCCTTAACATCTGTTCGACAGCTTCATGTTCAATTACTTAAATATATTATTCTTTATTATAGTATTATTATCTCAGTAAAGTCAGCATCTACTAATTAACCTAAATTTTCTAGTAAGCACAAGCAAATTAATACGCCTGTGCTTACACGATTTTTAGTCACCATTCTTACAAAGATTGAACTCGTGCAATATTAGTATGAAAGGTTATTTTCAGCAGTATATTTCAGCAATAATATTTCAGCAATATGGGTAGTGCATTATAGGCGTCATTGTAGGTGGAACGTACACGAGAGAAATTCTAAGAAGCAAGGATTCTGTTTTATCTGTTCATGAAATATTGACTCTCTATAAGTTGCCTATTATGACTCATCCAGGAAATAGACATGCTTGTAGAGAAAAAAATTAGGAAAACCAAAATTGTGAACCTTGGTTTTAGGTTTTTACCCCCACCCCCACCCCTTCCACGAAAAAAGTCCCTCGGTTTATATTCGATGTGGTTGGACGGAACTGCGACATCATCTGACATACGAAACAGTAGAAAGGCTCCAGTCTAAAACGCTTAGAACTATCACCAATGCGTCACATCATTGAGAAATAATCCAACTGAGAAATATGCAGTGACCTTGAAGTGTGTAAAATGAAAGAGAGTTATTTAATTAATAATGTTGCTTTAGTGGTTATAATCACAAACAGATATAACACTGTTGCACACACCACTACAGAAAAGAAATTTCCGATTTGTGACTTTCAAGCGTCACAGCTCGTCATCAGGTCGGAAATATGTGAAATATCGGAAATATTATATTTTAAATCTGATGATGACCTGTAAAGTTTCAATGCGCTAATCGGAAAAATGTTTTCTACAGTGCAGCAGTGTTATTTCTAAAAGAGAATTTATGAGAAATACTGAAAGGCACAAGAATACGTAACAATTTCACGATATCATCTCACAATGCGAACATGGAAAGAATGTTCTTTTGTGAATATAATGGTGTGACGGAGAAGTAGGCTAGAGGTTGGGATTCTTCAACTTTCGACAGTTTTCAAATTACAGTGGAACCTAACTAATTCATCACCCACTAATTCGTCTCCTTCTGTAATTCGTCACCCACTCACGCTTTTTTTCTTTTTCTTTATTAAAAAGGGATTAATAAATACGCTCTATTATAGAGCGGGTAAACCAGAAACATGCTGATTGTGGGTTCTAATAATAGCCAGGGGAACGGATTGCGGAAGGTATTGGTTGCGAGAATGGCTATTTCGCACTTGTGTACACGGCACAATAAGTGTTGTGTTGTGTTGTGTTGTTACAGCATAATGCGTTTCCAAAAATTTAGTCGGATTGCTGATGCCTGGCAAAGTATTCCCGAAAATACTGTAAAATCTGCCTGGAATAAATTACGGCCATCTGAATTACAAACAGCTTTAAAGAACTAGGAGGTCTTGAATCCACATCGGAATTATTAGATATCTGGCAGTCACTAACAGCATTTAACAGTTTGAATAAAGACGACGTCAAAAATTGGAATGGAATAGACTTACCGGATGTAGGTTGCGAAATGTTTAGTGATGATGGAATTGTTACATACTACCCACAAACATTAAACAAGTTGTTTTTGTTATTTCAGTGTTTAACTTGTTTGAGTTTGAAAATTTGCAGCAATAAATTTGTTCCAGCATAACATTATTACTGTACATTGCTAGTGTTGTAATAAAACATTTTATGTTGTCTTTAATGGGTTTGTTTCTTACTCCCTCATTAATTCGTCTATTTCACTAATTGTTCACCTCTTCGGTTCCGTAGGTGACGAATTAGTGAGATTCTACTACATTTAGTAGAACTGTACTCTATACAAATGTTTCTGAAGAAAATCAAACACTAAAATACGATGGTTACATCTGAAAAATACTCATGAGTGAAATCTTCAACATCAGAAGTATCAAAATTGGACAAATATTGTGTGTGCGTGCGCGCGCGCGCGTGTGTGTGAGACCGCGTAGTGAGTTTCGTAATAATAAGTTTAATTTCTTAATATGATTATTATTTTCTTGCATAGATGGTGTTTATGCTCAATTATAAGAAGGGGCATAAATATTTAAAAGTTTTAATTTTTTTTAAGGTAAAAGTCAATTTTTTAAGATCAATTTATAGTAACTACTTCGTTTTACGATACTCTGTCACTTTAATTTTTATGCGTGACGTAGTGTTTGAATGTAGCTCAGATAAACTGGGATCCTGGTTTTGTATGTAAATGTATTAGAGGTAGGCCTACGTTCAACACACACACACACACACACACACACACACACACACACACACACACACACACACACACACACACACACACACACAACTACACGTATACACATAATCCATTATAGGCCAAAATAATTCCCTAACGTTTTGCAGTTACAAAAGTGGATCATAACGCCGAAAGTTTGACCAACTCTGTCATAGCAAAAATGACATGTCTAAGAGGTACGACAGAAGCGTGTGGAAAAGGTAGAATCAGAAACAGTCAAATAACAGAAAAATACAAACCAGACCCTGAAGGCGAGTTTGTCGCTCAAGGCAAGTCGCAATGAATGCAGAGACTCCATACAGTAGCGATTGGGAAGCGCAAACGGCAAGGAAAGAGAAGAGCGCAAGATCAAGGACGACCACCGAGTGACTTGTTTGAATAAATAAAGGAAATGTTAAGTGTCACGACTGGATACAAACACATTTGTTGTGCACGTGCAAAACATAAAGAATAGCACAGGACAAGCAGCAGGATGATATATTTTGATCTGTCGCTTATGCTCTACGCTTAGAAAGGAAGTTGTGTGTGTGTGTGTGTGTGCAGCGCCGGATTTAGGGTGTGAGATCCCCTAGGCTGACATTGTGGTGTGAGCCCCTTACTTTTTAGTCGTGACAAATTCTGGGGAACAGATTTTTATTTGTAAACTTAAGGAAAATATACCAAATTTAAGTCCAGGTAAAAAGTGTACAGAGGAATAAAAAATAACTCTACTAGGACATTGAGACGGAATAGCTTTTATTATAGTTAGAAATGCTTTAACATTGAAAGATAACTCAAAGGATCAACTAAATCGTAACTTGAGTGCAATTGGAAAACTCAATTCTCAGATGTAATTAAAACATGTGAAAAAGGATTGAATTTATTTTAAAGTTGCAAGCCATTTGGTTACTTTTATGTTTTTAATTTCAAAAGTAATTTAAGTATAACTTAAAAGTAACTTAAAGATAATTGGGTAACTTAGAGGTAACTTATTGATAACTTGAGTTTAACTTAAGAATAACTAGAATTAAAAGATAAAATTAAAAATAACTTAAAGTGTACCGGTACTTAAGAAAGATAACTCAGACACTCAGAGGTTGAGAGGTGACGTTGCACGGTTTACATAGCATGATTCAAAGACACTTCGAAAATTGCCTGAATCTGCTCAGATCTGTTCGAACTGCCGTCTATTTCATGTTCAGACTTTTATACTTCTTAATTTTCTTTAATTATAAATTCCATTAGTGGCCTAAATGCAGAACAATAAGAAAATGGTAGAAATTCGCATTTTACAAATTAAAATAATTATTGAAATCAGATATAACACATCTTGAAAATGATAGTGTAAATATCGCGCATTCCCCATATTGCCCGTGGAATTTTGACAACCCTGGGCGGAACGATTATCCTTTGTTAGTTAATTCACTTTTTAGCTGTGAAGAGCGCAGCACTGTCCAGAAACACCATCCCTTCCACAACTGATGTAGTCAGGGCTGATCGAAGGATCGAAGAATATTCATTTATTTCTTTTTACATTAATTTTATTTTTTAAATTGTTATGTACTTACTTACTTACTAGCCAACGCCCACCCTTGGCTGTTGAGCCATTAGGCAACGCGCTTACCAGTAGCGTCGGGCTTAGGCGATCTTGGTGTCCTCGTTGGACGGGGTGTGGTCCAAGGCCGGGCAGTCTCTCAGATGGTCGGCGTCCATCGTCGCGTGGCCGCACAGCTGGCACTCAGGGGTTGGCAGCGCGTGGTGGCGGTGCAGATGTGAAGCGAGATAGTCGTGTCCGGTTTTTAGTCGCAAGTTGGCGACACACACTGCACGAGGGAGGTTGGGGTTGATTGGACCGTCGGTGACGAGGCTTTCCCATTTTTTACCGGCGGCCGCCTCAGACAGTCTTCGCTTATTCCATATGCTGACGGCGGAGTTTATTTGAGCTTTGGAAGATTGTAGGGACTGCGGGCGGGTAGGCTGGGGTAGGGTTGTGCCTTGCTTGGCCAGTTTATCGGCCTCCTCGTTGCCCCAGATGTTGAAATGACTGGGTATCCATTGGAGTTTTAGGATCCACCCTCGGCTCGCCAGGGTCTCCAGTTTCCATCTACAGTCTATAGTCCTTTGGCAGTCGGTTTGAGAGTTCCGTGATAGACTGCGTATTGCGGCCTGCGAGTCGACTAGGAGCACGACTTTCGAAGGGGGAGCGATTTTTTCCAGTTCATCAACGGCAGCGTGAACTGCTTCGATTTCCCCATCGTAGTTACTAAGTGGGCTGCCCACGACTAAGTGTCCTTGGAAAAGGCGGCTATAGTACCCAGCTCCTGTTTTTCCATTTCCCGGAATTGATGAGCCGTCATTGTAGATATGGATCCACTCTTGCTCGGGATAATCTTCGTGGATGGTTTGCAAAGCTGATTGCTTTAGTTCTAAATCTGTGGATGCATGTTTAGGTGCTGAGTGGTTCTTGAGATGGTAGCTGGCTTGGGGTAAGAGACTGAAGAAGTCATGATGGGTATTCAGCGGCGCTGTTTCTGTGAGGGCAATATCGTATTTTTCGGCGATGTTTTTGTACATGGTTAATGGGGTTATTTGTGTCTTTAGGCTGGGAGTAGGTTGTCGGTAGTCGTTCCATAGACGCTTGTAGACACGCCTGGAGCGCTCACAGAATCGCAGTGCTGACCTTTCTCTATATGACTGTAATGGTTCTATCTGGGTTTGTGCCTCCATGGCCTCGATGGGCGTACAATTGGATAGGCGCTTAACGTGGAAACCTCATGTGGACCAAAGCGCGGAAAGGGCTTTAAAAGAACACGACTACTAAAGAGATCGACAGCCACTAAGTGAGAAGTTAACCAAGATGTCCTAAAGACTACCTATATAGCATATATTAGACCCATGCTAGAATATGGAAGCGAAGTCACCGTCACAGCAAGTGGTGCGTTCAAATTTTATGTGGTGCGGGTCCCTATCCTGCAGCCTAGTCAGCCTGCCCTTAAATCAGGCCCTGTGTGTGTGTGACAAAATCTCGTCCCCCGTACAACAGTGCAATGCAGAGTTTGTTAACGGAACATAATAGCGTTGCTGTTCTTTACCGCTTACCCAATATAGCAGTCATAAAACAACTGTCTAACGCAGTCACCGGCCTTATTTACCCTCATGAAATACACCTGCTGTCACTTTTTCAATTATAGTTTTTACGTCTAATTTAAATCACTAAGCGAAAGCAAGCTGTGCGAATAATCATCTCAATAGCTTCAAAAAAAAATGTCGCCTGTCTAAAGTCATCAATGTGTAATATAAACGGTTTGTCCAAACGCTTCCTGCAGTTTTCGATAATTTGAAAAGTTTTGCCTCGATTCGTCTATATTTGTTCTGATCGCCTTCAGTCGGATGTAAACTAACGCTTGTCGCCAACTTTTCTTCAAGTCGAACGCAGTGTTTGATGTAGCGTTCAGTTTCAGCGCGCTTAGCGTTATTATGTTTGACGTCTTCGTCAGTACCATGTGGTTTTACTTTACATTACTGTCGCATTGGGACATATCTGGCGAGTACGGCTGTTGCAGTGTCGATGCCCCCCGCATTTATATCTTGAGCAAGGAATGACGTATTTCCCGGTACTTTACCGCGGCAGTGCAGTTCCACGGACTGTGCATTGCTTCACACAAGTGGCCTATAGTGACCGACTAGTGCTCTTTACTTACCGTAGCACTCAGTTCACGGAATACGAAACCACAATCTTCATCAGACTATCACGCGGTGGCGGTTCATGGTTCTGACAGTTGGCCGTTCAATGTCTGAATGTTTCTAGTAAAGTAAGAGAAATTTATCCCATTCCATATAACACACGGGATCGGTCGCAAAATGGAGAAATGACTGTTGAATTAGTAATATTAGCTTGTGTTTATGTTATTTGTAAACTATTCTAAAAATATATAGTTAAAACAGTAGGGTAGTTAAATCCTAGCCTATTTTGGGATCACATATTTTGTGGATAAATTGTTCAAGACCCAATTGGTACCCTGCTCACACCATCTTTTAGACTTTGTGTTAAACTGTTTACTGTTGAAGTTGTTAAATGTTTATGTAAAAAATTCATCCTTTTTTATGACCAAATAACACTTTTATTAAAACCTACAAGTTAGCGAACAAAGTTTTACTGCATTGACTGGATAGCACTTTTTTATTTGATTTTAAGACGTCACTCCACAAATTTTCATTGCCGAATGTATGAAACCGAGAAATCTGACACAAAACGGAAAGTAAAAGGACAAATCGTATGGTAAAAATCATAATGATGGTGGTACGAAAATGTTGACAGTCACGGTCGGGGCGATTCGGCCCTCGTCGGAATATTCGTCTCTGTGGCCAAGCTGGATGTTGGCGACATGTAATTTTGTGTATAGTGAGCTCCCCCTCCAAAGCTCTCTACATAGCCTTGGACGTGCTGAGAGCTGTTTTGCACCTCGAGCAGTAGCAACGAGCAATTCGCTTCCTATCGAATAGATTATTGGTCAGTCAACACGATTAATTTCACAATAATCTCGTTATTAAAACCGAAGCAAATCCTTAAAAAATATTTAAATATTTAGAGTGTCAATTAACTATTATGGAGGAGCCGCCACTGCTATCACGACTTTCACGACAGTCTTTGAACCTTTGTACCATTTATACACCACTTGTTCATGTAAATCAGACTCTCCACAAGACTCCTGCGACCCTTTTACCATGATAGAGTAGTTTATTATATTCTTTGTCCAAAATTTGATTATGTTATTTAATTTTGCATTGCAGGCTGCCAAAACAAATCTTAATGCACCAAAATACATTAATTTATTCAATTAACTGTGAAGTCGGCTTGAAAGAGAGTAGGATATGATTTTGTGGGGACATATCTTTTATACTTTAAATTAATCTTATATGCTGATAACTTCAATCACAAAGCACATAATGTGAATGAGTTTTAATTTTTTAATATTATTTTTCATAATGGACACGGGTTGTTATAATAGACACTAAGAAACAAAATATTGTAAAATTAAACATTATTTTTTCATTTAAAATTGTTTTCGAGTTCTTGCATGTGTTAACCCTACAACACAAACACACACATACACATACAAAATTTACTTTCACAATTTAACATTCTCTTTAAAGTATTTATATTTCACAGAAAGTTAGTATTAGGCTTCCAAGTCAAACAGTATGTTATAATTGATTTTTATGAAATTAGTGAATTACAGCCATTATTTACCCATTGTTTTAATTTATTGGTACGATTTTTATTATAATAAGAAAAAAAAGTACTCTAATAAAACGATATGTGGTAGAAAAAATCCCCCCTCCGAAATGGAATCCTAGGTTCGCCCCTGTTATAGGTTAAACCTGCGTCACTGGTGGCAAAATATGGCGTTAGCTTAACTCGATAACCTTAACTAAGCAAACACACAAAAAAATGAAAACTTGACAAATATTAATTACTGATTAAAAACAAAAATTTATTTTACATGTTATCGTTCTTTAGCACTTTATAAACAATTTGGTAGATGATTTATATATAAGTCTACGATTTGTAATTTTAGAAATGAAGATAAACACAATCGATTATTTTAGGTGCTTTTTTTAATGTTTCATTAAAATTTTATATTAATTACTTCCATGTTTCATACGGAAATGGAAGTATGGTGATGGCGAAAAAAATCGAGTTCAAAATAAGGGCTGATTCTGATTGTACTACCCTCAAAACCTGAAGAAAAGTCATTTTTCGAAAAGTGTCTCTGTGTAGATTTTCTTTTGGCAAACGATAACTGCCGAAAATTCAAACAGAATAAAATAATTTTTTGCATACCTGCCATAGTTGTAGAGGACTCAAAGCGTGTTGAATTTGGTGAAGATCGGGTAAAGGAAGGGGTAGTTTACCGGCAACGTTTTACGTTTTAACAAGAAGTGAAATACTTGAAAATTCATTTAAAATTTTTCAAACAATAGTAATTGTTAAAAAAGTCGGTATGGAGAACTATGCATGACTTCAATTTTGTAAGATTTATTTTTAAAATAATTTATTGAATTCGGTTCGGTAATTTCTAAAAAATATCGCTCACCCTCAAACCAATTTCACTATTTATAGATCCTTTGTTATTATGGGGTAGTCGTTTAATATAATGTTATTTTCAGTCATTTTTATCCATAAAAAATTAGGTAGGCTTACTTTATTCTTATAAAGAAACCAAACTACGCAGATAATCATCCCTCCTCCGAAGCGCTCCGAAGTCACTCATGGACCCTGAGCATCTTGCAGAGGGTTCATTCCCTAAAGACGAAAAGTCTGTCTATGAACCGTTCCTCTGTAAACACGTGCAGTTACGCTGCCCAGCGATACACAGGAAGCAAATCGCTATCCACGCTGGACAATTTTTCGGCTTGCACGCGTTGTGTTGGTGTGGGTTTCGGCACTTTCCATTTAAAAAGCGTGCAAATGTAAGAAAATAAACATGAGTGAGGCCCGAAATAACGCGAATTGTGTGTGTGTGTGTGATGCCTGCCTTTTTACTGCGGTAATCATAATAATAAAATGGAAACGTAAACATTACGTAATTGAGATATGCTTGCCTGCCAAGAACGACATATTTTCTCTCATACATGATTTAAATTTAAATGGAAAATAAAGAATTTTGTTAAAGTGAAATGAAATATTTCCATAGAAAATACTTCTTTGTTGTCAATAACGTATTACACATATAAAACTTATAAAATTTACTTCCTCCATCATCAACTACCATTTTAATTTAAAAAAAATTACCCCTACCCCTTCAGCTATGACCATCTTTTCAGGATAATTTATTTATCAAAATTAAGCACTTTACTCTTGTTAAAACGTAAATCATTGCAGGTAAACTACCCTTTCCCTTAACCGATCTTCACCAAACTCAACAGACCTTGAGTCCTCTACAATTCAGGACGGCATGCAAAACAATGCAAAACATTATTTGTTTACGTTTGAATTTTCGGCTGTTATCGGTCATTTTTCTAAAGTGTCTGTGTGTGCGTCTGTGTGTAGAATTTTTTATTTTGGCAAACAATAACAGCCGCAAATTCAAACAGAATCAAACATTGTTTTGCATACGTCCCTGAATTGTAGAGTACTCAAGGCCTTTTAATTTTGGTGAAAATCGGTTAAGAGAAAGGGGTAGTTTACCGGCAACTTTTGATGTTTTAACAAGGGTAATTTTTTCTATGACGAACGATAACTGCCGCACATTCAAACAGAATCAAATAATTTGTTGCATACTTCCCTAAACTGTAGAAGACTCAAGGCCTTTTGATTTTACTGAAGCTCGGTTAAGAGAAAGGGGTAGTATACCAGCAACGTTTTCTGTTTTAACAAGGGTAACTTTTTTTATGACAAACGGTAACTGCTGCAAATTTACACAGATTCAAATAATGTTTTACACACGTTCCTATATTGTAAAGAACTCAATGTCTCTTGATTTTGGTGTAGATCGGTTAAGAGAAAGGAGTAGTTTACCGGCAACGTTTTATGTTTTAACAAGGATAATTTGTTTTTTGACGAACGATAACTGCCGCATATTCAAACAGAATCAAATAATTTTTTGCATACGTCCCTGGATTATAGAGGACTCAAGGTCAATTGATTTTGGTGACGATCGGTTAAAGGGAAAGGGTAGTTCACCAGCAACATTTTATGTTTCAACAACAGTAAAGTACTTAATTTTGATAAATAAAGTATCCTGAAAAAAGATCGTAATAATCCACTGTAGAATCGTAAATGTAATATCTATAAATAAAGAGGCTAGTTGAAGGGGGGGTAATATTCTATAAATGAAAATGATAGTTCAAGGTGGAGGGGATAATTTTGACTTCCATTTTCCATAAGGAAATGGAAGTATGGTCATTGCGAAAAAAATCGTGTTCAAGATAACGGCAGATTCTGATTGTACTATCCTCATAACATGACAAAAATTCATTTTTCGAAAAGTGTCTGTGTGCCTGTGTGTAGAATTTTTTCTATGGCAAAAGATAACAGCCGCAAATTCAAACAGAATCAAATACTTTTTGCATACACTCCTGATGGTGAAGATCGGTTAAGGGAAAGGGGTATACCTGCAACGTTTTACGTTTTAACAAAATAAAATTGCTTAATTTTGAGAAATAAACTATCCTGAAAAGAAGCTCATAATAATCCACTGTAAAAAGGTAGGTGAAATATCAATAAATGAAAAGGGTAGTTGAAGGGGGAGGTGGTAATTTTTTTAATAAATTAAAATGATAGTTGATGATGGAGGCAGTAAATTTTTTAAGTTTTATAGCCTATGTGTAATACGTTAATGACAACAAAGAAGTAGTTTCTATGGAAACATATCATTTCACTTTAACAAAATTCTATATTTTCCATTTTAATTTAAATCACGTATGAGTGAAAATATATCGTTCCTGGCAGGCAAGCATATCTCAATGATGTTGTTTACTTTTCAAATGTTTTATTATTGTGATTACCGCAATAAAAAGGCCGGCAAGACACACACACACACACACACACACACACACACACACACACAATCCGCGTTTTTTCTGGCCTCAATCATGTTTATTTCCTTATCTTTGCACGCTTTTTAAATGAAAAGTATATTTCCCGATACCCACACCAACACAACGCGTGCAAGCCGAAAAGGTGGACAGCGATTTTCTTCCTGTGGATCGACGTACTTTTGGTCTTTAGGGAATGAACCCTCTGCAAGATGCTCAGGGTCTATTACTTAGTAATTAAGTAAGAAAACATGTGTTATGGTACGAGCCTATCAAACTATATAGTGGTCTGCGAACCTTTAACAGTTATTGTATGTAATCTTACTACAGACTATAAGTAATATAAAAAAGCAATTATAATAATATTAAAACCATAATTACCAACTACCTAATATAATAAAGGTGAAAATAATGAAAATAACAGTTATTAATGTTAAAAAACAATGTATAAGTTTTCAGAATATTGTGAAATAAAAGTGTTTAGGAAATATATCTTGTTATAATATAAACATAGAATAACACATGTAATTTATATAAAATAACTATGTAACTAATCTAATAAGATAAAGCAATTTGTACAACATTTATAACTAGTGGAATGTATCCCTAGAAATTAGTTATGTACATCAGAGACAAGTAAAAATAAGTTTAGAATAAATCATGTTAATTATAAATTGTAAAATCATCCCTGTGACCCACAAAACATGTTGTGAATCCAAGAGCTTTACCGAGTTAATCTATACAAAATAAAAGAATATTGAATTTATTTGTTTGATTTGATTAAAAAATCAGAACACATATAATTCAAAGCAGAACCATATTATTTTCAAATACTTTGTATTATTATTTCAGGAACTTTATATAAAAATTACGACGTCACAGAAGAGTATACGTGTTTATCGAACGTTCCAGAGAGATCCAGAATGAATGCGTGCGGCGTACGTGCTTGTAGACGCATTTGCGAGAGTGTTCTCGATGCCGCCAGCCGTGCGGACTGTGTCAAGGCCGCAGTTAATTACGTAGTTCATAAGGACGCTAAGACGCAATTAGGAATCGTCTAGATATTCGACAGCCTATAAATACCAGTACTCAACGACGATCAAGTAGCACAGATGCGATATGTTTATAGTTCGGTTCGAGAGTTATTCTCGGGCGATATTACTGTGCGCGTTCAAGTGGTTATTAGTTAAGTCTTGTGTTTTATAATCGGACGGTAATTGTAATACAATTGTGTTTAATTCTAGAGGACATTTTAATCCGTGTGAACAATTTTTATTTGATTTGTTGTAGAGACTGTGTTGTTAATTAAGAACTGTTAACTGTGGAAATTAAAGCTGGTAATTAGTGACTTAATTGGTGTCTTGTAATTATTTTGATTCCACTGTATCTACGACGAGCGAGTAGACCGTCGTAACAATATAAATCACTGAAACTGAAAGCCAGAAGAATTGTAAAAAGAAAATAATTTTTATAACTAAACAGCGTTGGTGAGAGTGTTCTATGTAAATACGATTAAACTAAGACATATATTTGTTCTCTCCTTATTAAATTTAAAGGAACTAAAATAGCGAACTGATACATAACAAACTTTATAAACATTATGAATAGTATTTTCATATTTTACTATTTTAGTTTGTTCTGATTAGATTAAATTGTTTCTTTTGTATAATCCAAAGATCCCATGACACAACACACATACCCAACATAACATTAATGAAACTGATTTATTAATTTTATATTTTCTATATTATGTATGACTTTGATTGTACATTGACTTTAGTTTTTTATTAACCCTGCGAAAGAGTTATTATTTTTTAAATCTAAAGGAGCTAACGAATGAAGAAAAAGGCACTGTATGTCAATTAATTTTAATTGATGTTACAAAGTAAAGATTAGACATTTGTATATATATATATGTATATGTATATAATAAAATAAAGTTGAGAATTAAGACAAGACTGAACAAGAGTTAATTTTTATTTCACTTTACATAAAATCATCACAATCCACTTGGGGCTCTACAGGATATTGATTGCATTGAACAGTTACATTTACATTTATAAAATAATCATAGTACACCGTTCACACGTGTTGCGTAGCAAAACGGTTAACCAGGTAAAATAACCAAATTAGGCAGTTTATATATTAAGCATATTACACCCTTTTTTTATGTTATTTTAGATTCATGCTAATCGTTATCAGAGTCATGCCTGTGAACGATTTAAAATTTACATTTACTAGTTTATCCATACTGTGTGTAAATTACATCGCTTTTCAAATTAGGCCTATACGCCCCATCACTACATGAAGTTCAGCAGAACAATAAAAATAAGACAATACGAAGTATACTTTAAATGACCTGCATACACAACACTTATAAAAACACACGCATAATTAAAGACATCACAAAGCTAGTAAAAGAGATCTATACGAACACTTCAGTGAGAGTAAAAGCCAAGCACGAATTATCAGATAATGTACCTGTAACAAAAGGGATCACACAAGGGGAATTACCTAAGTTCCATACTCTTAAATGTAGTTATGGATGAAATTAATAACCAGGTAAAGCATAATTAGTAGATTATTTGTAGTTAATAATAATTTGTGTTTTTACAGGCCCAAATTGAATTTCTGTGGAATATGAAGAGGTTACGCAAATTATTCAATGAATTTGAATAGCTGGCTTTTTACAATGCCTAGAACCAAGTGACGTTCTAAAGATTCTCTTAACAAAATACGTAAAGTGCAACGTCGAAATTATCAAGAAGATGATAAAGAGAGAACAGTTAAAAATGGCGAATCGAAAAGAAATGCATAAATAATAATGTGACTAAACCTTCCGGTTCAACTATAAACATAATAAGAGATCAGAAAGTGAAATATATACAAATCAAAAGATTAGATTCTTTTTTTAGAGAAATTAAAGAGTAAAAAATAGAGAAAAAATGAGAGAAAATAGAAAAAAGGAAGAGTATGCTAGAAAAGAAAATGAAAATGAAAATGAAAAAAGCCGTAAAAAAGAGGCTAGACAAGTTGTTATTATGTACCATAACAAGGAAAGAGAAAGAGAAAGTGAGAGAACGAAAGAGGTTAGACAAGATAAAGAGTATTGTGAAAATGAAAAGGAAAGAGAAAGGGCAAGAAAGAAAGAAGTTAGGCTAGACGAAGGGTATTATGAAAAAGAAAGAAAAAGAGAAAGAGAGAGAATGGAAAGCATTAGAATCAACCTTGATTATGCTGCAAAAGAAAAAGAGCTCAATAAACAAAAAATGAGAAATTCGAGAGAAAATTATGATTACAGGAAACGAGAAGCGGTTCCTGAGAAGATTAACAAGACAAACAAAAGACAAGATGCTATTTACAGGTATAGAGAAAATTTTGTGAAGCAACTACATACATGTAATAGTCAGCAGTCAATTGAACAAATAGAATTTCTGAATGCCATTAAGGGTGGACCGACTCATGTTTGTTGTTGTTGTGAATGATTATTTTTGTCACATTCTATTGTACGTTTTGATGTGGAAAAAATTAAAAATAAAATAGAAGAAAAAGTAAATGATTCTGAACTGTTTCTTAGAAAAATTGTGAACGTAGAACTTGCAGATTCAGTATGTAAAACTTGTTACAACAAATTAATAAAAGGTGAAATACCTAAAAAAGGCTACGTCTTAGGGAATGAAATTTCCCGTAGTTCCTGAGTGCATAAAATGTCTAAGCAGCTTAGAAGACCATATGGTGGCACCAATATTAAATTTTACGCAGATACGACCTCTGAAATGATTTGCTTTAAGCCCTCAACTGGGAATGAAAGGAAGCGTTATTAATGTAATGATTGAGCTTGATGAGATGCTTCAAATTTTACCTAGGTGTTTTAACAAGATGGCAATAATACAAGTAAAATTAAAACGGCATATTGTCCATAAGACTGATTACATGTTTGAGAGAATAAGACCAGCTGTCGTATGTGAAGCTTTCAAATATTTAATAAAGACACCACTTTATCTAAAACACATAGTACCCATTTCTGAAGAATATTTGTCAAGGTATAAAGGTGATTTTGAAGAAGAGGTTGATTTCATTACTGAAAAGAATGATGGGGTAGAAAATGAACCAGCAGAAAATAACAAAGATTGTGATGTTGATTTTCAGTATGATTCAGATGAGTATGACGATGAGAATGAGCAGGTTTTAATTGTCGGCAGAAATCAAGAACTAGTTGGAGATGAGAGCTGTCCTAATATTACGCTCTAGGACAAGGATTACATCCCATTCCTTGGCATAAATTTCCTGATTTAGATGAGCCCTGATTTCTATCATTTTTTGTTGGGCAAACGATTAGAACTCATCTGAAATTAAGCTACTCAGAAAGAACTAAGTCCGAGGCTAGACGAGTAGATACACGTAGTTGTATGACGGAACGACTGTTATTTATGGCGAAATGTAAAATGGAGAGAAGTTGTTCATGAAACATAAACATGTGCCTAAGAAAATTAAAAAAAATCCGTTAACATCAAAGTCAAGGATGTTTTAGATAGTAAAATCATTAAAGAAGCAATGAATAGTGATGAATGCTATAAGGGTTTTGTCTAAAATACGCTTCTGCTCAGCTTACTGGGAATTTAAGAAGAAACAGCTATTGGCAATAATTAGGCAATTAGGGAAACCAACATTTTTTATTACAGTATCAGCAGCTGAACATAGCTGGCCTGAGCTACAGAAAATGTTATTAAAGTTATCGACAGGAAAAACGTATCAGATTTAGAAACTTTGAATATAAATGACTATGAAAAGACATTATTAATTAGAAATGATCCTGTGACCTGCGCTCGCTATTTCAACCACAAGGTCGCAAAACTAATGACTCTGCTTAAATCTCAGTCTGGACCTTTTGATGATAATTGGGTGACTGATTCTTATCAACGTGTCGAATTCCATCAGAGGGGATCTCCGCATAAACATATTTTTCTTTGGTGTAAGGATGCACCAAAATATAACAGAGACGATGAAAATATTGAAAAGATGTGCATCGAATTTATTAACAAATATATTACTTGTAAATATGATGAAAACAACCCAATCATGAGTTTACAACGTCACAAACATACGGATACTTGCTATAAGGTAAAGAAAAATTTTAAAGCATGTATGTTTGAATATCCTTTACCTGTGATGCCGAAAACTATGATTTTAAAGCCGTTAAAAGAGGAAGAGAAGACAGAGCAGGATACAAATAATTTTGTAAATGCAAATAAGCTTATGTATAGTTTTTTTTATGAAAGATAATGATGTGTCATTTGAAAATATTCTTTTGAAATTAAATATGTCTGAAGATGATTATATTAACGCAGTTAGATACGGAATTGATAGGAGTACAATTTTTTTGGAGAGGAGTTCATTGTCGGTAGCTATTAATTGTCACAATTCAACAATTTTGTCGTTGTTTTCTTCAAATATGGATTTTCAATTTGTATTGGATCCTTACAGTTGTGCATCATTATTGTTAATTATTTAAGCAAAATAGAAGCAGGTTTATCTAGGTTGTTAAAGGAAGCGTCTTGTGATGTGAAAATTAAAAAATGAATACAAGAGAATGGAAGTTGCAAATGTGTTTCTAAATAGCAACCTAATGTGTGCTCAAGAAGCTGAACAAAAAAAAAAAAAGTTTGAAAAACAATTTGTACAAAAAAGAATATAAATACGTATCTTGGGATATAAATATATGAAACCTGTTTTGCAAGGTTGCAGAATTGTTGTGCATCAATGACGTTTCCTTGCGACCGCACCTTGTTTACGTCCACGTAGAAATGTAACTGCGCGAATGTTTACAAGTTTTGTAGTTACAAGATCGGCTAGGGACAGGGATTAACTATTAACTAATAAAATGCAGTTTGGCCGGAAAATCTGTTCTTCTTTCTCAGACTACAATAAATTATGCTTCCACGCAGTTGATTGCATTATCCTTTGGTAGGAGCTCTTCTTGTTATCGTAAACTAATTTGTAACGCTTAATAATTTTTTCCATTTTTCCTCTACTTTTGAAATTTGAAAATATTTGACTATTGTATTTATTTAATAGCAGTGACAGAAATTTCAAAACAATTCGATTGAATTTCTTATATACAGACTTTTCAAATAAGAATGAACATTTATTTCAGTTGTTCGCTTGGACGCGGAGCACTCTCTCACTCTCTCTCTCTCTCTCTCTCTCTCTCTCTCCCTCACACGCACTCATATTCACAAAAGAATGCTTTAATGCGTATACAGAAATTGTGCATTCCCGTCTCTCGCTGTTCTTGTGTTGATTTTTGCAATATGTGTTTGTTTTTAATTTTGTTTATTTGTTTCATGATGTGTGTTATTATAGTGTAGCGGTAGCGTAGCGGTAGGTGTAATTTAAATAAGCCTCAAGACGGCTGCTGATTTTAGCGAATGAAATATTGTTTTGATTTTATCAGTCTATCAGAGATGGATAGATTCTAAGACATTGTTCCACGCACTGAAAACTTTAAGTTTATTACTCGTTATCTTATTCCTTACGAATATTCCAGATGCTCGTAATTGTATGACTGTATAACAATTATTATACATTAGTCACTAAACAGATGAAATTTAAATTGGGTATTAATTAACGTACAGCTTTGAAATGAATTCAAGTAAGTTAAAATCACGCAACCAATGTTACGTGTAAGAAAACAATAATTATAAAGGCCAGACGTTTGTTGTGCCGTACTTCGTTCGGCGCTCCGTTCTTCATATGCTAAGTTCGTTGGTATGCGTGTATATCATTTCATTTTTAAAACTCGCGCGTTCTACCAGTCGGGCACGGCTCTGTATGGTGCATCGTCGCTGTGTAGCAGGCTACGTGTTAGTTACGGCGACGAAAATCATGTCGGCCACGGGCCAGCTGCTGCTGCCGTAACCTGTAATAAAAACGAAGTCTCGTGGGTGCAATTCGCCATGCGTTCTTTCTCAATTCTCTGCCGACCTTCTCGGAGAAGTCTTCATTGTTTACGACTGACGGCGCCTGAATCATTCTGCCGGTTGAAGCCCTTTACTATGGAAAAATAATTTAAAGCCTGTCCTAGGTGCTCGGCCAATGGCGAGATGGGTGTCGGGGTTGGCCTAAGACCTGCCAAACCCTGGTGCAGAGAAACTACTTAAGCCTTGAGACGCCGTCAGTCGGGACAGAGATGTAAACTCTTTGAAAAAGCATTGCTATTAGTACAGTAAGTTTTGTACCACATTTAACATTGAAAAGGTGTTTCATTTAAGTAGAAAATATTTTCAATAACATAAACACAGATTAAGTAATAATCCAAAAAATAGTAGTGGACATTAAACACAGTGGTGTAACTAGAATCTGTTCCTTGTTGGGGAAGGGATAAGACTAGCTTCAATGTTTGATCCCCTCATTTTCCGTCCTTGTAAATACTAGATTTACAGGAATTTGTTTATAATTAATTTCTTTATAAACGCAAAGTATTATGTTTGTGTCAAAAGCCAATAAAGTTGATTTATTTTTTTAAGAATTTTTATTCAAATTTTTACAAACATTCAACCTAATCTAACAAAAACTAAAAACATTTTCAAAATGTAGTCTTCAATTTGTTTGGTACATTAAACATTTCTTTTGCAGATATGATCATGAAATGTTCATTGCACTAATTTATATTTAAAATAATAATTGATTTTTACGTTTATCATTTATTAACTTAATCACGTTTGTATAGGGTCACAGGAAAACTATTGAACCTTCGTTCTGCTATCGGCAGTACGACCATGAATTTCATGAAATGTGTAAAGCCTTGTATTAATGTTTCTGTGATCATCCCTCAGCCCCTCGCGGCGAGAGTCCAATTTCATTACAGGAATCAGTTCGCAGCTACCTTTAGCTAGCTCTTCGTTCGACCTACAGACATTTTATCCAAAAGCACAGTCCTTCCTCACGAAGGTTGAGGATAGTCTTAATCCACCTGACATGGTGGTACCATTTTAGCTGATACGTAATTTCTTCAGAACTCTAGCATCCACTTATTTAATTAATATTTAAATGATTGTAAATATACATTTTAGGACATGGAAGTCATGTATGGTTGTCCATACCTTTTTTTGAGATTGATCACTCCAAAAATAGAACGCTGAAAAAATTGGGGTGAAAAAAATTGCAGAATCCCATGTGATTTATCAAACTAAAGCAAATTTAAACCCCAATCTGAATATAGTATTCATTTTATCAATTTTCACAGTTTTTGGACATCAGAGCCTAAAACGTTTGCGAAATGTTTGATAAATCACAAAAATTCATATAGCATATTAATTTAAAGCAATTATTACTAAAAGCTGATTGTAATGTTAAATTTTAAAATTTCAAAATATTTGAAATCTAAAAACCAGTTGTTATTTTTAAGTGAAAATCGAACTGGTTGTCATATCAGAAAAGGAATTGTAACTACAATCCGAATGGTCCCAATTGATTTTGATATACCCAAGTGTTAGTGAATGATTATCTGCGTAGTTCAGTTTCGTTATAAGAACAAAGTACGTAAGTTTTATAAGTAAATTGACTTAAAAATAACGAAAATAGTTTCAGGGTGGGAATATTTTTTTAGAAATTATCTAACCGAATTCAAGTAAATGATTGTAAATATAAATCTTAGAAAATGGAAGTCATGTGTGGTTCTCCATTCCGATTATTATTATTTTTTTTTTTGGTGACCGTGAAGAGTTACTGTTAAGACATTACGGCGATCACAAGTGCGAGAATAATAAATCTAAGACATCCCCTGTTGATATGACTGGTCGCAAGTGGGGACGACTTTCATTAAGAACTAATTATATTTTTCGAATTATTTCACTGTGGTTTTCGATGGTAAGAAAATCACAAGTCACTTTAGCAACACTAACCTTTTACTTTGAACACATTTTACATTAATTTACGTGTGTTGTTATGTGTGACGTCACAGGAATTATGACGTAAAAGTGTGACGCACATTTCTGACCACTAATAGGGTAGTCAACTTATTTTTTCTTTTTTGAAACTGATAAAATAGCGCGTTAATAAGCCGTTAAATTCAAGATTTTTCATATACTCGTGTCTAATTGGTGTGTGTGTGTGTGTGTGGAGAGACACGAGCATTTGAATGAATGAATAGAATATTATTGAATTTTTAATTTTCCACTGGATATGGTATATATATCAGGCAGGTTATATGTTGTATTGTGACAGGTAACATATCCTTTCAACTGGCTCTATAGTTATTCAATAGAATTAGGAATACAGTGACAAGGAGGAAGCTAAATAAAATTGCATTGCGATTCCCGATTTTTCTGCAATACTATCTACTACAAACTTCTAAAACTTGTGTTCATTGTGTTTCACTAACTACAAAACTTCAGATTTCATATAGCTTTTTTTCATAACGTACATACCTGTTTTTTGAGTTAAACCATATGACAATACAAGCTTTCTGCCGTGCAATATTCACAATACGATCAATCATCGGGGAATGATGTTTGTTGTTATCCATGATTATTACAACATTATTTTTCATTACTATGCCAATCTTTCCAAACCAGTTTAAACGTTATCACCATATATTCGAAAACAGTATAAATAATCACCATTGTAATTCCCACTTTTTTAGATTCAAAACACCAATAAGATTCTTGGATTTCGTTGTCCATGACGTGTCCGTGACTTAACTAAATATAATTATATCACTACCCCCTCGGAACACAAAGTTATTATGGGTAAAAACGTAAAAGTTTTACCTTATAGCCTGGACCGATACCTTTACCCATAATAACTTTATGTTCCGAGTCGGTAGTGAAATAATTATATTTACCAATAAGATCTAATAACCCATAATAATTGATTGGGTGCTTACCTTTGGTACGTGGTTGCGGGTTTTCCATTTGACCTGACAGGAAAGCTTGTTATGGGGGTTTCATTGTGACATTATGTCATTTTATTTTTATTGGAACATCGAACCATACTTTACTTGTCCTATGCGTTTCATGAACTCACAATTCATCAAGGTAACACAGTTGTCATCCTCCATGTTGAACTTCTTGACTGATTTCAAGTAATTCCTTTGCAAGGTCATAATGTCATGTCTATTTAAACTTACAATTTATTGTTTTAATAGATTGTAAGCCCATAAAATTTAAAGTGTATGGAGCTTGGTACATCCAGTATGAGATAAATCGGCGTTATTATTTACTTCAAATAGGAAACTGCTTGATTAAAAACAAAAATTTATGGACTTCACAACACGTACCCATTTTAATGAAATCATCACAATTTCTCAAAACCGTCTTCTCCTGTTTTCTTTTCTATCCTACCTTAAGAGTTTTTATGGTTTTTCTTTTTTTTTCTTTAATCTCATTTCTGATGTCTTGAACACTACTTTCTGAAATACCAGTACATTAGGAAGTAGGTTTATCCCACATCTTTGATAGCAAGGTTTCGGTACTTACCACTTAACTTATTAAAGACCTTGAAGTTAACCACTGTGTATTGGTTTCATCCATAATCATGTATTTTGTAGTGAGATGCATTTGATGCGCCAGGTGTGCTATCCACCTTAATTCTCAAATTGTTATTATCAATGACTCTAAAAAATTATATAAATTAATGTAAATTTTACAACCTTACAATAAAGCAACTGTACACAAAACATGTCAAATAGGCCTATATAACCTGAGACATAAATATATACTTTTAAACAAAATGCTGTTTTGTAATCAATGTTTTTTATCAGTGCTGATAAAGATCATAAACAAAGATGGCATAACGTTGTAATAAAACCCACTTATCTCATAATACCAAATGATCAGACAACTCTCATATGACATTCTGCGCAAGTGCGTAACACATTACTGTACTGTTCTGTGTTATGTTGATCAGTTAATGTTATTTTTACTGTCAACCAGTGTTAGTGCCCCTGGCCAATAGCGTTTCCAATGTCCCACGCATGTTTGTTTACATGACAAATGAATGAATAATGAACAGAGTATGGAATGCAATATACAGCCTTGTTAAATTTACTGAATGGTCTCAACTAACACTTGGATTTACAATAGACTGGTATATTATTTAATTGTTTACCCACCACTTCTTTTCCTCTGATAATCACATTTTACAATAACCTGTTAATTATACTTTGTATATATGAAATTACCTATATTTTGTATGTGTTTTTCTTTATACACATCAGGTTGAAGGACCGGTTTTATGTGACTTGAAGTAACCAGAGCAAGTAATAGTTGTCGTACCTGTTTTAAAACATTTGAGTTTTGAGCGAATTATAGAGTAAGCAACAAAAAAAAGAGAGTAAATATATTCTGTATAATATATACACACAGCATATTTAGTAGGTAATGTCTATTCATTTTATAATGTATTTATGTAGTTAATAGTTAATTGAAATAGTCATTTATGTTTCTGGATTCGCTGCATCAAATACATGCTTCATATAGTTAAGCCATATAAATAATTCCTCATTACTGATGTTTGTAAAAGTTATAAATGAGTTGACATCCTGTACTTTAGTACTGACAATTCCATATACATAGTGCTAGTCATCCTGAACAAACGTTAAGCCTCCTCCACTGTCCCCTTTAGCAGCACCAGTACCTATAAGAAACACGTCCATTAAAATATTAAAAGCAGAATGATCACTGTTGCACACTACTATATAAAATTATCCCGATTAGCGCTTTCAAGCTTCACAGCTCATCGTCAGATCGGAATTAAACCAAAAACCTGAAAAAACCCTTCACTCACATCTCACCCCACCCTACTCACACACAACAAGCTATAATTGAATGTCCCTTCCCCGCCTTCAGCCCTGTCCCACCATCTGGACAGTTACATATTTTTCTAGCAAATTCCTTGTGTTTCAGTGTTGTGTGTGTGTGCATTCCTTTTAAACTAAGTCTTTCTCATCCACACACATGTGTGCCAGTCACACACCCTTATTTTAAAAACACCTAATTAGTCGTAAGCAATTTAATTCTTAAACTTATCTATCTGATTTTATTGATTTTCTTGATTAAAATATTAAACATAATAACCAAGTATTACTACCGTATGTATTCTTATGTACGAGAATTGTAAACAGAAATTTAAAATTATTTGATACCTTACCATTATTAAAACCAGCACAAAATTTATCAGATATTATATAATGCTGAAATACTTGTGGTACTTCGTTGATAGATTGACGGTAATCTATATACGGCAAGTTGGCATACAATAGCACATCACTGAGTGTTCCATGTTGTGTTTTACCCCTGCCTGCCAACTGAAACATTCCATCATGTTCATTATTATTAAAATTTGTTTGTGATATCAATGTTAAGAAGAGAATATGTGATTTTGAAAAATAAATTATCTAACTTGTATAAAGTTTGTAGGTGAAATACATTCTAATAAATGTATAACCTTGTTTGGTAAACAGAGTAAGAGTTAGGCCTATATAATTTAACTGTGTTAAACTAAGAAAAGCCTTTGCCCAACTTCAAACGTCTGAGAAATTTGACTAATTCTGGTTAACATATCCAAGTCTATTTTTAATGTAATTTAAGTAAGCAAATTACAAGAAAACTCATTAATAATTTCCAGCTACAATAGGTTGATATACTGAATTACTGAAGTTTTAAAATTGTTCTGTATTCAATTTTGCTCATGAAATGTTCATATTGTAATATAACGATTAGCCGGTGTTCAATTTTGTATATGTTTACTTATTTATTTTGTTGTTATTTTGAATAGTAACGAGCCGTTAACACTTTTTCTTAATATTTACTACGTCGAACGTATTCTCGCCGTTTAGTTAAAATTTTCCGCCTCGCCGTACGATTGGTTCCCACTGTCTTGCCGAGTCGAATTCGTCAACTAATGTATTTTTTATTGTTTATATCCCAAACTCTTATATTACCTTTTTAACTGAATCAAACATAAAGCGGTTCATAGGTACGAAGATTTATTTAATTCTGTTTTTTTCTATAATCAGGTCAATTACAATTGGGAAATGAAATATACATTTATCATACCTCCGGCGTTTACGAGTTGCGCAGTTTGCAGTCCGCTCAGTTTGGTCTGGTTGTAGAGACTCTTAGTAATGCCGTATGTTGCTTCTTCTGTTTATTTTGAAAATTATCTTAGGGAAAAGTTCTTTGGACTACAGAATGTTGGTTTACAGACTAATAAATGCACATAATTTTATAATATTTCTTATAACTAATACACAATATGTGATGTTTTAAAATATGAAAAGTAAGTTATTGCAAATGAGAAGTAGTGCTCACTTGGTTAAGTTTTTTGCTAGCATGTTACTTTTTTAAAATAGTATAATATAAAATCAAAATTCAGTGATAGATATGGTTTATCAAAGGTGATTATTTAATCGAGTTCAGTTCGAAAAGTTAATTTAGTGACTGGTGAAGTGAAAAATAAAATTGCTCATTTACTGTGGGTAGTTGAAAGTTTTAATTTTGAGGTGAAGTGTTTAATTTATACTCATCAATTCCTTAATGCAGCTTCTCTTGCGATCCTCTTGTTCTTCTGGAAAACGTCTAAGGGTCCCTTCTTGTGTGGATTGATAGAGATCCAAATTCAAACGATCGAATTTCAATGTTCAGCGTCCATCTGACTTGTAGATTCATCTGTTTCCTCAGGTTGAGTTGGGTATCTTCTGTTCTTCCTCCAGTATTCGTCGTCTATTAATTCGGTTTGCTTCCTTCAAAATATTTGTTATCTAATTGTTTTTATTTATTTGGCCTCTCATCAATAGTTAATTTATATGTTCTTCTTGTAACTTCTTCATTCAAATTTAGTAAAACTTAATGATTTTATGATTTATTTGTCTTCAAGCGATCCATACGTCCACCCTCTATGCTAGTCAATAATGGAATACCTAGATTTCAACGATCAAAACATGTAACAGGCTCTAGTCGTCATGGTTACTCTTCAAGATGTACTAGTTCTCATTGGCCAATATCTTATAACTTTGTTATATTCTAACGTTTTATTACTGTTCAAATTTATAAAAATCCTTTAAATTGTAATTACTTTCTTATGCTAGCAGTAATATTAATTGTACTAACACCATTGTTTTGCTTTTTTACTAAAGATTATTTTGATATCACTCATAGTTACTTTTGATTAATTAATAACATATTTCTTATTTTTCCTATTGATATTTCTTTATGTAATTATCTTTAAACTGAATATTATTTATTCATTTCTATACCTGATATTCTTACTTAAATACTTAAACATATTATATACTCTAATTGACCTTTGGTTATTGTTTTCTCTTTAAACTTGCAAAATTCCTTCCTTCATGCTAGGCCTAAAGCCTAGGTTTCACAATACTTCTATTCAACATTCTTTACAATCTTTTTATATTCATTAACTTTATTTAGTGGTTCATTGAATATTTTCTAAAGAACCTAATTAACAAAAAAACATTGGTGCTTTTAACATCACACCTTTTATATTATTAACACATTTCCTTACCAGGTCCATGCCTGAAGTTAAACTTCTAATTATTATTGTTTTCTTACTTCTATCTCACCTGTCTTCTAAGTTTATTAATACTGTGGTTCTTTCCACAACAAAACTTTTATAATAATAATTTTTTACACTACTTTAAACAAAATAACTCACTTACAAATTCCTTCACTAAGATACAGTGTCTCCTTCTCCAATCTTCCACTCTAATATATATTAACTTTTACCTTATTTTTATGTATTTCTTACTCCCGATCACTTAAATTAATAATGATACAATTATTTTTATATACTTATTTGCTAACATACTATTAAAGATTGTTTTGCTATATTAATATAGTCTGCTTTTTATTGTATTTTACAATGTATGCACTTACACTGTACTTTTCCTTTCACATGAGGTTTATTTATCTACTATCACTTTTACTTTTACTCTATGTTAATTACATAGTTTGTGGTTATTTGTTTCTACTTGTGTAGTTATATACTTCACCTTACCTTTCGCACATTTTTTGTTTATTTAGTATATCATCACTGGGTGGTTATTGGTCATTAACATTTGTTTTATTATCATTTAACATTTGTCACTTTTGTATTAAATATTATCTTTGCTAAGCTTGGTTATATTTTACTTGCTTTTGGCTAGTTTATTATTTAATAGGGTATTTTTTATTTCCATCTTCCTATCTTAGATTTATACATTCATGTTTCTTTTCTTTTCATTTAACACAAATAATATATCTATTTTATTTTTATGGTTTATTTATTTTACATTTCATTTATGCCCTATCTGATTTAGTGCACTTATTTTACATTTTATTTATTAGCTACATTTTGGGGTTACAATGATTGTGGTCACACTTTGGGCTATATCATGGTTTCTTGTTCCTTCACCTTCTCAAATCTATTGGGTTAAGTCGTAGTCAGTGTCTTAGTCAATTTTTATTTCGTAGTGTTGGGTTATCAATCTTCAGGTGATAAGTTTTTATTTTTCTTTCTACCTTCAACTTTTTCTTTTATCTATTATTAGTGCTTTTTGGTGCTACCTTATGTCATGTTACATAATGCATCGCCGCCAAAATTGATTATTTCAAAATAAAGATGGTTTTTCTGAAATCATCAATTAACTTTTCTTCTTGTTTACATAGTTTATTAGATAAAGTTGTTATTATTATGGAATTCATCAATCATCATCTTCTTTTTTAGTTTATCTTTGTTATTTCATGTTTCATGATTCTGGATATGATATTATTCTCCTCTTCTACTCTTTTATAATGAGTGTTGTATCCCTTGTAGGTTTTATGTCCCTAAAATTTTTTTCTCTTCCATTCATATAAATGGGTACTAGCCAGAGGGCACGTGTGGCTCTATTACTCTGCTATCCATTTATACACATTTTGAGTTCAGAGGTCATGCCTATCTGCTCAATAAAATAAAATGATTGTTGGACTTACCTCAACATAAAATCATCCTTTAATAATACTAATAATAATTATAGTCGTCTATTTTCGACTCATGTAATATAATTATAATAAAACACTCTTGGGATCAATTATTCTGTTTTTATACATATCATGACCTTCTCTTCTCATTGATTTATTTGGATTCCTTCTCTATATTTGTGGCGATGTTCTTAACATATATTTTGCATTGTTTCTTTAATTTACTTCATATGATAGTTATATTACTTGTTGTTACTTCTCTTTTCATTTATAATTAATGTTTAAAGTTGTAGCAGTTTTTTGGTTTACTTATTCCATTTTTTCATCATTGATAGTCCGTTTAGTACTTCATGGTCATTCTTTATTTGATTGTCTTGTCTTTTCTTATTAAAATCTTAATTCTTTGTGATCCCCTTTCGCAATAGGGTTATTTAATGATGTTATGTAATGTCATCACTTTTTTAAAGTTTTCGTAATTTATGTCGGTTTTTCATTATGGTTCCTTATAAAAAAATATTTTTTCATTATTAATTTGTTTCACACACTTGGTTGCAAGTTGTTCTTACTTTTATTTTTTGAATTTTGGTAATTTTTTATTCTTCTTCTTATTTCTTCCTTCATCAACGCTGTGTCCGTTATCTCTAACATCAGTCCCCTTTTCGCAGTAATGTTCACACTTGGTTTACCCATGGTCCATAGATTCATCTGCACTAGTCGTTCGGATCACTCTGGTGTGCCTCATTAACTCTGTTCTGTTGATATAGTTCTCTGTTACCTTGTACTGCCATTCTTCTAATACTATATGTTCATTAGTGTCAATGACTACATCAACCACTTTACCATTTATTCCATTGGACAGATCTTTCAATGGTACTTTCATTATTTGTTGTATAATTGATATTTTAGTGTACATTTCTAATGGTGGTATATTCCATTTATCAATTGATTTTTTTAAAGTTGTTGCCTGTCGTTTTATAGTAAGTTATTTCTAAAATTTTGATTGACCTCCTTCTATAATCTTGTACATTTATGATTTCTTCATGGTCGGTAATTGGTATATTAAACATGTTTATTAATCCATTCTTCATCATTTCCAACTCTTCTCTTGTAATTAATTTCTTTTTATATATTTTTCTTATTTTTTTGTCTTCTTTCCAAGTATTCCTTATTCTCTTTGTTGCTGTCATTTTCATTTGTAGATAACAGTATACCTTCGTCTTCTGTAATTTCTATTTCCTCCCTACTATCTTCTATTTTCTGATCTACTGGTTCCCTGTTCTTATTCAATGTTTCTTTAATACCTTCAGAAGTACTGTCCAGTGTTTCATGCAATTTCTTGAAACCACTATCTAAAGTTCCAATTAATTTCTTGAAACTCCTATCCATTGTTTCATTTATCCTTCTGAAACCCTTATCCATAATTTCCTTCTTTTCTTCTCTATGTTTGTCCAATTTTTCGCCCTGTTTCCTAAAATTGGCATTTACTGACTCAAATTTCTTATTCAATGCTTCCTTGTCTTCCCTTATCCTTTCTTCCAACTGTTTTAATGTTTCGCTGGTTTTGTTATTCCCTTCCATTATAATTCTCATCAGATTATCTAATTTCGTTTCTCCCGCAGTTCTTGTTGTTTCTGCCGGAGTTAACATTCCTTCCACATCTTCAACCGAAGTTACTTCCCTTTCTTCCATTCTGACGTCTTTCTCGGTCTCCTTTTCTAACCTCTTTGCTTCCTTGTCAGCCTCCTTCTCGCGTTGCTTAGCCTTGTATCTTGTGTCGTGCGCTGCCTGTTCCATTATCTGCAGCCGCCGTTAGACTCTATTTAATTTAATTATATATTTTTGTAATTATTCGAGCCCTACTAATTGGTGCGCCACTTTGTAATATAGCGGTTTGCTAGTGTTCAATTTTGTATATGTTATCTTATTTATTTTGTTGTTATTTTGAATAGTAACGAGCCGTTAATACTTTTTCTTAATACTTACCAAGTCGACCGTATTCTCGCCGTTCAGTTAAAATTTTCCGCCTCGCCGTCTGATTGGTTCCCACTGTCTGGCCGAGTCGAATTCGTCAACTAATGTATTTTTTATTGTTTATATCCCAAACTCTTATATTACCTTTTTAAATGAATCAAACATAAAGCGGTTGATAGGTACGAAGATTTATTTAATTCTGTTTTTTTCTATAATCAGGTCAATTACAATTGGGAAATGAAATATACATTTATCATAGCTCCGGCGTTTACGAGTTGCGCAGTTTGCAGTCCGCTCAGTTTGGTCTGGTTGTAGAGACTCTTAGTAATGCCGTATGTTGCTTCTTCTGTTTATTTTGAAAATTTCATAGGGAAAAGTTCTTTGGACTACAGAATGTTGGTTTACAGACTAATAAATGCACATAATTTTATAATATTTCTTATAACTAGTACACAATATGTTATACTTTAAAATATGAAATGTAAGTTATTGCAAATGAGAAGTAGTACTCACTTGGTTAAGTTTTTTGCTAGCATGTTACTTTTTTAAAATAGTATAATATAAAATCAAAATTCAATGATAGATATGGTTTATCAAAGGTGATTATTTAATCGAGTTCAGTTCGAAAAGTTAATTTAGTGACTGGTGAAGTGAAAAATAAAATTGCTCATTTACTGTGGGTAGTTGAAAGTTTTAATTTTGGGGTGAAGTGTTTAATTTATACTCATCAATTCCTTAATGCAGCTTCTCTTGCGATGCTCTTGTTCTTCTTGAAAACGTCTAAGGGTCCCTTCTTGTGTGGATTGACTGAGATCCAAATTCAAACGATCGAATTTCAATGTTCAGCGTCCATCTGACTTGTAGATTCATCTGTTTCCTCAGGTTGAGTTGGGTATCTTCTGTTCTTCCTCCAGTATTCGTCGTCTATTAATTCGGTTTGCTTCCTTCAAAATATTTGTTATCTAATTGTTTTTATTTATTTGGCCTCTCATCAATAGTTAATTTATATGTTCTTCTTGTAACTTCTTCATTCAAATTTAGTAAAACGTAATGATTTTAGGATTTATTTGTCTTCAAGTGATCCATACGTCCACCCTCTATGCTAGTCAATAATGGAATACCTAGATTTCAACGATCAAAACATGTAACAGGCTCTAGTCGTCATGGTTACTCTTCAAGATGTACTAGTTCTCATTGGCCAATATTTATAACTTTGTTATATTCTAACGTTTTATTACTGTTCAAATTTATAAAAATCCTTTAAACTGTAATTACTTTCTTATGCTAGCAGTAATATTAATTGTACTAACACCATGGTTTGGTTTTTTACTAAAGATTATTTTGCTATCACTCATAGTTACTTTTGATTAATTAATAACATATTTCTTATTTTTCCTATTGATATTTTTTTATGTAATTATCTTTAAACTGAATATTATTTATTCATTTTTATACCTGATATTCTTACGTAAATACCTAAACATATTATATACTCGAATTGACCTTTGGTTATTGTTTTCTCTTTAAACTTACAAAATTCCTTCCGTCATGCTAGGCCTAAAGCCCAGGTTTCACAATACCTCTATTCAACATTCTTTACAATCTTTTTATATTCATTAACTTTATTTAGTGGTTCATTGAATATTTTCTAAAGAACCTAATTAACAAAAAAACGTTTAATGAAGAAATTTGTGTTAGTGGTTGAAATCACAATCAGAATGATCACTGTTGCACACCACTATATAAAAATTATTCCGATTAGCGCTTTCAAGCTTCACAGCCCATCGTCAGATCGAAATAGACAGGAAATATGTAAAAACAAACCCTTCACCCCTCTCCACCACCCTGCTCACACAGAACAAGCTATAAATTAATGACCCTTCCTCACCCCCTAAACCCTGTCCCACCATCTGTACACTTACATATTTTTCTAGAAATTCCTTGTGTTTCAGTGTTGTGTGTGTGTGCGTGTGTGTGTGTGTGTGTGTGCATCCTTTTAAACTACCCTCTTCCTCTCCACTCACGTGGGTCAGTCACACACCCTTATTTAAACTTAAACTCATGCACTTCTTCTATGCTTCCTTCCCAAATTACTAATACATCATCAACGTATCTAGACCATAATTTTATATTGTCTTTATACTTAGTGGAAGTTATTAATTGCTTTTCAAAATCATTCATGTATATTTCAGCAAGAATTGGGGATAATGAAGACCCCATAGGTAAACCTTTTTTCTGTATATAAAACTTGTTATTAAACCTGAAATAGTTCTGATTTACACATTCTTTAATTACTTTCATCAACTGCTTTTTATACCTGTATTCTCCCATATTATTATCGTTTATTAACTTAATAACTTTATTTACTGTGATATTGGTAAACATGTCCTTAACATCCAGTGATATCAATTTTGTATTTACATTAATCATAATATTTTCTAATTTTTCTATCAATTTTACATTATTCTCTATGTTGTATTTTGTCCCAAATTCATATTTCTCTTTCAGTACTCTGCTAACTTCCTTTGATAATTTATAAATAGGTGCATTAATAAAAGCAACAATCGGTCCATTTTAGGTTCTTAAATGGGACTAGGTACATAACATCGTACTATGGTAACACCCTACCAAAAATTTTATACAGCGCGTTTAAAGACATAAACATTAGGATGGGGTTCCGGACCAGTAACAACGTTGGTAAGATACTTCGACAAAGCCCCCCAAAAGCAGTTGAAGACAGGACAGGTGTTTATAAGGTTGTGTGCAGCGACTGTTGTTGTTTCTACATTGGACAAACGGGTAGAGCGTTATAAAAAACGCTTTAGAGAACACCTGCCCAAAAAAGATCCTAGCAGAATAACATCAAATTATGCACATCATCTAACTATACAATAAGTTATTGTATAATATATTGTATGTTATTGTATAATTGACAATAATCATAATTATACAGACTTTGCAAGCAATTTTCAACCCCTACACATATGCAAGAAAGGGAGATACATGAGTGCTGTCGAGGAATTTGAAATATATAAGGCATTTAAGGACACAAACAGAAAAGAAATCCTCCTAAATGAACAGTTACAGTTTCAGTCAAATTCGCTATACGATACGGCTATACAAATACTGACAAAGTCCACAATGCGCGGCGAGCAATAACATAGACTCGGCAGTCGACCGTTGCAGTCCGGGATGCGCATCTCGACTTGTACGTGCTCCAAAGTTTAAATTTTTTATTGTTGATTATGTGTAAGTTATGTTATGTGTTTTATGTGTTGATATTTTTACTTAAATGACGGCCTCTGCTGAGTGACAATACCTGAGGATGGGACATACGTCCCGAAACGCGTCGTAATAACGAAGAAGAAATAAAGCCACCAGACGGACAAACAAAATAATATACGTACTTTATTCTATCAATATAAATAAGTGGCTTGGACACCGATAAACATGAATATAAAATTTGAAGCTAGTCAGGCACACACGGTGTATAAATTCCAAAATATCAAGATAAGGTTACTGAAGACGAATTTGCACATAAGATTTAATCAAGAATGCATTAAATATAATATAATACCAAAATATGCCTCCATAAAGATAAACAAAAAATCGGAGTTTAGTACGAAAATAAAAAGATATGCCGGAATAATGTGGATGAGAGAAGAACTAAAGTATTTGTATAAAAAGAAAACAGTCTTAAATAGAGAGCTATATAGGACTCATTTACAGCTGCTCGATAGCGTACATGTAGCTTTACTAGATAACGTATTACAAACCATCAACAAATACGCGCAAGACTTACTGAAACATGTTTATCAGAAACAAGTAATAAAACTTCGAACTCTTAAGCACGAACAGATAAAAGAGGACACTATCATATGTAAACACAAGTTCTACACACGTGTCTCTAACTTGAAACCTATACAGTTTACCTCTGACGAAATAGACATTCTTAACAAAGGGTTGAACTATAATATACCTTATGTCAATAAAGACCACTTAACTCGCGAAATCATTAATGGGGAAGCTGCGATAAAAACAATACCAAGCCAGGCACTATAAATTGAAACTCGTGCTATAATTAATAATAAATGAAATAAACGCTTGGGGAACAAAGTAGCAAATAATAATAGAGTCTTTAAAATGAATCAGAAATACGTGAAAGAAAACAAAGTTCTGAAACAGTTAAAAACTAATTTGAATAATAATAATGCCCTAGTTACGAAAGCAAATAAAGGTAATACCATTGTCATAATAGACAAAGATGAGTACACGTTAAAAGTTAATGAATTCATAAAAAACAATAATATCACAATGGTACAAATTGACCCATCCGCAGACTTTGTCAAAGTTTTAAATAACAAAATCAACCAGTGTACACACCTGTTTGACGTCTCTACTCGCCGTTCGTTGAAACCCGTTAACGCGGAGGCGCCCCGATTTATTGGCCTACCGAAAATACATAAACCCAGTGTACCAATCAGGCCTCTCATAAACTTTACCACTGCACCGAGTTACGGTGTATGTAAAAAACTTGCGGCTAAAATAAAAAGCAGTGTGAGAATAGAGAATAATCACAGTATAAAGAATAACGTTGAGTTTGTTAATAAAATGAAAAACATCACAATACAACCCAACCATAAAATAGCCTCTTTTGACATTGTTGATTTATACAAAAATGTCCCTATAAAGGAAACACTTGCTATCCTTAAAACAAATCTTATTAATACCAGAATATGTAACCAGGAAGAAATTAACGAAATAATCGGGCTGTTAGAAATTATATTAAACCAGAATTATTTCACATTCAATAATAATTATTATATCCAGAAAACAGGTCTGGCCATGGGGTCCCCCTTATCTAGCCTGCTGGCTGATATACAGTATACCTAAATTATTATGAGAACACATATCTGCTCAGTAACAAAAATAAATTCTCCAACAAGTTAGTATCGTATACACGATACGTTGATGACACTTTTATAATTTTTAACGGTACATTGCGGCAGATAGAAAATATGAAAAAATACATGAATAACGTTAATAAGAACATACAGTTCACCCTTGAAACGGAGGTAAACGGCAAGCTTAACTTTCTCGACTTGACAGTCAAAAGACTAAATAGCAACTTCCGATACCAGATTTACCGGAAGCCAACTACCACAGATATCACAATAAACGCTAAATCTGTATCGTAACTCTTAACGGGGTGTTAAATTATTATTTAATTTAATTTAATATATCGATTGTACTTGAATCTCGGGTTACAATTTAAAACGTTAATATGAACTCTTTTTACTTTATATGCAGTAATTTTCTTTAGTGATAAATGGTAAATATTGTTAAGTAGTAAACTGTGATAATTATAATCGATGTTAATCGCTGGTCGGTGAATGAGTGTAACCGTAGCGTCGACCTTGCAGTGGAACTCCTCTTCTTGGTTAAGTGTCGTCTGTGTACGTGTCAAGTATCGTCTGGACAAATAATTTATATTAAAAAACACTTTCACGTACCTGTTAGTGATACTGGGAGTTCTGACGTTCACTTACCCAAAAGTAAACTGTCAAGATGCTCTTATGACCAGCTTGCTTTATAAACAAGGTTATACTACTCCTTGTGTGCAATATGGGCGCCACATGGGTTTACTTTAGGAAAAGTTCCCATGAAAAAACAAATTGATAAATTTTAGAATTGTATAGATTCACTTTATGCTTCGTTGAAATGCTTGATGCATTTACAACAATTCAAATATAATATAGTAAAGTCTCTACTCAGAGTTATCTCACTGTACTCAATGTTGAGTATTAATTAGCTATATGAAATAAATGTAATCAAAGTTTATACTGAATAAAATCGTGGGTTTATTTTACCCTTTAAAACAATTCAACAAATAAAAATACAATAATTACGTTAACACAAACTTGATGTTAAGTTGCCCGTCTACAATACGGCCTAGCTCAGTTTAGAACAATAAAACTCTTATAACTATTAACAAATTTGACTTTCAATGTATAATTTACCTCACGGGTAGGCTCTTTGAAATACAAATAGAATACTATCCAATGCCTTGACAGACGTTAATATAATGGTAAATCGTAATTTGGCCTCTTTTTAAAAACTCGTAATTATTTTTAAGGTTAGCGATCGTTACGCTTACTTATATACTAACAAATATTATGATGCATAATACTAACACAAATATCTTACGTCGGATTAACTAATCCTCTAAATAAATTGATTCTGTGTATGTTATTGAAAGTTTTGTTGTCCTTGCGTCAGTTCAATGTTGTTGAAAATTATGATCAGCGCAAACAGATAAGCAATATAAAAGGTCACTGTGTTACCTTATTTCTTTTAATCGTATAGATTAAAATTTAAAAACACTCCAGTGATCGGATTATAATGATCACTGGTTAATTGCACTTTATACGCACTTGGAACGAGGAATCTGCCCTCTTCTTAATAAAACTGGGCTATTTAAATTACTGATAATAATACTCTCGCTCGTTCCGAACACACGCACTAATTAAAATATTCACTTATTACTGTCGAAGCACTTTCCGTGTGGTTAATCGCTGTACTGTTAACTGTCTTGAAGAATTTTGAAATATTTACTGCTGTTATGCTGTGTTAAGTTATAAAAAGTATTACGCTGGCGAGCGGCGACTGTATCGCTCGAGTGATGTCACAAATCTGTAACGAATTTCTCTGCGCTGCTGGTTATATACCCCTTCGCTGCATCGCGCTTAGAGAGAAAAGTCGTTTAGTAAACTATTTTTTGATTGGATCTGATAACCGTTACAATGACGTATCGTTTTTTCTAACGGCCACCGGAGCGAACGTTGTACTCAGCTTTCGTTGTTATTGTTATTACTTGGAAAATTTCTTAATTTTAATAACAAATGATGCTAACACGCACTATGCACTTACTATAGTTCCAATCTCGAGGTTATTACCATCAAATTAAAGTTTAGTTTCTGGGCTTTAATTTGATGTGGCTTAACACTGGTTTTAACCTCGTTTTCTTTGACAATGCTTATAAATAATGTTTTGAAACATGGTTTCTCACTGTCGTCTGCTAGCAATGCATAATGCGATCATTTCCTATCTTTTTACATTTAGTGATTTACACTGCGTTTTCTTTAGAACATCATTGTTTGAACACTAATACGTCTATGATTATAATTAAGAGCTATTTATGACTGTACAATATTAATTCTTAACATAATTATGGTAATACACTATTATAAAAAATCCTTATTCTCTAAAAACTTTTTTCGGGCCTACTCAATTTAAAGTTATACCTTAATTATTGAGTGGTGGTATTTCACATTTCGCTTAATTATATTGATCGTTCAGTAAATTTTATGTTCACTAGGATTCCTGTTTCTCTATTAATTTACTGACAAACATTTGTTTAGGCATGGGCTAGACACATTCTTAGTACTATGTTGATGCCTTAATAATGGTTACTAATTACATTTTGTCTAATAAGGAAGTTACTCGTTCATATAAGGTTTCCTTTTATAACTATTTTTACCCACTAATATTACATCTGGGCTGGTAATGCTAGTTTTAATATATATTGTGGCCATAGCTATTCTAGTCATAGGCTTTGTTATTTATTTGTTATTGTTCTTTTACTTTCAGCCAAAATGCTGGTACTGATATTACATTATTTAGTTGGTTTTACTTTTACATGACTCTACATTAATGTCATGGACTGGCTCGTTTGACAGCTTATTGTGAACTGTGCATGTCCATTAGTTAAAGTCAGTCATAGTGTTTGTTGTAGTGTTATGCAGTGTATTCATCACTGCTTCTTGGGATTCTCCCTCTTCTTTCTTCTTTGCTGGTCCTTCTCTTCTTTGCTACATTCATTATAAATGATTCACTTCTATCACTTTAGTGTAATTATTTACCCTTCTCGTGAGTGTCTAGGTTATGTAACATTTTGTGGTGTTACAAATCACATCATCCTTTCTCCCAAAATATGGCGGCATATAACATTTTCGTGCATACCATTGGAAAAGGAAGACTTTCACGAAGAACTTAACACAATTAACTATATAGCTAGGGCCAACGGTTAGAGTAGCTCAATTATGCACAAACTAATTAAAAAACATCGAAAAAAGGAAGGTGACAAAGAAAAGGTACGCGAAGGTAGTGAAAATGGGACTAGGTACATAACATCGTACTATGGTAACACCCTACCAAAAGTTTTATACAGCGCGTTTAAAGACGTAAACATTAGGATGGGGTTCCGGACCAGTAACAACGTTGGTAAGATACTTCGACAAAACCCCCCAAAAGCAGTTGAAGACAGGACAGGTGTTTATAAGGTTGTGTGCAGCGACTGTTGTTGTTTCTACATTGGACAAACGGGTAGAGCGTTTTAAAAAACGCTTTAGAGAACACCTGCCCAAAAAAGATCCTAGCAGAATAACATCAAATTATGAACGTCATCTAGTTGACAATAATCATAATTATACAGACTTTGCAAGTAATTTTCAACCCCTACACATATGCAAGAAAGGGAGATACATGAGTGCTGTCGAGGAATTTGAAATATATGAAACATTTAAGGACACAAGCACAAAAGAAATCCTCCTAAATGAACAGTTACAGTTTCAGTCAAATTCGCTATACGATACGGCTATACAAATACAGACGAAGTCCACAGTGCGCGGCGAGCAATAACATAGACTCGGCAGTCGACCGTTGTAGTCTGGGATGCGCATCTCGACTTGTACGTGCTCCAAAGTTTAAACGTTTTTATTGTTGATTATGTAAGTTATGTTATATGTTTTATGTGTTGATATTTTTACTTAAATGACGACCTCTGCTGAGTGACAATACCTGAGGATGGGACATATGTCCCGAAACGCGTCGTAATAACGAAGAAGAAATAAAGCCACCAGACGGACAAACAAAATAAGGTAAATACTTTATTCTATCAATATAAATATAATTGCATGGCTATAAGTAACCATATATCCTAGCAACCTTGGTTATTTTTCACAACAAGAAATAACATCGAAATATTATAATAGTAGGTTCCTTTCCTGAATCATAAAACATTAAACATTGAAATATTATATTAACTTTCGTTAATAAATCAATCATTTGACAAGCCTCAGTCATTGGCAATTGTTGGTTAAATTAATTGATATATAATAGTTGACAACTGTCGTTAAGTGTGGTTAATTCACACAATAATAATTATACATAGAAATTAATTGCAAGTTTAATAAATTCACAAAATTAGAGTAATCAAATCTCTGAGATTATCATTGTTGTTTATTAGTTACTGTTACAAATACATCTTAACCTTTGTTCATTGTTAGTAAATGTTTCGATTATATCGTTTTTCATTATTTGATTAAAATGGTAATAATCACTTACACTTCCTTTTATTTTATAACTTTAATCCCGGAATTGCTCTGGATTATACACTGAGCAATCTTTATTACGCACTGTTGCACTTCACACTCTGATACTAAAGTATTTTTCGCTATCACAATTTTAGGTTAGGTCACTCTGTTTACATCGGTGACGCGCACACATTAATAGATCAGCTGACTTTTTCTCTCGACTGTCGGCATCTTCTCGCTTCCAAAGTTGATTAAAAAGTGACCAGAACGCAAGCCTCGCTCTGCCGTTCCGTTCAGTAAACGTCCAAAATTTGGTTAAATCCGTGGATTTTATTGGTGGGCGATCTTTAATTTGGTGCACATACCCCCTCGGCGTTTTATTTCAATTGTTGAAGCCGGCGTGGGTTTTTGGTGTCAAGATTATAAATGTTTTTCTCAATTTGAAACGAATTCTTTATAATTGTAATAACTGTTAATATGGCTTCGATTTTAAATCTGTGCGTATCACTGGATTCGTAACACTTGGCTCTTTATTTTGAGTCTACTCATGGTGTGCTTTGGTCCATTATTAAAGAAGTTAATGTTTGTGATTAGCACCATTCACTATACAATATTATTTTATATTTAATTCTTTATTACCACTATATAATGGCACTCATACCCACTTGAGGGCATGCCTTCCAAGTTCACTTACACTCGTTAGTTGCTATTTTCTTAAATTTATTTACAAAATACATTTCTTATGCTACTATCATCTTAGTCTAGGTTCTTACATTTGTATATACATATTTTACCTATTAGAAAGTGTTTGTTCACTTTCTATATGTTTCCAGTTGATGATAACAAAGGGTTACAACTACTGATCACCTTTGTTAGCTGGAAATTAAGTATTTTCTGGTCATTTCTGGTGAATTAAGTGGTCTCTATTTATCATCATGAGATGCCTACTTAATGTGATTATTATTTGGTATTTAGGTTCTTTTGTTATTACCTTTTAGTTACAATAGATGAGTAATAACATTGTCTTTGTAATGGACTTGGTGTGTTTAATACACTAGACTTTTCCATATTGTATTTGGTTAAATAATACTAGTTACACCTGGTGTCACATGACAGGTGCACTTAAATACAATTGTAATATATTATATTCTGTCTTATAATCTCTGTACACTAACACAGTAGTGGTATCACACTTCATTTGTGGTATTGACATCAACATTTCGTTTCTATTCGGTTTTATAATATGATTTTACACAAGTTTTATATAGTGAATTCCATTTTGGTGGGTTTTGGTTCACTTTCTTTGTTTATATTCTTATTTAAAGTTTATTTTGGGATCTTATTTTGGTACCTATAGAAAGATTGTTATTTCTACTTGTTTTTACATATAATACATTCTGGTTTGGGTAGGTTTTTCCCACTGCTAGTTGTGAATTCAGGTGAATATTACCTACATCATAGGTTATGTTATTTTGTCATTTGTGCCAACAATGTGTATGTTAGTTTGACACACATTGGTATTCTTTTAGCCTTATGTTTTACATGTTTGGTTTTAATAGTGACAACTAATAAGCTTTTAGTTGCTCTCTTGCTTTTTATACATGATTGTCAAACTATTTGACTAATGTTTGCTGATATTCTGAGACAAATTAATACTTCTTTGTCACATTGGTGCTGTGCATATCTTGTTACTATGCTTTATTTTACAGCTTCTAATCAATAAGTATTATTGTTATTTTCATTCCTTGTATAACGTTTCTTGTCTTATTCATTTATAACATTATTTATAGTATACTGGTCATCTCAGTTAGTCAGTTTTCTGTCTATCTCTTCAATCTGTAGGTTGATTAGTTATTACACATACGGGTAGTTGTTGATTTATAGTTGACTGGCTCTTGGAATCTATATGCCATGGTTGTTGGATGTTCTTCTCGTACTAGGTTTCTTCACTCATTCTTCCTTCTTCTTTCTTCTTTGATTCTTCTTTCTTGTTTCTTGTTTTGTTTGGTTCTTCACTGATTCTTCTTTCTTCTTTCTTGTTTCTTGTTTCTTGTGTTGTTTGGTTCTTCACTGACCGAAAACTATTGGGTGGTTGCTTCCTGCGGTACAATCATTGTGTGGTGCATTTTCTCTTCACCATAATGTCATTTCATTTGTATTTACCATCAGTTTATTGACTCTTATGGCTGTGAGTTTATATTTGGTGATAGGTAGCTCATGTAGCGTTGAGCTTGGCATTTTAGACAAATTATCTGGCTTGTCTCTTTGACTCAATAATTGACATGTGTAAGCATTTTATTTTCACTGAAATCTTAGGGCTCATATTTCATGTTACACATTGCCCCCCCCTCGAAAATAGATCATTTGGATTAATTCCTTTACGGGATATGAGAAATTATCTATCATATTGTTTCATAATTATTCTGAGCTTCCATCTTTCATATCTTGTTTCTTTTCATCTCATATTTTAATACATTGTTATCTTCGATCTGATCCACTATCTTCTTTCTTGTTAGTTTTTCCCCTGTAGTATTTAATTCCCTATCATTTCCCTAACATGGTAGTTGGCATAGTCCAGAGGGGCACTTTTGGCTTCCATGCTCAGCTGTCCACCCTACATTTTTCTGAGACCAGAGGAACATAATCTCTGCTCAGTTAAATTGTTGTTGGAGCTTCTCTCTACAAATCAACCTAAATTCAAAGTAGTCATTGTGCGACTAATAAAAAATATTTAAGGTAATTCACCCATTTATTGTTCAGATTTGATAATATTCTTCATTCTTTTTTATACTTTTCATCTTATTCTCTGCGCTCTACTGGAAACAATATTGTTGTTAGATTTTTTGTTTCTTATTTATTTATTTTCTCTTTGATTGATCTCCCTCTTCCTATTTTCTGTTTGTTAATTGCATTATTGGTATTAATACTTCTTTGATCTCAGGTTTCATGTCTGGCCATATTTATCATGCCTTCAAGTTTTGTATAATTACTTGTCTTTGTAATACTTGAGTATATTTCTCATCACCTTTGTTTTGGTTCTGACTGGTATTATTTTTACAATCATTTTGCTTTGATTGGTCACCATTTACTGGTTAACATTATAGTATTATTGTTTTTCTCTGTATTAATTTCATTCCTTTATATATTCTTCTCTCTTATTATATTCACTTTGGTGTTCTTCTTCTCTTCTCCTTCAAGTGTCTGATACATTTATTCTGGATGAGAATTAATTTCTTTTTTTGAGATTAATATTAGGAAGTAGCATAGTGTGTTTGGTTTGCTCTTATTGGTTTATCGATCATATAATGATCTTTGTCATTTCAACCCTCTCGGTTGTGGATTTATTATATTATTATCTTTATCATTTCCATTCCATATTGTATCCTTCTCCTTTTTATATTCGACACTTCGTTGTTTTGCTTCTCTTCTCCTTAAAATGTCTGATCTGTGACATTTATTCTGGACGATTATTAATTTATTTTTTGTTTGAAATTAATATTAGGAAGTAGCATAGTGTGTTTGGTTTACTCTTATTGGTTCATCGATCATACAATTATCTTTGTCATTTCAACTCTCAGGGTTGTGGATTTATTATATTATTATCTTAATCATTTCCATACCATATTGTATCCTTCTCCTTTTATGTTATTCGACACTTCGTTGTTTTGCTTCTCTTCTCCTTCAAATGTCTGATCTATGACATTTATTCTGGATAATTATTAATTTATTTTTTGTTTGAAATTAATATTAGTAGTTTTAGAGCGTTGTAAAGAGTATTAGGCTTATACATGGTTGTTTATTTACGATTATATATTTTCATGGAGGGTTGGTTGTATGTTCCCTTCTTCCTTTGGGTCTGGGTTTTCATGAGTTCATAGGTATTATTACCATTCTTCTTGGTGACAGTATAGGGTCCTGTGTATAGCAATAATAGCTTCTCCGCTATGCCCTCCACTGTACTGGGCAGCTCCCTATTCTTGAGTAATACTTGGTCTCCTACGTTGTACTCTATGGGCTTGGGTTGGTGTTCTTGATACTTCCTCCTCCTCTTCTCTGTTCGTTCGAGTATTTTATTGTAGAACTTGCATACACTTTGGTATATTTAGTGTAATGGTCAAATATTATGATCAGGAATTTTTATTGGCGTCTACCTCCGCTTCTTGGAAAGGGACCACATATGTCTATGAAGACTTTCTCTAGTTTGGATGATGACGTAATGGGTATCATCATCCCTTCTTTTCTGTCATTATTATGCTTAACAAGTTGGCAGATGTGACAACTTTTGATACCATTTCTCACTCGTCTGTTCATATCTTTTATGTATGTGTGTTCTTCGAGTGCCTTGACAACGTTTACGGCTCCCATGTGTCCGTATCGTATATGGTAATTGAGAATCAATTCTTTTCTATGGATCTGGGTACCACTATTTTCCATGTATTGTATCCAAACTTGGTTTTTATGAATAGTATGTTTTGGTATAAGTAATAGAAGGATGTGATTTGTTCATCTTGCTCTGCTAGTCGTTGCAGAATTTTAATCGTTTTGCCATCTTGATTTTCGTGTTGACCGATTCTCTGCACAACATTCTCTAAGTCGGATCTGCTTGCAACGATATTGTATAACTTGACTACAGTCTCTTTCTCTCCTTCGAATTTCTGATTCTCTACGTTTATTCGGGATAGTGTATCTGCTGCAATGTTCTTCTTTCCTGGGATGTGTTCCCAACTTATATTATATTCTTGGAGTAGCAGGCTCCATCTAGTTAGTCTGCCATGGTTTAGCTTGCAGTTTTTTAAGAAAGAGAATGACTTGTGGTGCGTGCGAACCGTTATAGTGTATCCCAAAATGTATGTTCGATACTTGTGGCATGCAAAACAACGCTTAGTAACTCCTTCTCTGTTACGTTTTAATTGCGCTCGCAGCTATTGAGTATTCGGCTGGCGAAGCTGATTACTAGATGGTTCTTTTCATTGTCCTCCTGATATAATACGGATCCTAGATTGACGTCGCTAGCGTCGCAATTCATGTAGAAATGTTTGTAAAATCAGGATGGTGTAGCATGATCGTGTTAAGAAACTTAGTTTTGATTAACTGTAGTGTTGTGTCTTGGTCAGGCCCCCATGTCCACTTATTTTTTGATGATAATTGGTTTGCAAATCGTGCCGTCAGTTCGGAGTAATTTTCTTTGAACTTCCGATAATAGTTGCAAATCCCTAAGATTGACTGCAGTTGTTTTTTGTTCTTCGGGGTTGGGAATTTCTGTATCGCTTCGATCTTGTCTTTAGCTGGTGTAATCCCATGTTCGGATAGGTTGAAGCTTAAAAACTGCACTCCGTCTGCTATAAATTTTGACTTCTCCAGTTTTAGGGTGATATTATTTTCGGATAGTTTCTGTAGTACATGTTTCACTCTCCGGCAGTGCTCTTCCCAGTTTGCTGACGTTATTAACAAATCATCCACGTAAATGGTCGTGAATTGAAGTGCTTCTTGACCCAACACTGTGTCCATACACTTCACGAACACGGCTACGGAATTGACTAGTCCGAAGCCTCTTGAAGTGGTAGTTGCGACCCTCGAATATGAATGCCATGTATTGGCGGCTGTTTGGGTGTACTTCCACCTGCCAATACCCGCAGACTGTATCCCAAGTGCTTATAAATCGTGTGCCACGGAATTTCTTGAGAATCTCCTCTATTTCACATGGGGATGTACGGTCGTTGATAATTGTCTTATTTATTTCACGTGCGTCCAGACATATTCGCACCTTCCCGTTCTTCTTTGGCACTGCTAATATTGGGCTGGTATATGGGGACTGACTGGGTTCGATTATATCTTCTCTTAATAGATTATTGATTTTGTCTGGCAGTGCTTCTTTTAGGGAATGGGCGATTGGATAAGATTTTCGATTAAAATTTACCGGTTCTTTTAATCTTATCGTGCATTGGTAATTCTTTACTTTACCAGGCGAGTCGGAGAATACGTGTCGGTATTCATTGTAAATGCCGATCAGTGTCTCTACTTGATTGTCGGTTATCTGTGCACTAGTCTTGTCATGCTTAAATGTATATATTTCTTGGTGTTTCTCCCTCCATAATTGATCATCATCATTTTGATAAAATACATGGTTACTCGACATATGCCATCTATGGTTTCTTATTTCTTGTATATTGTACACTGTCCGGTCTGAAATGGCACTCTCACTTTCTATTAGCTTTGCCGTCCAGTTTATACAGTTTGAATCTAGAGTCACTTTTGATCTACTCATGTCTATGATTGCCGAATATTTTCTCAGCATGTCGCAGCCAATTAACATAGTGAAAGGTAGTCCATGCGCTACCAAAAATTCCATAGTTATGGTCTTGCCGTTGCTATTTAATTCTAGCATGACTTGTTTGCGGACGGTCTTGTTTTGACGCCCTGTTGCTCCGATCAACACTATATTATTGACAGGTAGTGTAGGTATTGTTTTATTACCCATTTCCTATATTCAACTGAGTTCGATGTTATCGATTAATGACACATTCGCACCGGTGTCTATCATCACTTTGACGTGCACTCCGTTAATTTCGGTGCTTACGTAGGCAATCTCGGTGTTATGGTGTTCCGTTTCGTGACTGTTTTCTTCTAATAATTCTTCACGTATATTTTTGAGAAAGTTTGTCGTAATGATTGTAATGGTATTGTTTGTTATCCTCTGGTTTACCACATGATTGTACCCAATAGTTCGGTTCAGTGAAGGTCCGTTTTGCGTTCTCACCGCCGCTTCTAGTTTAAAGGTGTTTCGGCTTCTACCTGCCGTTGGTCTTGCGAACTTCTTCGTTCGTCGTCTTAGGGTCTATTCCCGGGTTGAGGGTGGTCCTCTTCGTAGCTGGATCGCCGATAGTCCTCTTGGCTACGACTCCTCCTGGTGTCGTTTCTGGGGATGCGTCTGTCGTCATAACTGCGACTTCTTTGAGGGCTACTGTATCGGTTTGAATACCTAGCATATGGGCGTCTTCCCCGTCCGTATTTTCCAGCATGTACATAGTTCACTCTTCTGTACTGTTTATTCTGCTGATTGAAATCATGGCTTGGGTTACGGTTGTTGTAACCCGAATTGTTCGTTCTGTTTGGCGGATAGTTCGGACCATTTGGCCGGCTGTTAAAATTATTGTTACCGCTTGGTCGGTTATTATTATTATTGACGTTGTTGTTATTATTCTGGTTAGGGCTTGGCCGAAAGAACTGTCCTCTGTTGTCGTGGTTATTGTTCCGATCAACAAAGTTAGGGCGGTAATTTCCACGATTGTTGTTGCCATTAGCCTGGTTTGCTGGATCGTTGTACCGGTCGTTCCCTTGTCGACTCTTGCGGTAGTACCCCTCGTGTTCGTACCCTTCCAGTAAGGCCGCCATCGCTTGTATGGTTTTCACTTGTGCAGTAAGTCTGGCCCCGGCGATGCCTCCTTCATAGTGGAACGCTAACTTGGTGACTAGTGACTAGACTTTCTTCGGGGATACGTGGCACCAAATTTCTCGCCAGGCAAACTTTTCCTAGGAAGTAGGCCGTCAGTGTCGATCCTCTGCCTGTTTCGTACCGGCCATAGCAAATATTGTCCCGTACAATATTTTGGGTACTCTTGGACCAATATTTCGCTTTAAATAGCTCCTTAAATTCGGCGTAACACTGGATATCGTGTCGCGTCGCCGTCCACCAATTGTCATTAATTTCCTTGAAGTACTCGTCGATTTGGCCTCTGATAATTGGCCATCTTATCTCTCGGTGCCTACTTAATGTTTCGTCGATTCGGGCGAGGAATTCCATGGGGTTTCGCTTGTATGCCCTAAAGTTCATGGCTTCCCTGTTGTCAGCGTGTTGGAACGTTGGCACTACTGCTGGTCGGTTTCCGATATTCTCGATTTCCTCCCGTATTCTTGGGGTTTCCCGTCTCTGTATATCCTCAATTCTTTCGCGATTATTGTCGACCCGTGTTTGGATAGTATTCACAGTCGTTTCGATACCCGTGCATCGCTCTTCAGTTTTTTGTTGTACGGTTGTGATCTGGATCTGATAAGCTTCCTCCAAGCCGTTCACTCTTACATTAATATCTTCTTTAGTCCGCTGTAGTTCGTCGCTGGTCTGCTTCCACTTCTCATTTATTTCAGCCATTTCCTTTCTGACTTCGGTCATCTCCTCTTCGATTTTTTCGTTCAGAGTTTCCATATTTGTTTGGCTGTCTTGTTTCAGTTCATCGATTTTTTCTTCCATCTTCCTGTTGTTATCGTCTATTTTTCCGCTCAATTCCTCCTTTAACAATTCCAAGTTCTTTTGGTTATCTGCCTTTAATTCCTTGTTGCTGTCATCTATTTTCTTGTTCGTGTCATCCATTTTCTTGTTGGTGTCATCCATTTTTCCCCTTAGGTCCTGCTTTAGCGATTCCATATTCTTCTTTAACGTTTCTTCCATCATATTCCTCATTATTTCTACTAGATTCATGCCCTCTGGTTGGGTAGGTTGCCCCGGTTGGTCCCCTCGTTGTGCTGGTTTCTCATGTTCTATAGGGGGTAATCTCGCTTCGACGTCTTCCACCGGCGTCGCCTCCTGTTCGTCCATATTGATTTTTGGATCCGCGCCCGCTGCGCGTTTCTTAGACGTCGACATCTTCTGGTACATGTTCTATTCTTTCCGGTACTGTAGCTGCTTGTTTGAAATTAGGTAAACTGATTTTGATTGTTTTTATTTATTATTAATTGTCGTAATTCGAAGCCGCTTACGTTGAGCGCCAATCTGTTATAGAACGTCGTTTGGGGTTCTGGGGAGCTAATTTCCCGTTTAGTTTTGTTTAATATTTGTAAAAACTTTTGCTTAGTGCTGTATTATTATTGACTTATCCGGCTAAATTCAACCTAGCGTTGAATCCAACTTGAAAAAGTCCGGTTGATGCACAAGAAATTATTTATTTCCCTTTGTTTAATATTTTCCTGGTTTCGGTTAGTTTTAATTTCAGGTACTATCACTACTTGTTTCTTCGTTTTATCATTTGGTACATCTTCTGTTCTTGGTTTGCTTTCATATGGTAATTTTTAGTCGTATATTCTATTTTCTGACTTACATTTTTATAACTATCCTTCACCTTCTTATTGGTCTCTTTCATTTTTTTAATCCTAGTGCTTACTTCGGCCTTAAAATCTTGTACTTCTCGCTCCGTCTGACCCCATCTTTCGTCCGCTTCTGTGATTCGTCGTTCGATCCTAGTTGTCTTTTCTTCTAATTTCTTGTTTATCGACACCAAATTATCGTTTATCTTCCTGCTAAACTCTTCCTTTAACAACTCTATCTTGTCGTCTAATTTGTCCAGGTTTTCTTGGTTAATTTTCCTTACTTCTTCTCTGAATAATTGGTTATCCTCTCTCAATTCTTCCAACTTCTCTCCCATCTTCTTTTCCATTTTGTTGTTATTTTCTTCAATCCTCTTATTGGTATTCTCAATTTTGTTAATCAATTCTTCTTTAGTTGATTTGAATTCTTCCTTTAACAACTGGTTGTCTTCCTTCAATTCTTCTAACTTCTTCCACATTTCTTCTTCCATCTTCTTATTATTTGTTTCATCAATTTTCTTACTCATGGACTGGTTGTCTTCCTTCAAATCTTCTAACTTCTTATTCAAGGCTAGGTTGTCTTCCTTCCTTTCCTTACTATTTTCTTCTTTTGTTGCTTGGTTGTCCTTCTTGCTGGATTTGATTTCTTCCATCATCATCCTGAGCATCTCTTGTATGTTCCCATCCTCCGTTCGTGTTGGCTTTTCTAATTGTTCCTTCCGGACATTAACTTCCCCTGTTTGTGTGGGAATCTCAGGTTGTTCTTCTGGTTGTGCGGGTTGTTTAGATAATAATGGTGGTAATAACCTTTCCACATCGTCCACCGGCGTCGCCTCTTTGTTTTCCATATCGATTTCAATCTCCAATTCGGCCTCCACCGCCCATTTCTTTGACGTTGCTCGTCATTGCATCTTCCCTTTTCTCTAACTCTATAGCTGCTCCCAAGCTCCAATTAGGGATTGGGCAAATTGTAGTGGGCTGTCAATCGCTAATTAAAGCCCCTCAGTTGTGCGCCAATTTGTAACGAATTCCTACTGTTGTTAAAAATATAAAATGTATGTTTATATTTAAAAATAATGTTTGTGTTTAAAAAAAATTAGTTTATAAATTTTTTTTATTATATAATTAATTAAAAACAATTAATTAATTATGTTCTGTGGTGTTCTGATTCGTTTATTTATTGTTTTAATTGTTTTATTGACTTTTCGGTATTTTTAAATTCTCTCGCCACTTGATAGATTCGTCTCCAAGAACGATCGATTTGTTTATTTTTCTTATTTGGAGGTTATCTTCCTTCTTCGTGGTGAGATTCTGGTAGTTACTTCTATTAAATTTAATTGTTATGTTATTTATATTCTAGGAATGAAAAACTGTGTAAGTATGAAATAAATAAGAAATTTTATTAACAATTCAATATCTTTTGACTCTTTATCGATTTGTCAATCGATTCTCAGGGTGTTGTTAAACCGTACAATTATTTATATAAGGATTCTTTTAGCATATAATGGTAAGTGAGTCGTTTTCAAACCAATCAGTTGTGAAGGCTGTGTTGAGTTGTATTGTGGGTAATCAATGATGGCTGCCTCTCGTGTATAGTTGGAAGCCGGTCTCACCTCGCTGATTCAAAGTATATTTAAAGATGCTTTTCCTCTGAATTTACTTCTTTGTGGCTGCAATTCTTCCTTCATGTGTTGGTGGAGTGTCTCTGGTTCAGTTTTGGTGTTGTACTCGGAAAAATAGTGTAGTATTAAGTCAAATTCACTTTTGTCGGTTAGGCGGATTTTCGCACTTTTATGGTTAAGTGTTATTACTGTTTTAATGGGTTTAAATGTGCAATCACAGGTGTTCTGTTCGGTGTAGTGTTAGTTGAATGTCTGTAGGTGTTTATTTTACTCGGTCTCCGTTTAAAAATATGTTTTTTTTTTAACTTTCGTTTGTCACTTTAGGCTGCGAAAACGTTCGCCATTATGGTAGTAGCAACTAGGTTAAAGTTTTTAGACACACGTATCAAGTGTATCATTCAACGTTCAATAATCAACTAATTTACTTCCTCCTTCTTTGGCCAAAGTCTTAGCCAAGCCAATATTACTCAATGAATTGTTCCAAATTTCTATTTGCATCCTGTGGATGTGATAAAGTTACATTATATAACTGATTATATTTTTGTTATTCTTTAAATTTATTAGCTAGTATCTCCTTAATCTTCTTCTTCAGTTTATTCTGCGTAATTTGATACCAAATAATGTAGTTTTATTAAGTTTTTAATCTAAAATGGTAATTTTTCTTCATTTTGTTATGTTAATTTTTAAAATCCAACTTCCTGTCTTTGTCTTTCAAATGAAGCCATATTATAAGTTATATTAATGATTATATTAAATTTCAGATTGTAATAAAAGGTTTATCTTCCCTTAATTTCTTGCAATTAGATTAATCGGTTATGTTTTAAAATATTATTCAGTAATATATGACTACCCTCTCTGAATTTTGAGTTTTTACATTTCCATTTTTAACAATAATACTGGCTATAATTTTACAAAATCTTCCTTACTTATATTTCCAATTACATGACTTTATTACTGATTTACTTTATGTAAATTCCTTCAGTTTAATTGTATTTCTATACTTATTTAATCAAATTTGATGCTGTTTTTAGTTTTTAACATTTGGCCCAGATTTCTAATAGTTTTACAGAAAAAGTTTTTTAAAATAATACATTTTGATTTATACCCTCTCTGACTTTCACTGCTATTGTGACATAAATTAAAATTTTCCTTATTTTAACAAGTTAACAATTAATATATGGTTCATACTATTAACAAATAACATAATTTAACATTTTCTTATTGTAAACAAAAATAACAATTAGTATATGGTTCATACCATTAATACATAACATATAAATCAAATTAATATTTGTCTTTTGAACTCAGAAATTGTATACTTATTGATTGATAAAAATACATAGGAAATGTAGATTCTGACATTTAAACTTAACTATTGCTAACACCTTATTCTATACAAACAAATATAATTATTATAATCTTATCCTATTTTTTTAAAACTAGGTTTGAATATCAGTTTTCATCTGTTTTTTGGTGTTTTCTGGGGTAGTGGTACCTTGCCACTTCACTTTTATTATAGCCTGCTCTATTTTATTTTATTCTTTCTAATGAATGTTATTCAAAAAAGAGTGGCAGTTATTTACAAAAACACAGGTATTATAGGTCATGATAATACTCTATTTACATTATTCATGAACACAAATTAAATCACTTTAAAGTTGTAGTACAGTATTTCATCATCTACTCAGTTTGTGAACACCAATATTGAAATATAAGGTTTATTTTCTATAACACTAAAACTTGCCCTTTCTCTTTTTATTCCTTGATTTTGATTCTAAATAGTTATATAGTTTTACTAGAATCAAGAAATCTATTTATAGATTATAATGAAGATTTGTTTTTGGTGTTATATTATTATCTCACATTGGTTCACTTTCAATTCTTACTCTATACACTTTTTTGGTTTACATCTATTGTACATGTGGTTTTTACCTTTGATATTTTGTTATACTTTGATTTATTATTATTATATTTATTTAGGGGTTTGGGTTTTTTATAAGAGCATTCCTTCTTCATGTGGATGCTGGCTTGCTCTTGTTTCTTCATTGATTCCTCCTCTTCTTCTTGTTTCTCATAAAATTGTTTCCTTCATCTTCTTGTGGATGTCATCAGGTTTTGTGTTTCTTCCTCACCTACTCTTCTTGTTTCTTACAACATATTTACTTTTCTTGTTGTGGGTTTAGTCATTTTCTGGGTTTCTTCCTTACCTACTCCTGTCCTACCTGGGTATTACCTTTATTCTCATATTTAGTTTTTAACTTGGTTTTGATGATTCATCACTCCTTGTAACATTTATATTACATGAACTTTTATTTTAATCAATGATTGTATTCCACGGTGGTTCTTAATTAATCCTTTATATTATTTTGCTGTATCGGACTTAATTATGTTATTATTTTATTTCTATGATCATTTTACCATTCATTTTTATGGGCTTATCTGTCATGCTACAGATTGCTCTCCTCCAGAAGTGATTATTTCAGACTTGATTATGGATGAAATAATTGCTTATGGCAATTTTATTATTCTTTAATTCTTCATTTTCTTCTCCATTTCTATATCGACTTTTTCATATTTGAGCTTAATAAATTTTATCTAGTCACTTATCTGAGTTTTGATCCTTCTTGGACAGTTAGTGTCTTCTGAGATATATTATTATTATTATTTGTTTAAACTTTGTACTTGTTTATCAGCTGTACGCGGTGTACCGCCGCAATGCGGCACGCGCGGATGACGTCACGCGCTTTTCAAACGCTGCAGCCGGTCCTCACCGCCGGCTACAGGCAAGTTTAGTTTAGTTTCTAACAAGGCTCCGAGCGCATCTCTCGTTAAACACTTCTCTTCCAGCCGCGGCTTCTGGATATTTTTTAATATGCATTCATAAGATTCTATTTAATTCAATTTACCTGCGTCCATCTACAATGGACCACGATTTCATTCGAAATTAATTTTCGGGCGTTATTGCCCCAAATGCATCCGCACGTGCCGATCATAACTAATAATTAAAATTGTCAATAAACGCATGTTCAATATTCGCAATACAGTCCACTTCTTTCTAATGCAATCCACCCTTTCCTGCTTAGCGTCTTTGGAATAACTCGCGATTATTCAAGAGCTTCCAAACCGCAACATTTTTGGTCCTCCGGGCCGGATTTCATATTTTCGGGCCCAAAAACGACATCATTTTTGGTCCCACCGGGCAGGATTTCATATTTTTGGCCCAAAAACGAAAACGTTTTTGGTCACCACGGAACGGATTGCTCATGTTTGGGTCCACAAGCGACAGCATTTCTTTATACGCATCATTTCTGGACCAACCGATCTGAATTTAATCACGCCCTACGGGCATCATTCTCGTCCTGAGCGACACCATTTTTGTGAATCACGTCGCAGTCGTCTCGACAAGATTCGGCCAAGCAGTAGACCAGAGACGACGGGACAAAGCAGGACAGCATTTGCGAGGTCATCAAAAAAGATTCCACAGCTTTAATTCATGGAGGGTACAACATGAGGCGTCATCTGACCAGCAGAGACAGGAGGTGTAACAGCTCCAAACGGGATCGAAGCCAGCTTCATCACGAATGGATCGACGGCCATGTGATTATAAACTTTACTTATATTTGATGTTTAATAATATTTCACTTTAGTGGTTATTTCTTAACACATTTGTATAAACAAACACCGTCATTACACAATACAAATTAATTAATGGTTGGCAGATCATTATCAGTTAAAACTTTAAAGATAAAGATATACTTTGTTACCATTTAGATTCATAATTTTAATAATTTAATTGCCAACAAAGCTTGATTAGTTACAGAGAGTAAGTTTATGTTCTAAACAACGATCGCTAGCTACCGAAACGTATTCAAATTCATTCAAAATTGAGTTTGTGGTTTACATGCTCTATGCTCAATTTGTTTCTAAATATTTTTCCTTTTTTCTCTTAAATTGTAATAATGGCCGATGTAAGGGCTCTAATAAAAAAACGAGGCACAATTAAAGCCTCAATATCCCGAGTAAATACTTTCGCGGATAACTTCGATTTGTTAACCAGCGATCCTCATGCGCTGAAAATAAAACTGCGTCATTGGATGGAATTATCCACCAAATATGATGAGACACAGTCACAAATCGAAGCTGAGGAAGCGGACGTTGCTTTAACGAGTGATAGAGTACAAACGGAGGACGATTTCTGTAATATAGAATGTAAATTGCAACACCTGCTGGAGCAAGCTGAGCATATGAACCAAAAACCAGTAATTAATGCTGAAAGTAAACAGTCTAAAACACCCCCCATTCAATTAGAACCAATAAAATTACCACGGTTTGCGGGTAGTATTGTTGAGTGGCAACATTATTACCATATTTTTCTAGAATTAATTCACGTCAGAACAGATCTGACGGATATACAGAAACTTCATTATTTGCACTCGTCATTACATGGCGAGGCGCTTAACGTAATAAAATCATTGCCCATAACACATGAGAATTACGCGGTGGCTATCGATCTGTTGAGGAATAGATATGACAGTAAGCTAATTGTTTCCGCCCATCACGTGTGGAATGTCCTGGACGTACCATTAGTTCAACAAGAATCCCAAGTTAGCATATCGCAATTTATTGATCAAATCTCTGCCAATATAAACGCTTTAAATAATCTCAAACTGCCAGTCAACACGTTCGAAATTATTGTCGTAAATTATTTAGCCAAAAAACTTGACAATTACACTTTACGTTTGTGGAAAGAGAGTTTGTCGGAGCATAAGTTCCCTGATTTTAATAATTTTATAAATTTTATAAATTCACGAAGAAAATTACTGCAAAATCTCGATAACGCGACTAGCCCAACGAGCAGGTTGAACAAAAGCGATAAGTCTCCTTATTGCAAGGCAGTTAAACAGATAAGCACTTCAAAGGGCGCATTCCACTCACATATTAGAAACAATTTATGCAGGCTGTGTAACGGTGGTCAGAGACTTAGCGACTGCCTACAATTTACATCGCTGTCTATCCCTGACAGAAAAGACGTGTTAATAAAAAACAAACTTTGCCTAAACTGCCTCCGTTCGGGACACGAAGGCTCAAAATGTCCCTCAAAATTCTCATGCAAAAAATGTTCTAGGCGTCACCACACCACGATTCATGTCCCCAACAGGGACGCAACTTCTGTTAACAACCAATGTTCACTGAAATCACAAACCAATAAATCGGTATTGTTATCTACCGCCATCTGTATGACCTCCAATAAGGTCGGCAAAAAATTTCCCGTTAGGATATTACTGGATTCCGGTTCTCAAGCGAACTTTTGCACAATGGATTTCGCCCGCAGAATGGGCCTCCAATTGGTTAAATCGCAACTGCCCATCACGGGTATAAACAACTCGCTTTCCCAGGCTGACTTCAGTACTAATGTAAGGCTACATTCACGCTATAAACCCTTCACGTTAAACGTACATTGTGCCGTATTACCCAGTATAACTAATAATTTACCGGCGGAGTCGTTCAATCTTGCTCTTTGAATTTACCCAAGCGCATATTCTTGGCGGATCCTCACCTACATTGCTCGGCGCAAGTCGATATATTAATCGGCGCTCAATATTTTCTCCAACTAATTGAACCTATGAAATTTACACGCGGACCACACTTTCCTATAATTCAGGAAACCAAATTAGGATTTATTTTGGCCGGTGACTTACCCTTCAACTTCGATATAACTAAAACAGTTTCTTCCTTTATGGTCTGTAAGGATGATAATCAGATTTCCTCGCAACTAAAAGAATTTTGGAAGTTGGAGGAGATCTCTAGTCGCGAAGACCGAACTGAGGACTCGCCGTGTGAAAAACATTTCGTGGAAACCACTAGCCGTAACCGCGATGGAAGATTCGTGGTATCCCTGCCCCGCAGATATGATAAATTTCATTTGGGAGATTCTCTCCGCGGAGCCATCCGCAGATTCCAATCGTTAGAGTTCAAGTTCAAGCAGAACCCTATCCTTTATAAGGATTATGGCGAGTTCATGAGTGACTATCTGAAACTTGGCCACATGTCGCCGCTTAATGAATACGATCTGTCGCTTGACAGGTCAGAGATCTTTTATCTGCCCCATCACGCAGTCTTCAAGGACTCTAGCTTAACCACTAAATTGCGCGTGGTATTTGACGCCTCCGCTAAAACCACAAATAATTTCTCCCTTAACGATACTTTAATGATCGGTCCTACGATCCAGCAGGATCTGTTTTCGATAATGGTTCGGTTCCGTACCCACCGATATGTACTTATTGCGGACATAGAAAAGATGTATCGCCAGATCATTGTTAATCCCAAGGATTCAAACCTGCAACGCATCGTTTGGCGTGATGCGCCGCACAAGGAATTGCGACATTACGCGTTAAGGACGGTTACATACGGCACTGCTAGTGCCTCCTTCCTTGCTACACGTTGTCTGGCTCAGATAGCCTACGAAAATGAACCCGACTACCCTACAACTGCTAAGGCCATAGCAAATGACTTTTACGTAGACGATCTCATAACGGGTTCGGATGATCCGAACGGCTTAGCTGAAATGAAATGCGAGATCGTGAAGTTGTTGAGTAGGTATGGTTTTACGTTGCATAAGTGGTTCTCTAACCACCATAAGATTATGACCCTTCACGCCCAAGTAACCCGTGACTTCAGCAAAGGTCAAAACGTGCGTACATTGGGAATCCAATGGAACGTTGAAAGGGATAACTTTTTATACACCGTTAGGAGTGATAATAATTTAACCGTGTTCAACAAGAGAAGCGTGTTGTCGATCATCGCCGGGATCTATGATCCATTAGGTTTGATCGCTCCCATCACATTTTACTGCAAGCATTTCGTGCAACAGTTGTGGTTGGCGGGCACAGATTGGGACGCACCCCTATCTGGGTCATTAGCCAATCAATGGTTGGAATTATACGCTCAATTAGTCTCCGACACTCATTTTGAGATTACGAGGTCGGTTAAGAGTTCGAACAATTACCCAATTAGTTCATTACAGCTGCACGGATTCGCCGACGCTTCGGCTAAAGGTTACGCGTGTTGCATTTATGTGCGGGCGGTCTATTCGAACGGCGCCATATCATCAAACTTGTTGTGTGCTAAATCTAGGGTCGTTTCGCTGAAACAGATAACACTATTACGACTTGAGCTTTGTGCTTGTTTATTGTTGGCGCAATTAACGTCCAAAATTTTAAACGCCATCAATTACAATGTTGACGGAATATATCTTTATTCGGACTCCATGATAGCGTTGTTCTGGATACATCAGCAGTCTTCCCGTTGGAAGGTATTTGTGGCCAACCGTGCCGCGGAAATACAGCGTCCTGTTAGCAGCAGGGGTACTTGGCGTCATGTAGTATCAAATGACAACCCTGCCGACATCCTATCGCGCGGTTGCCCCCCTCGTAGCATGCACTGTCATCCTCAATGGTGGCATGGTCCCTCCTGGTTAGCGCATGAGTCAGCTTCATGGCCGGTCAGCGCGTTCGACATTAATACTCCCTGTACGTTTCCCGACCTTGAGGAGGAACGTCGCAAGCAGGTTCAAACCTCACTAATTGTCGCATCCTCAACACATAGTTATGTTGAAAATTATTCATCACTTACGAGGCTTATTCGCGTTTTCGCATATTGCCGTCGATTTTTTCGCAATTCTAGGCTCGCGGTGGTTGATAGAGACACGTCCTTTTTGTCGTCTCAGGAATTGTCAGACACGCTCTTGATTTTTGTCCGGCAATCTCAGCAGTTGCATTTCGGCATAGAAGTTATGGAACTTGAGGCACGCCGGTGCCTTCCTCGCAGTAGTAAAATTCTTGCTCTCAACCCATTCCTGGATGAATCGGGCATTTTAAGAGTGGGAGGCCGCTTGCAATTCTCCCCACTTAGCTATGAGAGTAAACACCAAATAATTTTGCACCCGCACTCTCATCTCACGAGATTAATAATTGAACACGAACACATCCGTTTGTTGCACGCTGGAGTACAATCAACTCAAGCTTCGCTTAGGCGAAAGTATTGGATCATACACGACAAATCCTATATCCGCTCAGCGATACATAAGTGTGTCACTTGTTTTCGTTTCCGGGCTAAAGGCGCGAATCAACTACTAGGTCAGTTACCCCCTTCAAGGGTCACGCCTTCTAGGCCATTCTCACAGTCGGCCGTGGACTACGCCGGTCCTGTACTTTTGCGCCATGGCGGGCAGCGCTTTAAGTCCACGACCAAGGCATACATCGCGCTATTTATATGCATGTGTACTAGGGCCATCCATTTAGAATTGGTGTCGGATCTCACTTCCAACGCCTTTATAGCGGCTTTAAAAAGGTTCGTCTTGCGCAGAGGTATTCCCGCGCAGATATTTTCGGATAATGGCACGAATTTTCGTCGTGCCAACCACACTTTGCATGACTGGTACAAATTTCTAACCTCCAAGGAAGTTGAGCAATCTTCTCTGGAGTTTTGCGGTCTCCACGGTATCAAATGGTCCTTTATCCCCCCTTCAGCCCCTCATTTCGGTGGTTTGTGGAAAAGTGGTGTAAGGAGTGTTAAATTTCATTTACGTCGCGTATTAGGCGGTACGATCTTGAATTTTGAGGAATATTCTACTCTTCTTTCTCAAATTGAGGCTTGCCTTAAATCACGCCCGTTATGCGCGGTGTCCGACGATGCTAGAGACCCTGAACCCTTAACACCTGCTCATTTTTTGGTCGGTGCTCCACTGACGGCACTACCGGAACCCGACTATACCCAAAGCAATAATAGTCATTTGGGCAGATGGCTTCTGCTCCAAAAATTTACGCAGACCATCTGGAAACGGTGGTCTAGGGATTATCTGCACCAGCTGCAGCAGCGCCATAAATGGCGCACCCCGTTAAGGAATTTGAATGTCGGACAGCTTGTCCTCATTTTGGATGACAATTCCCCTCAATGTTAAAGAAGTAAACAAATAAAGAACCTTTATATATTTGCAAAATCTTGTTATTTGGAGTATGGTTTAATGAGCTGGGAATAAAAAAGTAACTGAATAAGTATAGAATAATTGGATAACATAAACATTGAAATAACCTATAAGTTTCGTTGAGCCGATACTACAGCGCTTATAGCGGAATTATCTGACACCAAAGAGAGAGCGTAAAAATACAAAATTAGACGTAATTCTCTTCAAGGTATAATAGGGTTGGATGAATCTGTAGAATAACGCATTAATTGTTTAAGTTTCAGATACACTAACACTGATATTTCTTAGAGAGCTAAGTTAATATTAATTAATTACATCAATGTATCCCACAACTCCAAATATCTCAGATATTTAAATAATTAAAATAATTCAAAACACATGGGCATAGGTGTAGTAACAAAGTAACGCTCATAACGTGGGACCTAATTAGGTGACGCGACAGGGAGTAATTACAAATTGGCGCTCAACTTGTGTAGGGCTTAAGTTAAGTAACTGTAACCATATTAATATTACTTAACCAGAGCAGGCAACTGTGGGAGAATAAACATGCATACTAGAGGTAGATCAAGGATTAGGGCAGGAGAAACGGAGAAGGAAATAGATGAACAAGAACAGGAAATAGAACTAATAACAGATAGTGAAATGGAACAACAGACAGACGAAATAACGGAAACTGAAATAAGTGAGGACAAGGAAAAGGAAGTAATCGAAGAAGATGCACAAGGGGACCAAATAGGTAAAGCGGGAGCTAGAGAAGGACTAAATTGGGAAAAATTAATGGAGTTCATGAGTAGTATTAAGGAAGATAGCAGACTCACCAAGGAGAATTTTAGGAAACAGGAGGAAAAATTAGATAAGATAAATGAGGAAATTAAAGAAACCTCAAAACAAATGAACAAAAGGTTAGATAGGAATAATGAGGGTTTAAAACAAATGAAGGAAGGAATCCTACAAATGAACAAAGAAAACTTAAGGCGAATAGATGAAAGAATTGAAAAAATGAACGAAGCAGGTTTAAAGCAGATTGAGGACAAGAAGGAGCAGTTCAATAATGAGATAATGGAAACTTTCGAAGGGAAGTTTGAAAACGATAACACGCTTAGCCCAGAAGTGGATAAATACGAGGGGGAGACAAATAAAGAAATGGAGCTCTGTTTAAAGAATATGTATAAAACACTAGACAGCACTTCCGAAGGTATTATAATAAATCTGACCATAGAAGAGAATATCCAGAAGATAAGGAAAATATGGAGAAGGAAAATAGTCAATACCAAAGAAGAAATGGAGATGAGGAAAGGTGGATTAATTAGTGGATTTAACATCCCAATTAATGAGCGAAGGGAGTTATGTAAAGGCATGAATTATAGAAGAAACGTTATGAAAATAACCAAAATAACCCACCATAGAACAATCACAAAAACTTTAAATAAATTTAAATATTATTTGAAAATATCAACGGTTAGAGAATATTTGTCCAAGTCAATTATATCGTTAATACGGAAGATACCCGTAAAACATTTGGTAAATAGTCCAGATATCCAAGGGAATGGAAAGATAGGATATACAAGTAATTATATTAGAATAGAGGAGATACGATACCTGATAATTCAAAGGGAGCTAAATATAACTGAATACCCTGAATTAAATAAAGACTTTGCAACAGCCGAGTTACAGTACTGGCTTTGTATCATGCACAAGAGATACGTAAAAAGTGAAAAAATTGGTATGAACACTGCAGTCATCCGGACAACGGGTGCAGTCGAATTAATGGACCATGGTTAGAAAAAGAAACAGTCAACCAGAAAAATGGGACTGATGTTATGAAAACTGACCAGGCAACCAATTGACAAGATACGGAAATATTATTTAATGAATAAATTCTAAAATATAATAAGAACAACTTATTACCGGTCTTGAAGAGAAAATACTTGGAATTTAAAAAGAATTTGAGTTGAATACTACCACTAAATTCTAAAATACAATAAGAACAACTTATTATCGATTTGAAAAAAAGAAAACACTTGTAAATAAAAGAAAATTTATTGAACCGTAAAATTAAAAAAAAAAAAAAAATGTGTGTCACTCAAAGTGAAGTAAGTCTGAATTAAAATATAGTTATGAAGAAGGTATTAAATAGTGTGAATAATGAATAATGAAACCCCAAGATTACAGAAGAAAGCGAGAATTATTATTAAATGTTTATAAAGAAGTAGTGTGAATAATGAATAACAAATCCCAAGATTACAGAAGAAAGCGAGAATTATTATTAAATGTTTATAAAGAAATAGTGTGAATAATGAATAACAAACCCTAAGATTACAGAAGAAAGCGAGAAATATTATTAAATGTCTATAAAGAAATAGTGTGAATAATGAATAATGAAACCCCAAGATTACAGAAGACAGCGAGAATTATTATTAAATGTTTATAAAGAAATAGTGTGAATAATGAATAATGAAACCCCAAAATAAAAGTTTTTACCTCAAATCTACCTAGGCAAAATAAAGAAAGAAAAAAAATCATATAACCTAAAATACATACTACATTGCCAAATGATGGAAACAACTTCAGTAAACGATTGAATGTAACCAATGTAATGTTAAAGAAGACAAGAAAGAAAGAGTATTTATGAACATAATTCATTGAAAAATAAACAGCCAGAATAATGAAATACGATAAAAAGAAGAGTAGTTGGGCTAAGGAATATATTTAGTCAGAAATACAGTTATAATGATCATCACACAACAACTATTTAGAAAATATTGAGATCAGAGAAAAAACAAATGAAGAAGATACTTAGCATTACAATCACAACAAAAATGATTACAAATGATAACTGTCAAATTCAATATCAAGGAATGTTTAAGGAACTAAAATGGAATCACAAAAAATGAAGGATAGTAATGAAGAAATATAAAAGCAACAAAGAAAACAAAAATTTTTCCCAAATATTTATTATTAAATAATTAAAGAGATTATTAGGAGATTATTATATTTTATAGCTGACTGTAGATGAATTCCAGCAGTACTATATTAAGATGTGGTGTGGGCAGCAGAGTATGAAGCCAAACAGTGCCTCTCTGAACTGTACCAACGCATGTATTAGGGATTGTTAGGGACATTAAATATTTAAGGAATATTAGAATAGTTGCAAGAATAACTTCAGTTTCCAAAAGAGTAGGACGAAGAAAAGAGAAAGAAATGAGTTGACAGAAGAATAATTGAGAAATACAGTGATTATAGTAATTATAAGTAGAAGAGATGTGAAACTAATGTATCATTGAATATTATAGCCAACTATCAACAAATAATGTTTACAGAAATAAAAATGATCAAGAATGTTAATAAAAATGATGAAATGTTATTAAATAAAAAAAAGTATTAATACTAGTCTGATGAAGTTACATTGAAAATCCCATCGTCAACCATTAACAATGAAATGAAGAAAAGGCATGTGAAAAAGACAAGTTTATTTGACCTAAACTTCATTCAGGTAAACTAAACTTTTTAAGGAGGGGGAACATATGTAACGCAACAGAAATGCTAGCATTCATGTTACATAAAAACAAGGTTAATAGAATAATAAACAAGTCAATATCTGACCCCATGATAGAACAAAGATCTAATAATTATATTTATAATCATAGATAAAGGTAAATAAGGATGCAAGGTAATATTAACAAGAATAACCGAACCTGTAAGTTAGACAATAGTTGATGATATATATTTAGTGAAAAGCAGACAAAAAATGAAACAATCATTTACTAATAGCAAATAAGAATTTTGAGTTAAGAAGTATTATTTTGTGACAACAAATGTTATGATAAAGTTTATGTTGTGTTATACCAAATATGTGTTGAGTTAATGAAAGATAATGAAACAAGATGTATTATTCAATGACTGTTGTAGAATGAAGTGTGAAGCAGCTAATTAACGTTAATAGATTTGAATTTTCTTATATGTGATCCATAGGTCAAGATAAAATTGTTATCAGATATGGAAAAAATAATTGTTTATGTAAATGTTAATAGTTAAGATTTAATTATATGTATGAATTTATGTAAAAGGGGCTATAGATGTGTACCAGTTATAAACACAGGTAGATCTGTTTAAAATAAAAGGCCTAACAGCCAAAACCACTATATAACCACTCATAACATAAAGGTTAGGTACATCAATTAATAATAATTAATGAATACGATTTGAAGAGCTAGAAAAAACATTAAGTTAATAATGATATACAATAAAATTTATACAAATTATGCTAATACCATAATGCCATGCTATCGATTAATAACATATAATATCGAAAGTGGATTAAATATAAAAAAGGAAAAAAAACCGGCTTATATCAAAAACCAGCAGAATATGTGTAGAAAATAATAAACCAACTATCGGTAAAGTTACATTCCGATAGAATAGCAAATTGATAAAGAATAGACAAAAAATATATGAAGTAAACACTATATTCAAAACATGTGGAAGGAAGAAGTCATGTGTTGCTAGGGACGACAGAAAAAGAGGAAGTTGTTGATTTGACAATAATGGCTTTGATGATCTGAATGTGATGAGATTAAAAAAACCCAAGAATTATCTATTTAATCGGAATATTTTAAATTATCAGACACGATTATAAAACACAAAATCCTAATGACAATATTTATGACTATCACCAGTACAGTTTAACCAAATAACACTACAGTATGAAATCACAATACAGAATAAATAACTGGATTCTACAAGGAAGAACTTGAACTGTCACATATCCGAAGGGAATTGATGATATATTAAACCAAATAGAAAGAATTAACAGTATCACAATTAATAATATTCACTACACCAGAAGTTATAACCTTTCAAATACACGGAACAACACTAATTGCTTCAACCGAGAGAAGAACGTATTTGGATCCTGGCGTTGCAGAAGAAGCATCAATCGGGCTGTAAACCAATCCTGAGAGCTGTAATTCCGAAGTGGACAGGACAAGAATTCCATTTTATTAAACCGAAGAAAGAAAATCGTACGACATAATTGTCCAGAACAGTAAAATTATCAATCAACCGCCTACACGATTTGCTTCGTTCTAGTCTGGTAAATTATTATTATATTAATCATACTAACTACACAACACTTCAAATTTGTAAATCTTGCATTCTTATCTATGTATTTTTAATCTTCCCCACAGTTACAAGAACCTTCACACCCTGAATTAAATTAATTACAAATTAAAACACACTATATAACTAAATTTAAATAAAGGATCAGAGTAATCAACAATCGATTCATACAATCTATAGCCCAAGCATATGTTAATAAGAACATATCTTGTTCAATGTTAAAGAAGTAAACAAATAAAGAACCTTTATATATTTGCAAAATCTTGTTATTTGGAGTATGGTTTAATGAGCTGGGAATAAAAAAGTAACTGAATAAGTATAGAATAATTGGATAACATAAACATTGAAATAACCTATAAGTTTCGTTGAGCCGATACTACAGCGCTTATAGCGGAATTATCTGACACCAAAGAGAGAGCGTAAAAATACAAAATTAGATATAATTCTCTTCAAGGTATAATAGGGTTGGATGAAATTATAGAATAACGCATTAATTGTTTAAGTTTCAGGTACACTAACACTGATATTTCTTAGAGAGCTAAGTTAATATTAATTAATTACATCAATTTATCCCACAACTCCAAATATCTCAGATATTTAAATAATTAAAATAATTCAAAACACATGGGCATAGGTGTAGTAACAAAGTAACGCTCATAACGTGGGACCTAATTAGGTGACGCGAGAGGGAGTAATTACAATATACATTTCTCTCAAGCAACCTCTAATCGAAGACACGCTTTCAAATACGAAACATGCGCCACTCTCACCTGCATTCCGTCCTCTAGACCTACCAGGCTGGCAGTTACCGGAGAGACAAATTTTGAAATTCGGAATGGTCCCAACCACCGATAACAGAACTTGGCGGCGCGACCCTCCAATCTAGAGCTGTGCGGGTGGTTCCTACAGTACACCATCTGTCCCACCTTAAAAGGGTTGGGGACCCTCCCAGCGTTGGAATGAAGCAAAGCTCTCCTCACCCCTTTCCACCTTTTCGAGACCCCCCCCCGTTCGGCGAATCCGGAAGAAGATCCTCCAATCTCCACAAATTGCTAAGGGGGTGTACAGGGGAGAAACCAAACATGACCTCAAAGGGCACGGTTCTATGACTTTCATGAAGGGAGGAGTTGAAAGCCATTTGTAACCACCTAAGTTTCTGGTCCCAGGTGTTCTGCTGTTCCGCGTTGTATGCGATGTGGGCGGATCTGAGTTTGCGATTAAATCGTTCAGCGTGGGAAGGTTGCGAGTGATAATGTGAAGTGGTTACATGTTCAATGCCGTGCTTGAAACACATGTTTCGGAACTGCTTTGAGATGAACTGGGGGCCATTGTCCGAGACAATGATGAAGGGAAGCCCAAAATGCTGAAAGATGCTGGTCTGAAGGGCTGTGATGGTAGTAGCAGCACTTGCCTGACGCAAAGCTAGTAGCCAGAAACTCTTAGAGGAGGCATCAACACAAACAAGGAGGAACGAATTCCCGGCCTTGCTACGCGGGAACGGACCCACGTAGTCGATGAAAACCTCCTCCATAAGTCTGCTAGCCACCTCAGAAGACAGCAACCCCAAACTGATGTTCTGAGCGGGCTTGCTCAGACTACACAGATAACAACACTTCACCCGGGTGGCGATGTCCCTGTCCATGCCTTTCCAGATGAAGTTCTTTCTAATCGCGGTGATGGCCTTAGAAACACCGAAATGGCCTCCCACCGGGGAATTGTGATAGTACTGGAAGAACATGGTACAGGCTTGCTCGGCAGCACTATCTCTACGTTCCTTGCAACAGAGGACGCACTTGGACAGAAAATAAGGAGCCTTAATCTCGCCTGATTTAATATTTTCGATTATAGGACTCAACGTCTCATCATCAAGCTGATGAGGGATGACATCAGTAAAGGCGAGGGCAAACTCCAAGAGTAAGGCGCAGGGTTTATCTATTGGCTCCTCACTGGGTAGATGGTACATTCGTGATAAAGCGTCGGCAAAAACATTTTGGGTCCCCCGTATATGCTGTGCCCTGAACTTAAATGATGAGATTTTGACCACCAAGCGGCCCATTTTACCCAGTTATCGGGGATGCGCCAGAAGCCAAGAGAGAGCCTGATTGTCGGTCTCTAGTTGGAACTCAGCATGTTTCAAATAACTCCTAAACTTGTCAAGGGCGAAGACAACTGCCAAACACTCCAACTCTTAACCCATGATTTCTTTTCGGTGTCCGTGAGGGTCCTAGATACAAAAGCTACTGGCTGCCGACCACCATCAACCTGCTGCGAGAGCACGGCGCCGACCGCAACAGAGCTGGCATCAGACTGCAAAATAAAGGGCTTAGTAAAGTCAGGCATCCGAAGCACGTGCGGCGACAGAATGGCCTTCTTCAGGGTCTCAAAGGCCCGCTGCTGTTCGTCGCCCCACACAAATTTGACACCCTTTTTTCTCAAGGAATTTAGGGGAGCAGCAATCTCGGCAGCCCCAGGAATTAACCGCCGATAAAAGTTCACCAACCCTACAAAGCGGGTAACCCATTTAGCGTCCCTTGGCGGAGGGAAATCCGGAATAGCCTGAGTCTTCTCTGGGTCTACCGTGACCCCTTTATGAGACACAAGGTGACCGAGGAAAGAAATTTCCTCCTGTGCAAATTTCACCTTGTCGGGGTTTACTGTAAACCCCGCGCGCCTCAGGCGACACAACACCTCACGGAGGTGATCCATGTGTTCCTCCAAGGTGGTACTGTAAATCAGTAGGTCATCTAAAGGGTTGAATACAAACGGGAATTTTACATTGTGGAACACAGTGTCTAGTAAAGGGGTTAGCGTCTGAGCACCAACAGACAGTCCCATGGGGACTCTCTTATATTGGTACAGGTTCCACGGTACGCAAAATCCGTGTACGGCCGAGAAACCTTGTGTAAGGGTATCTGGTGGTATGCGGAATTTAGGTCAAATATAGTGAAATAGCGGGCCTGCGAAAACCATTTAAAGGCCGAATGCAGGTCCGGGAGGGGCACCGACTCAACCTCTATATTTTGATTTAATTTTCGATAGTTAACAACCAGCCGATGCTTCTCTCCCGGTTTAGGCACCAAGAATGCTGGACTGGCATAGGCCGACGTGGAAGGTTCAATGACACCCTGGTCTAACAATTCTTTAAACTTCTCACGCAAAATAGTCATTTTGGGAGGGGCGAATTTATAAGGGTGCGAACGGACAACCGAGGAGTCACAAAGGCAGATACGATACTCAAGGTTATGTGTGAGTCCGAGATTGGCAGTCAGTACCTCGGGGAACTCCTCACACAATTGAAGAAAAGTGGTCAGTTGAGACTGGTTTATATTATTAATAGACGCAGGGGGTTGACGTCCTTCAAGTCCCTCCTCCGACGCGTTCCGATATCCAAAAAAGGAATGTGCACGCCACGGTTAAACTTAAAAAACCAACGTGCCCCTGGATATCGCGAACCAGACCACTTTTAGCAATGACCGCTGTAGAAACGTAGATGAAATATCGATAAATGAAGAGGTTAGGTGAACAGGGTGGGGTTATTTTCTATAAATGAAAATTATAGTTGAAGCGGGAGGGGAGAATTTTTTATGTGTACTACGTTATCGGCAACAAAGACGTAGTTCTTTATACATATTGTGTTATGGTCTCCAAGTTGCATATAACTAACTATATTTAATATTACCTTGTGTATTTAAAATAAATAATTTGTTTAGGTTCAACATCTATAGGAAGCCAACTGCAACAGATATTACTATTCACGCTTCTTCATTTCATCCATTTGCACAAAAAATGGCATCATTCAACTCGTTGGTTAACAGATTACTAAAAATTCCGTTAGAGGCGAAAGACTACATCGATGAGCTTAATACGATAAAGTATATCGCGGTGGCCAACGGTTACAATAGTACAGTTGTAGACAAAATAGTAGCGAGGCAGAGGAGGAACATATATAAAAATAGGAGCATAAACAAAACACACAACAGTGACATTAAATATATACCAACAGAATTTACAAATCTTTTGCCTAATACTATTAAGAACGTTTTTAAAAAACACGGTTTTGCATTTTCTTTCAAAACGAGTAATTGTATTTTGAACGCTTTGAGACCAGTGACCAACAGACTAGTAGAAAACTGTTCTGATATTTATAAAATAGAATGCGAGGACTGCAATAATTTTTATGTTGGACAAACGGGCAGGAAATTTCTGGATAGGTACAGAGAACATCTCCCTAGAGGTGATATCCAGAAGATAAAATCAAACTTTGCCTTGCATATAGTCAACTAGAACCATAATTACTCGAGTTTTGAAAGTAGCTTCAAGCCGTTGCATTTCTGTAAAAAGGGCAGGCTTATGGACGCGCTGGAAGAATTTAAAATTTATAAGGCCTCAAAAACCCAAGGTAATCAGCTCTTGAACGACAAGCTTTCTTTTAAGTCCAACGGACTGTATGACACGGCCATACGCGTGTTGGAACAACACATAGATAAAGGTAGAGATAGTGCGACGCGTAACGGTTAGTCGCTTGCAAGTTCCGATACGATGCGCATCGTGTAGTTGTGTAATTGTATACACGCGGTATGTGCGAGTGAAACTTTTTATTTATTTCTTATTAAGTTGACGTACTCCATGTGAGTGATTCTTGTTTTTTATCAACCTGATGATGGGACCATGAGTCCCGAAACGCGTAGTTTTTAAAGAAACATTGAAGTTGCAAGGAGGAGCACCAGTGTACCTGGATACACAAGGTAATATTAAATATAGTTACGTAGTTCTTTGTTAAAATTCCTTCCCGGGCTGTTTACCCGTAGTCCAATATTTTCTGCAAAACCAGACTTTTCGGCAGTCCATCGACTGCCATCATCAGTGAAAATCGAGTGCGAAACCGTCAGGTGGTATACGTTAGTGACCACAGTACCGTGGTTACGGCTGAAGCAATAAGTAGAAAGAAGTAGTTTTTATGGTAATATTTCATTTCCATATTTCATTTACTTAAGTATAGTTTAAGTAAATGGCAATTCACCAGCTGTAGCTTAACACATTTCGTTTTAATATTATTTTTTTTATTTTTTTCATATATAATTGCATTTTGCATATAATGTATCACTATCACCTACTAATTATACTTGTAAGGAGCTGTCCTCACTATAAAAAATTATTTCAGATGCCACACTTGTTCAACTGTATTTTGAAAGAAAAACTATTGTTCAGATATAAATTCGTTATCATTAAAATAAACTGGCATTGCAGGATATTAAGTAATGTAATGATGATTAAGCAAATGTCTTTTTTTTATATGTTAAGTCAGCTTGCCATGTCATTACTTGACCAGAGTATCAAGTGGTATAGATGGTACAGATATGCACACCAAGAAATTAAATAATTCTCCATTTAACCGAAGTAACACTATCCACTGTCTAGAATTATTGCTTTGATCATTATAATAAAAGTTTACTTGCACAGCATACACCAGAAAAGTTCATCAGAGACTTACCTTTCATTTTGGCCAGCGGGTTACATACTTACACGTTCCTTTATCTTCTTCACATTTCATTTTTTTTCTGATCATTTGGTCACGGTTGAGCGAGCCGGAGACACCCTAGGGAACACCTTGGTTCTTAGGCAGCCATGGTAAATAATTTGCGCCCGGGATAACAGAAAGAACAATTCAATACTTTGATCACATGCAGCCGGCTTGAAGGCTGAACAAGACGAGACCGTCCGACACGCTTCCTGCATTCTCAACAACAACAAAGCCGCCACTCCTCGAGGCAGGAAAATCAAGCTGCCTGATCCCTCTACTAGATCGCGCGAGAGTCTCTCTACACATCGCGACTATACAGTAATTTGACTTAAAATTTTTGTTTGTTGCCGTAACAAAATTCCTTATTTACGGCACACCCCCACAACAAAAGGAGTCCAACGGGTTGGACGACATTGGGTCGGCTACAACTGGAGGAAAGCTGGCGACTAAATAAAACTGTTTAAAAGGTAAAATAAAACGGAAGTTGAAAACGAAAGGATACCGGAAAGAAGGACAAGGTGGGTGGGTGTGTCGGGATGTGTGTCTGTGTGTGGAAGATGCTGGAAGTGTGAGTGGTCGCGACCTAAAGAGATAGAAATAGGAAAGGAAAGGAGGGGAGCTAAAATCCAAATAAATTTTAAAACCCCTATTGACCCCCCTTAAAACGGTTAAAATCTATAAAATGTAAAACCATTAAACCCAAAAATTATTAAAACCAGATCCTCCAGGAAGGCCCCCCGAAAACCAAACCCGAAGACCTTAATTAATCCTTACTGGGGTAGCAATATATATATATATATATATATATATTTCTCTCAAGCAACCTCTAATCGAAGACACGCTTTCGAATACGAAACATGCGCCACTCTCACCTGCATTCCGTCCTCTAGACCTACCAGGCTGGCAGTTACCGGAGAGACAAATTTTGAAATTCGGAATGGTCCCATCCACCGATAACAGAGCTTGGTGGCGCGACCTTCCACTCTAGAGCTGAGCGGGTGGCTCCTACAGTACACCAACTGTCCTACCTTAAAACGGTTGGGGACCCTCCAAGCGTTGTAACGATGCCGCACGCGCTCGTGCGATGGGAGCAGAGCTCTCCTCACCCCTTTCCACCACTGCGAGACCCCCCGTTATTCGAATACGGAAGAAGATCCTCCAATCTCCACAAATTGCTAAGGGGTGGACAGGGGTGAAACCAAACATGACCTCAAAGGGCACGGCTCTATGACTTTCATGAAGGGAGGAGTTGAAAGCCATTTGTAACCACCTAAGTTTCTGGTCCCACGTGTTCTGCTGTTCCGCGTGGTATGCGAAGAGGGCGGATCTGAGGTTGCGATTAAATCGTTCAGCGTGGGAAGGTTGCGAGTGATAAGGTGAAGTGGCTACATGTTCAATGCCGTGCTTGAAACACATGTTTCGGAACTGCTTTGAGATGAACTGGGGGCCATTTTCCGAGACAATGAGGGAGGGAAACCCAAAATGCTGAAAGATGCTGGTCTGAAGGGCTGTGATGGTAGTAGCAGCACTTGCGTGACGCAAAGCTAGTAGCCAGACAAACTTAGAGGAGGCATCCACACAAACAAGGAGGAACGTATTTCCGGCCTTGCTACGCGGGAACGGACCCACCTTGTCGATGAAAACCTCCTCCATAGGTCTGCTAGCCACCTCAGAAGAAAGCAACACCAACTTGATTTTTCTGAGCGGGCTTGCTCAGACTACTACACAGGTAACACACTTCACCCGAGTGGCGATGTCCCTGTCCATGCCTTTCTAGATGAAGTTCTTCCTAATCGCGGCGATGGTCTTAGAAACACCCAAATGGCCTCCCACCTGGGAATAGGGATAGTACTGGAAGAACATGGGTACAAGCTTGCTCGGCAGCACTATCTTAGGAACACGTCCTCTACGTTCCTTGCAACAGAGGACGCCCTTGGACAGAAAATAAGGAACCTCAATCTCGCCTGATTTAATTTTTCGAATATAGGACCCAACGTCTCATCATCAAGCTGATGAGGGATGACATCAGTAAAGGCGAGGGGAAACTCCAAGACTAAGGCGCAGGGTTTATCTATTGGCCCCTCACTGGGTAGATGGTACATTCGTGATAAAGCGTCGGCAACAACATTTTGGGTCCCCCGTATATGCTGTGCCCTGAAATTAAATGATGAGTTTTGACCACCCAGCGGCCAAATATACCCAGTTGTCGGGGATGCGCCAGAAGCCAAGAGAGAGACTGATTGTCGGTCTCAAGTTGGAACTCAGCATGTTTCAAATTACTTCTAAACTTGTCAAGGGCGAAGACAACTGCCAAACACTCCAACTCATAAACAGATGATTTCTTTTTGGTGTCCGTGACGGTACTAGATACAAAAGCTACTGGCTGCCGACACCATCCACCTCCTGCGAGAGCACGGCGCCGACCGCAACAGAGCTGGCATCAGACTGCAAAATAAAGGGCTTCGTAAAGTCAGGCATCCGAAGCACGGGCGGCGACAGATTGGCCTCCTTCAGGGTCTCAAAGGTCCGCTGCTGTTCGTCGCCCACACAAATTTGACACCCTTTTTTCTCAAGGAATTTAGGGGAGCAGCAATCTCGGCGGCCCCAGGAATGAACCGCCGATAAAAATTCACCATCCCTACAAAGCGGGCCACCCCTTTTGCGTCCCTTGGAGGAGGGAAATCCCGAATAGCCTGAGTCCTCTCTGGGTCTACCGTGACCCCTTTATAAGACACAAGGTGACCGAGGAAAGGAATTTCCTCCTGGGCAAATTTCACCTTTTCGGGGTTTACTGGAAGCCCCGCGCGCCTCAGGCGACACAACACCTCACGGAGATGATCCATGTGTTCCTCCAAGGTGGTACTGGAAATCAGTAGGTCATCTAAATAGTTGAATACAAACGGGAATTTTACATTGTGGAACACAGTGTCTAGTAGACGGGTTAGCGTCTGAGCACCAACAGACAGTCCCATAAGGACTCTCTTATATTGGTACAGGTTCCACGGTACGCAAAACGCCGTGTTCGGCCGAGGATCCTTGTGTAAGGGTATCTGGTGGTATGCGGAATGTAGGTCAAATACAGTGAAATAGCGGGCCTGCGAAAACCATTCAAAGGCCGAATGCAGGTACGGGAGAGGCACCGAATAAACCTCTATATTTTGATTTAATTTTCGATAGTCAATAACCAGCCGATGCTTCCCTCCCGGTTTAGGAACCAAGAATGCTGGACTGGCATAGGCCGACGTGGAAGGTACAATGACACTCTGGTCTAACAATTCTTGAACCTTCTCACGCAAAATGGTCTTTTTGGGAGTGGCGAATTTATAAGTGTGCGAACGGACAACCGAAGACTCACAAAGGCAGATACGATACTCAAGGTTATGTGTGAGTCCGAGATTGGCAGTCAGTACCTCGGGGAACTCCTCACACAATTGAAGAAAAGTGGTCCGTTGGCACTGGTTTGAATTATTATTAGACCCCGGGGGTTGACGTCTTTCACGTCCCTCCCCCGACGCGTCCCGATATCCAAAAAAAGGAATGCGCACGCCACGGTTAAACTTAAAAAAACAATCGTGCCCCTGGATATCGAGAACCAGACCACTTTTAGCAATGAAGTCCGCACCCAGAATACCATCTACACTCAGATTAGGAGCGACTAGAAACTACCACACCCACGAAACATAGTTTACTTTAATCTTGAAGGCCACCATTTTTGAGGTAGGCAAAACCACCCTCGAGGCCGTCCAACTCACCACCGACGAAGGTGCACTCGCCTTAATTAAGGACTCCCTAACCAACTGCTGATAAACACGGGACGAGGTTAAACACCGCGCCGATCTCGATTCCACCAAAGCCCTAATACGGCCATTTGCAACCTCCAACTCGAGATAGGGACACACGGAGAGACCAGGACGAACTGGCTTAGGAGAGGGCTTCCTGGATGCTTGCCCAGTTTCAACCGAACAGGACGGAACATAAGATACGCTAAATCTACCACGCGTGGGGAGGGACTGGCGTCCCCTCAATCCCTCCCACGCAGGCCGTTTATTGAAGGGCGTTTTTCACCCGAGACCTCAGAACGTTTTGAATTGGCATTTCCGGGCCAAGTGCCCCATCTTACCACAATTATAACAACCATAGTTTTTCCTTTTCGTGTTGTTACCTCGTTGTTCCCGGGGATGTGGCCGCTGTTGACCAGATGTGGAACAGGAGACAGGGAATACCGAAGTGCCGAGCGTATTAGATAGAGTACACAAAGTACTTTTTAGAGTACACACAGTATGTTTTAGAGTACACATAATACTTTTGAGAGTACACATCGTACGTTTTATAGTACACAATATACGTTTTAGAGTACACAAAGTACTTTCAGAGTACACAAAGTACTTATTAGAGTACACAATATACTTTTAGAGTACACAAAGTACACATTAGAATACACAAAGTACTTTTTAGAGTACACAAAGTACACATTACTGTACACAAAGCACTTTTTAGAATACACAAAGTACGCTTTAGAGTACACAAAGTACATTTAGGGTACACGATGTGCTATTTAGAGTACACTAAGTAATTGTTAGAGTACACAAAGTACTCTTAGAGTACAGAAAGTACGTTTCAGAGCACACAAAGTACTTTTTAGAGTAACACAAAGTACATTTTAGAGTACGTTACAGACGTGCACAAAGTTGGAATGCAGGTTGTTTTGTCATCAAGGAAGCATTTTGGGTTTCCCTCCCTCATTGTCTCGGACAGTGGCCCCCAGTTCATCTCAAACCAGTCCCGAAACATGTGTCTCAATCACGCCATTCAACGTGTAACCACTTCACCTTATCACCCGCAAACTTCCCACGTTGAACGATTTAATCGCAACCTCATATCCGCCCTCATCGCATACCACGCGGAACAGCAGAACACGTGGGACCAGAAAATTAGGTGGTTACAAATAACTTTAAACTCCCCCCTTCATGAAATTCATAGAACCGTGCCCTTTGAGGTCATGTTTGGTTTCTCCCCTGTACACCCACTTAGCAATTTGGAGTATATTGGAGGATCTTCTTCCGGATTCGCCGAACGGGGTGCCTCGCACAGGTGGAAAGGGGTGAGGAGAGCTCTGCTCCGAACCCACGAGCGCTTACGGCATCGTTACAACGCTGAGAGGGTCCCCAACCGTTTTAATGTGGGACAGTTGTTGTACTGTAGGAGCCACCCGCTCAGCTCTAGAGTGGAGAGTCGCGCCGCCAAGCTCTGTTATCGGTGGATGGGACTATTCCGAATTTCAAAATTTGTCTCTCCGGTAACTGCCAGCCTGGTGGGACTAGAGGACGGAATGCAGATGAGAGTGGCGCATGTTTCGCATTTGAAAGCGTGTCTTCTATTAGAGGTTCCTTGAGAGAAATGTATATATATATTTCTACCCCAGTAAGGATTAATTAAGTTCTTTGGGTTTGGTTTTCGAGGGGCTTGCCTGGAGGTTTTGGTTTCAATAATTTTTGTGTTTGATTGTTTTACCTTTTAGAGTTTTTAACCGTTTTAAGGGGGGTCAATAGGGGTTTTAAAGTTTTATTTGGATTTTAGCTCGTCTCCTTTCCTTTCCTCTTTCTATCTCTTTAGGTCGCGACCGCTCACAATTCCAGCATCTTCCACACACAGACACACATCCCGACACACACACCCATATTGTCTTTCTTTCCGGTGTCCTTTCGTTTTCAACTTCCGTTTTATTTTACCTTTTAAACAGTCTTCTTTAGTCCTTAGCTTTCCTCCAGTTGTAGCCGACCCAATGTCGTCCAACCCGTTGGACTCCTTTTGTTGTGGGGGTGTGCCGTAACTAAGGAATTTTGTTACGGCAAGAAACTAAAATTATTAAGTCAAATTACTGTATAGTCGCGATGTGTAGAGAGACTCTAGCGCGATCTAGTAGAGAGATCAGGCAGCTTGATTTTCCTGCCTCGCGGAGTGGCTACGTTGTTGTTGTTGAGAATGCAGGAAGCGTGTCGGACGGTCTCGTCTTGTTCAGCCATCAAGCCGGCTGCATGTGATCAAAGTATTTAATTGTTCTTTTTGTAATCCCGGGCGTAAATTATTTACCATGGCTGGCTAGGAACCAAGGTGTTCCCTAGGGTGTCTCCGGCTCGCTCAACCGTGACCAAATGATCAGAAAAAAAATGAAATGTGAAGAAGGTAAAGGAACGCGTAAGTATGTAACGTGCTGGCCAAAATGAAAGGTATGTCTCTGATAAACTTTTCTGGTGTATGCTGTGCATGTAAACTTTTATTATAATGATCAAAGCAATAATTCTAGACAGTGGACAGTATTACTTCCGTTAAATGGAGAATTAACTTAATTTCTTGGTGTGCATATCTGTACAATCTATACCACTTGATACTCTGGTCAAATAATGACATGGCAAGCTGATTTAACATATTAAAAAAAAAAGACATTTGCTTAATCATCCTTACATTACTTAATATCCTGCAATGCCAGTTTATTTTAATGATAACGAATTTATATCTGAACAATAGTTTTTCTTTCAAAATACAGTTGAACAAGTCTGGCATCTAAAAAAATTTTTAATAGTGAGGACAGCTCCTTACAAGTATAATTAGTAGGTGATAGTGATACATTATATGCAAAATGCAATTATATATGAAAAAAATAAAAAAAAATATATTAAAACGAAATGTGTTAAGCTACAGCTGGTGAATTGCCATTTACTTAAACTATACTTAAGTAAATGAGATATGGAAATGAAATATTACCATAGGAACTACTTCTTTCTACTTATTGCTTCAGCCTTAACCACGGTACTGTGGTCACTAACGTATACCACCTGACGGTTTCGCACTCGATTTTCACTGATGATGGCAGTCGATGGACTGCCGAAAAGTCTGATTTTGCAGAAGACGTTGGACTACAGCTAAACAGCCCGGGAAGGAATTTTAACAAAGAACTACATCTTTGTTGCCGATAACGTAGTACACATAAAAAATTCTCCCCTCCCCCTTCAACTATAATTTCTTTTCATTTATAGAAATTTACCCCCAACCCGTTCACCTAATCTCTTTATTTAACGATATTTCATCTACGTTCCTACAGTGGATTATTATGAGCTTCTTATCAAGTTACTTTATTTATCAAAATTAAGTACTTTACTCTTGTTAAAACATAAAAGGTTGCAGGTAAACTACCCTTTTATCTAAACCGATCTTCACCAAAATCAATAGACCTTCAGTCCTCTACAATTCAGGGATGCATTCAAAAACATATTTGATTCTGTTTGAATGTGCGACAGTTACCGTTCGTCATATAAACAATTACCCTTGTTAAAACATAAAACGTTGCTGGTAAACTACCCCTCTCCCTTAACCGATCTTCACCAAAAACAACAGATCTTGCGGTCTCTACAATTCAGGGGTTTATGCAGAACATTATTTGATTCTGTTTGAATTTGCGGCAGTTACCTTTCGCAAAAAGTTACCCTTCTTAAAACATAAAATGTTGCTGGTAAACTACTTCTTCCCCTTAACCGATCTTCAACAAAATCAACAGACCTTGAGTTCCCTTTAATTCAAAAAGGTATGCAAAAACGTAGTTGATCCTGTTTGAATTTGCGGCAGTTATCGTTTGTCATAAAAAATACCCTAGTTAAAACATAAAACGTTGCTGGTAAACAACCCCTTCCCGTTAACCGATCTTCACCAAAATCAATAGTTCTTGAGAACTCTAAATTCAGGACTGTACGCAAAAGTGTAGTTGATTCTCTTTGAATTTGCGGCTGTTATCGTTTTCCATATAAAAAATTACAATTGTTAAACAAAAACCGTTGCCAGTAAACTACCCCTTTCCCTTTACCGATCTTCACCAAAATAAAAAGTCTGGAGTACTCGACGAATCAGGCCTACATGCAAATAATTATTTGATTCTGTTTGAATTTGCAACTCTTATCGTTTGCCACGAAAAATACCCTTTTAAAACATAAAACGTTACAGGTAAACTATTCCTTTCCCTTAACCTATTTTCACCTAAAACAATAGGTCTTGAGTACTCTACACATCAGGGCTGTATGCAAAACATTATTTGATTCTGTTTGAATTTGCGGCTGTTATCGTTTGCTAAAAAAAAGAAATCTACAGACAGTCACCCAGACAGACACACAGACAGACAGGCAGACACACACACAGACACTTTTCGAAAAATGACTTTTTTCATGTTTTGAGTGTAGTACAATCAGAATCTGCAATAATCTCGAACACGATTTTTTTTGCTATCACCGTACTTCCATTTCCTTAAGGAACATGGAAGTAAAAATATAAACCATTGGGATCACAAGGTTTATGTACGTTTGGCAAAATATTGTTACATCAGTTTACTAGTTTTGACACCAGTGATGGATCGTGACGTACATTATCGCTATTTCTCCACTACAAAAAGACCTGCTCCCATACGACATTTCCATAACGGTAAAAAATGCTTCAGTGATAACAAGACAACCTGCATTCCAACATTATGCACGCCTGTAACGTACTCTAAAAAGTACTTTGTGTTACTCTAAAATGTACGTTGTGCAACTCTATAACGTAATTTGTGTTACCGGTACTATAAAAGTACATCGTATTACTCTAAATATTACTTTGTGTACTCTAAAAGTGCTTTGTGTACTCTAATGAGTACTTTGTGTACTCTAAAAAGTACTATGTGTACTCTAAAACGTTCTGTGTGTTCTCTAAAAAGTACTTTGAGTACTCTAATACGGCCTCAGTCCCCAGGAGAGGTCACGTTTGGTGTTCCTGGAGAGACCGCGAAGCTTCGAGGATCTCAGCAGAGCTTGTGTCTTCGCCCGCACCATCCATATGAATGATGAGACTCGCTCCGGCACTTCGGAATTCCCTGTCTCCTGTTCCACATCTGGTCAACAGCTGCTACCTCCCCAGGAACAACAAGGAAACAACACGGAAAGGAAAACTATGGTTGTTATAATTGTGGTACGATGGGACACTTGGCCCGGAATTGCCAATTCAAACGGTCTGAGGTCTCGGGTGAAAAACGCCCTTCAAAAAACGGCCTGCGTGGGGGGGATTGACGGGACGCCGGTCCCTCCCCACGCGTGGTATATTTAGCGTATCGTATGTTCCGTTCTGTTCGATTGAAACTGGGCAACAATCCGGGTAGCCCTCTCCTAAGCCTGTTCGTCCTGGTCTCTCCGTGTGTCCCTATCTCGAGTTAGAGGTTGCAAAGGGCCGTATTAAGGACTTGGTGGAATCGGGATCGGCGCGGTGTTTAATCTTGTCCCGTGTTTATCAGCAGTTGGTTAGGGAGTCCTTAAATAAGGCGAGTGCATCTTCGTCGGTGGTGTGTTGGACGGCCTCGAGGGAGGTTTTGCCTACCACAAAAATGGTGGCCTTCAAGATTAAAATATACTGTTTTTCGTGGGTGTGGGTGTTTCTAGTCGCTCCTAATCTGTGTGTAGATTTTATTCTGGGTGCGGACTTCATTGCTAAAAGTGGTCTGGTTCTCGATATCCAGGGGCACGTTGGTTTTTTTAAGTTTAACCGTGGCGTGCGCATTCCTTTTTTTGGATATCTGGACGTGTCGGGGAGCGACTTGAAGGACGTCAACCCCCGGCGTCTATTAAAAATTTAAACCAGTCCCAACGGACCACTTTTCTTCAATTGTGTGAGGAGTTCCCCGAGGTACTGACGGCCAATCTCGAACTCACACATAACCTTGAGTATCATATCTGCCTTTGTGACTCCTCGGTTGTCCGTTCGCACCCTTATAAATTCGCCCCTCCCAAAATGACCATTTTGCGTGAGAAGGTTCAAGAATTGTTAGACCAGGGTGTCATTGAACCTTCCACGTCGGCCTATGCCAGTCCAGCATTCTTGGTGCCTAAACCGGGAGGGAAGCATCGGCTGGTTATTGACTATCGAAAATTAAATCAAAATATAGAGGTTGAGTCGGTGCCCCTCCAGGACCTGCATTCGGCCTTTGACTGGTTTTCGCAGCCCCGTTATTTCACTATATTTGGCTTAAATTCCGCCTACCACCAGATACCCTTACACAAGGATTCTCGGCCGTACACGGCTTTTTCCGTACCGTGGAACCTGTACCAATATAAGAGAGTCCCCATGGGACTGGCTGTTGGTGCTCAGACGCTAACCCGTCTACTAGACACTGTGTTCCACGATGTAAAATTCCAGATTGTATTCAACAATTTAGATGACCTACTGATTTACAGTACCACCTTGGAGGAACACATGGATCACCTCCGTGAGGTGTTGTGTCGCCTGAGGCGCGCGGGGCTTACAGTAAACCCTGAAAAGGTGAAATTTGCCCAGGAGGAAATTTATTTCTCGGTCACCTTTTGTCTCACAAAGATGTCACGGTAGACCCAGAGAGGACTCAGGCTATTCGTGATTTCCCTCCTCCAAGGGACGCTAAATAGGTGGCCCGCTTTGTAGGGATGGTGAATATTTTCGGCGGTTCATTCCTGGTGCCGCCTAGATTGCTGCTCACCTAAATTCCTTGAGGAAAAAGGGTGTCAAATTTGTGTGGGGCGACGAACAGCAGCGGGGCTTTGAGACCCTGAAGGAGGTCATTCTGTCGCCGCCCGCGCTTTGGATGCCTGACTTTACGAAGCCCTTTATTTTGCAGTCTGATGCCAGCTCTGTTGCGGTCGGCGCCGTGCTCTTCCAGGAGGTGGATGATGCGCGGCAGCCAATAGCTTTTGTATCTAGTACCGTCACGGACACCGAAAAGAAATCATCTGTTTATGAGTTGGAGTGTTTGGCAGTTGTCTTCGCCCTTGAGAAGTTTAGAAGTTATTTGGAACATGCTTAGTTCCAACTAGAGACCGAGAGTCAGGCTCTCTCTTGGCTTCTGGCGCATCCCCGACAACTGGTTAAAATTGGCCGCTGGGTGGTCAAAATCTCGTCATTTCAGTTCAGGGCACAGCGTATACGGGGGACCCAAAATGTTGTTGCCGACGCTTTATCACGAATGTACCATCTACCTAGTGAGGAGCCAATGATGAACCCTGGGCCTTACAGTTAGAGTTTCCGCTCGCCTTTACTGATGTCATCCCTCATCAGCTTGATGATGAGACGTTGGGTCCTATAATCGAAAAATTTAAATCAGACGATATTAAGGCTCCTTATATTCTGTCCAAGGGCGTCCTCTGTTGCAAGGAACTTAGAGGACGGGTTCCTAAGATAGTGCTGCCGAGCAAGCTTATACCCATGGTCTTCCAGTACTATCACAATTCCCCGGTGGCGACGCCTGTTTAGTAAGAAGAATGTTGATTGTGAAAATTTGTACTTAGTTGATTCGCGAAGATGCAGAAATGTTGAAGCCAGTGGACGGTATTCAATTCATTTATTTGAAATTCAAAAGTACATTAAATATGTAGTTAGCAGTTGTTTTGAATGACAGGTTGGCTAATAAGCATGATGTATATACAACGTATCAAAAATTTTAAATTACATTAATAACTGGCCTAATGGGCTATAAGTAAAGTGTGTTGGCCTAAGGCCTACATTGAATGTCGCGACAAGAAAAAATATGACAGTGAGGCTGCGGGCGAGCCGACCACCGCTTACAAGCCTTTGAGACGTACTGTACAGCGCACCGACATGAAAGATCAGAATACAACAAAAAGTAAAGAGCAGATTAGCCAACCTATAAAGTAAAATTATCGCGCTACTGCACATAAGCTGCCCGTCAAAATCAATCGATTTTTTACCACCCTTTTAGTAAATTATTATACATTTTTTAACTTAGTTTATAACATACAGTGTTCTTAATAATGAAAGTTGGTTTCAAGGCTGAGTTGAACCTTGAGTTATAATATTAGATAACAGCTGTACGTTAATGGTTTAGCGATAAGCATGAGTAAGATAAGCCTTAAAGATAAGCGTTTGTAAGCCAAGGTTGGCGAACAACTGATTTCAAACATGAGCAAAAATGTATACGTTGGCAAGTATTGCCGTCATATATTGTATGTGTACAATATCGAACGTTATGAAACATGAAAAGTACATAATTAGACAATGCTTAATAATGTATGATCGGAAGCTCATCACATGATGGCCCGATAGTTTGTAACCCTATGCATGTCATAGATGGTTACCGTGAAATAGTTGAGGTCAGTAGACCTGTACAGATAATTATTTACATTGTAACCCCTCTTTAATTTTGACTGGTAAAAAAAAGATTATCTTTTTTGAAAAATTTTTTGTTTGAATTTTTTTTTTTTTTTTTTTTTGAAAAGAGGGGCCACAAGATAATTAGAACTAGACCAAAGCCTAGAGAAGCCAAAACAAATGCGCTGGATCCAGTGAGACGGGACTTGCAATTAAAACTCATAAAATTAACAATTAATAAAATCCTTTTATTATTCTATCTCCTTTTTCTTTTAAAAATATAAACAACAAAATCAATAAATGTAACATTGAGAATCTATTTCCCCCTTAAATTGTTAATTAAAATAATTTATTCTCTTTAAATAATGTCACCTGAAAATTATTAACACACTTCTCTTTAAGATGAATTAAAAATTAAAATCATTAATTTTCTTTAAGTAATGTTTCCTGAAAATTATTAATAAATACAAAATTTGTTTTCTATCTTCTCTTTAAAATGATCAATTGAAACTTAATTGAGATAAAATTTATTGACTTCTTGATAAGGTTAATTAGAATAACTAATTCTCAAACAAAATTATTTAAAATTAAATAGAGACAATTTTTCATACTCTTTATTATAGTTAATTAAAATAAATTAACTCTCTTAGAAAAAATAATAATCAAAAATTAATAGAGATAGAATTAATTAATTGTCCTCAAAATTAAATGTATATATAACCCTATGTTTCATCTTTTCTTTTATAAAAGCCCCATATCTAACTCCCCCAAAAATACACCCAAATGTACAATACATATAAAACCCCACAAAATACACACACGAATATACAATACATCTTCATGTTCCACAATACAGGACAATTATTACATAGATCTCTTGCCACACCTTTTTCTACCCCCATGAGGTAAATCATTAATTATGTTATGGAAATCCATGTTAGGTTTACAATTCTTAATTTGTGCATAACACATTACAGGTGTATCAGTTTACATATGCAACACCAGTAGTCCCCAGGACATAATCAATTCAAAATTTGGCCAAGTGCCTAATACTATTATAAAATCCTGCCACACTGGGCACTTATACTGGGAGAAATAAAATTTAGAATACAGTGAACACCCCAGTTATCAATATTAGTTAATAGAATTTATATATATAGAAATATTTACAAATGAATTCCCTCCCAGTTCACGCACTATACTGTCCCGTTAATCGGGGATCCAATTAAAATGTTTAAAACTTGAAAGTCATGTTGTTGAATGATTGAATTGGTTCACTGGATTTTGAGTTACATCACCAAGTGTAAAAATATAATGGATTGAGTTCACCTTATTTTGTCCATGGGTGTGAAGTGGCAATCTCGTGGCCTACATTATAGGGTGTTGGTGCTTCGTCATTGCAATTTCTCCCCGGCAGATGAAGTAGAGAGAGAAATCTTGATGTTCAAAAGTTCAGGTTTTGGGGCCGGTCCACGTCTTCATCGGGGAACCCTGACTACATAACATTATATCAGCCAGACTACACAAAACAATTCCCCCAGAAACTTCACACACACCCAGAACCCATATATAAACTTGACAGTGCTTTAGGGCTATTTAAATATAATACTTGACACACTTGGCAAGGTTGTATGGCCAACAGGCCCTATTTGAAAACATTTAGTACAGTTAAATTTTTTAATAATAACTTCACCCATGCGGGTTAACATGATTGACTTTTGATTAGCTAATTATTTGGCTTGTTACATTTTTAATAAAATTTATACATAGTCTGAATATTTTGTGCCACGTGGTTGAGAGAGGTGACCTGATTACAAGCATATTTATACTTATTTAAATTAATATCTTTTGGCAATTACATACTTCTCAATTGGTGCCTCAGTAAGCTTTCTGATATTGATAAGGTGTTACTATAATTACTAGAAAAAGGTTGCATGTAACTTACTCAGAATTACCTATTGCAAAATAAGCACGAGGCAGCGTAATAATGTATCAGATTACATCCATGTCTGTACGATTTAAACAAATACTTTTTGCATTCATGTGACTCTCAATTTTAGTGCCTTAGTTAGGACATGTGAATTTAATATAGAATTACTATTTTAAAAAAAAAATTACGTTTAAATTACGTATTGCACCATGGCCATGAGGTGACTCAAGAAATTATCAGAAATTCACTTACTGTGGCCTATTAAACAAGTTTTTCATTTGTAAAACTTGAAATACATAATTATAAAAATATTGGCGAGACTTACCGCAGTTCTATTTAGATCTTAGCCTGTCATAGATGGAAGGATGGTGCAAGAAAATTTCTTCATCTGTCCGGAGGAAATATGCCACGAGGCGAACACTTAGAATACAAGCGAGAGACAAAGAATTCCAGAGAACGCAATTTCCGTTCTGATCTCGTAAACCGTGCTCGCTAGGGTGCAGCACCTCTCAAGCCTCGCTCTTAATTATTATTCAGGCAGGATTATTGCTTATTTCCACTGCTAGGGTGCAGCACTAATCCAGCCGCTTTAAATACCGTACTGCATTTAACGTTTTCCTGACGTTAAACGGTGAATAATAGCCGATCTATATTAGAACGGCACAACATGAACACAATTGCCACAAATTACATGTTTAAGCGTAAATGTAGCATGGCGTCATATATTGACCAAGTGATGCTGTTCCTGAAGTTTCAGGAACTTACAATATGTAGTTGTGTAAGAACAAGCTATAGATAGCTGACTGAATGCAAGCACATATATGATGATATTTATGTCATAATTTAAACAGAAATAATAATTATGCAATACTTAATCACAAAATATAAATACAATATAATAATACAATATAAAATAAATCTAGACGTGGCATGGTTACATGCAGTAGACGCAAAAAACGATATGTTTTACATAAACGCAAGTTATATAATGAATACAACAAACAACAATTTAGTTAATTACAATATGAATAATCGCAATGGCATAAGTAACAAATACGATACTGTGATTACAAACGTAGTACATGAGTTGAACAATCGAAAAAGATATTCACAGAACAATATATCACACATATTAACAACTGTGTAAAAAATGCATGCATGGTTGCGCAACTGCAAAACATGCAAATATTATGTAACAAATTTTTATAAAATAATACCACCAAAAACATGACACGTACCCAAAACATCAAAATGTTAATGTGTAGGACATAGTATGGCACACAAAATAATAACATACAATTCAAAATAGTAATATACCACCATAAAACTATGATGATTATAGAAGCACGCAATGGCGCAAAATTGATATGAAAATGTTGCGATAATGCATCACAATTAAGTTGACTAAATGGTTATAATAAATAATAAGCCAATGGCTGAGTAATATAGCATTGTGCTAAATGATCATAATAATCTTGTCAAATCTCGTCCCGCGCTGGCAACAGGCATAACCTATGTACTGGTCTCCGCAAAACACCAGTTGGTGTGCGAATGTCTACGACTCGAACTAAGTTATCTGGGCCGGGAAATGTGGCGGTAATTACACCAAATTTCCAGGCTAATGGAGGTAGATTATCCTCAATAAGTAAAACTAGGTCCCCAATGGAAACATTATCCTTAGAATTTCCATTTGTGACGCTGTTGCAACTGGTGCAAACAGTCGCGAGACCACGCCTTCCAAATGCCTTGGACAAACTTCTGTAGAAGTTGCCAACGCCCAAGACGAAAGATAGGAATATGAGATAAGTCTGGGTCCGGTATCGCCGTTAATGGTGCGCAAATCAAAAAATGGCCAGGTGTGAGTGGCACCGGAACATTTACATCCGAAGGGATGGCAAATAAAGGTCGAGAGTTCAGACATGCCTCTATCTGAGACAAAACTGTCGTAAACTCCTCGAAGGTGAGTATAGATTTGCCTACCACGCGGCGCAGATGAAACTTCAAACTCTTTATACCGCTCTCCCAAAGGCCACCGAAATGAGGTGACGAGGGCGGAATAAATGACCATGATATCCCCTGAGAGGACGTGAATGACTTGAGCGATGAGATGGCATCTTTGTTATGCCAAAGGTTGTAGAGATCATGTAAGATATTGCGGGCCTTCCTAAAGTTTATGCCATCATCGGCGTATAATTGACTGGGTATGCCCCTGCGGGCCATGAAACGACGTAGTGCAGCTATAAATGCACTGGCAGTAAGGTCGGAAACAATTACAAGTGAATGGCCCTAGTCACTAAGCAAATAAACAAAGACACGTATGCCTTAGAAAGAGTTCTGGATTTCTGCCCGCCATGACGGATCATGAAGGGACCACCATAATCAACCGCGCAGAATAGAAACGGCCTTGAAGGAGTGATTCTAGGAGATGGTAAAATACCAAGCCTCTGAACCTGCTGTTTGGCACTAAACCTGAGACATCTGACACATTTTCGAATGATGGAGCGAATGACTATCCTGGCATTAACAATCCACCAACGTTGACGCAGTGAGTGATGCACGAGTTGAGCACCAGCGTGAAGTAAACGAATATGTTCGCGTTCAATGATGAGGCGAGTAATATGCGCCGATGGGGGTAAGACAATAGGATGTTTAGCGTCGTAAGGTAATTGCGACTGCTGTAATCGCCCGCCCACGCGTATCACTCCAGAATCATCAAGAAACGGGTCGAGAGAAGCCAACTTACTCCTAATGGAAACAGAAGATCCGTCACGAAGACAATTAATTTCGGCTGCGAAGTGGATCGACTGGGATTGTTTTATAAAGAAATTGAGAGCATGGTGAACTTCGACAGGGGTAAGATCGCCCGTACATTTGTCAGCACTTGAGAGTCTAATATTTCTGATGAACCGAAAACAGTAAGCGTATACGCGCGTTAGACGATGCAACGAGGAAAAGTCCATAGAAAGGTCGATAGCTAGGGTAGACATTAGAGAAAGTTTATGGGTATGTTTCTCTTCCGTAGTGACTTCAGAAGACGACGGATTAGAAGGTAGAAAGAGTGGAAAAGGATTGGACTCTGACGATTGAGACAAAGAAGTGGGACCGTGCCACCAAAGCGAACAATCGCGCAAAACGTCAGGGAACACCCCCTGGAGATAATATCAACAGGATTGTGTCTAGAATTGATGTGATGCCAAGTATAAATTTGCGTAAGACGCTGAATTTCAGCAACACGATTAGCGACGTATGATTTCCACCTCGTAGACTGGGCATGAATCCAGTAAAGAGACACCATAGAGTCAGAATACAAATGAACACTATCAATGAACGAATAAAGAGCAGGAACGACCTTAAATACAAGTCGCGATAACAACAAGCAAGCGCAGAGTTTGATGCGAGGTAATGACACCTGTCGTAAGGGAGCTACGCGAGATTTAAAACACAGGAGATGACAGGAGGCCGATGAATCTTGATAAATGAATCTGAGATAAATACAACACCCAAACCCCCTTTCAGAGGCATCCGAAAAGCCATGTAATTCAACTGTACTTTCCTCAATCTTACAACGAATAGACCGTGGGACCACAATTTTGCTAATCAGACCCAATTTGTCGCACAACGAATGCCAATCCGAACGTGATTGGCCGGAGATCGGTTCATCCCAACCAAGCTTGCAAAGCCAGAGTTGCTGCATAAACTGTTTGTACAAAAAGACAACGAAACCGATCAGTCCAAGAGGATCGTATATGCCTGCAATAATCGAAACAATTTTCCTCTTGGAGATGCTTGATTCAACTGGGAATGATTTAATGTCGAACAGAAATGAATCGGCAGTATTATTCCAGAGAATGCCCAAGGTACGCACATTGTCCTGTTTGTTTAAGAAGCGTGATAAATTGTCATGATTTGCGACCACTCTGGGTTCATTAGATGCCCATTTATGCAACGTGAAACCATATTGACTTAATAACGCACCTAGATCAGATTTCAGCTTGGTCAGATCAGAGATGGTGTCCGAACCGGTAAGCAGATCGTCAACGTAGAAATCATTCGTTATAGCTAACGCCGCATCAGGAAAGGAAGCTTGATGGTCCCTACCAATTTGTACAAGACAGCGAGTGGCCAAAAACGAAGCACTAACAGTGCCGTAGGTTACCGTTCGCAATGCAAAGTGTTTAAAGGGTTCGGGAGGAGAATCACGCCACAGAATACTTTGATAGTGACAATCCCCTTCAGCTACGCGACTTTGTCGATACATCTTCTCGATGTCGGCGATGAGAACATATTTATGCATGTGGAAACGTAAAAGAATGGAAAAAAGGTCTTGTTGAACATTCGGTGTAACCAACAATATGTCATTGAGAGAAAGGCCATTAGTAGTCTTGGACGAACCATCAATAACGACGCGCAGTTTTGTGGTCAAGCTAGACTGTTTAAATACGGCATGGTGAGGCAGATAGTAAGTATTTGACGCTTCTGAATTGATAGCGCAATTACCGATAAGCGTCATGTGTCCAAGATCCTTATATTCGTTAATAAAGTCTGCGTAATCGCGCGTGAGCTTAGCATCACGCCTAAATCGACGCTCTAATTTCAGGAATCTTGCTTCAGCATTGATGTAAGATTACCCCAACTGGAGAATATCGGGCTTAAATGGGAGTGAAACCACGAACCTACCCTCGTGGTTGCGCTGGGTAGAGCGCACGAAATGCTCTTCACAGGTTGACTCGTTATCAGGGGTGTTGTCAGGGATAGTTTCTGCTTCCCAAAATCCTTCGAGAGACTGCAGAATTTGACTGTCGTTGTTCCTAGCTAGGAACGAAACAGCAGGATCCTCGTTGCGGCAGTGTTTGGGTAAATTGCCAGCCAAAATGTAGCCTAGCTTTGTTTCCTGAATGATGGGAAAATTAAGGCCGCGTATGTATTTGTTAGCTAAAATTAAGTCCAGGTAAAATTGTGCCCCTAAGAGTATGTCGATTTGCGACGATATGTAGAAATTTGGGTCAGCCAGAAAAATGTTGCTCGGAATGTGGAATTGATTTATATCAAACGATTTTTCCGGCAGATTATGGGTTAACGTATATAAGATAGCACATTTCGCCTCGAAGCTATATCACTGATAACGAGAAATAATGCGTATAGACGCAAGATTAGTGGCGTAACACGCTGTATTGTTTATACCCGTAATTGGTATGTTGGATTTAGTTACATTAAGCCGTAATTTCCTTGCAATTAATTTTATGCAAAATTTATTTGTGACCCGGCGTCTAAAAGAACTCTTGCCCTATGTCTGTTGCCAGCCTGGTCAATGACAAATACAACTGCTGTTGATAAAAGAACAAAGTTCGTAGATTGTAATTTGAGCGAACAATAATTACTACTACTGGCAGCTATTGATTTCGGCACGTTGTTCGCGTGCAACAATGTGTGGTGACGTTTTGAACAGATCTTACACACCTGCTTATTCTTACAGTTAGATACAAGATGATCTGATCTAAGACAATTGGTACAACATTTGTGACTTGATACAAATTGTCCCCGCTCAGCGGTGCTTAATGCACGAAATTTATCACATATGTAAAGCGGGTGATTAGACTTACAACACAAACATGAATAATTGCTTGCCGCTGAGTGATAACTCTTAAATGTAGTACTGCCAGCGGTGTTTCTTGATTTATATTTATCATATTTATTGTTAAGTCTTAAAATCGGCTTGTTGAGTTGCTGTCCGGCTTCGATAGGCAGTGTATTTTCTAGCAGCTCTCTACGTGAGTTTAAAAAATAAGTGAAATCTTGAAAATTAGGTAAATTGTAAGGGTCTATTGACTCCTTCCATAGTTTAAAAATAGTAGGGTCGAGTTTAGTTGATAATATTGTATAATAATAAATTCAAATGAATTCACTGACAGTTGCATTGCTGCCAGTGAATTAAAAGAATACGTTATTGTGTTTGTGAATTCTGCCAAACTTTGGACAGAGTCCTTAATTGTCGACTTGACTTGAAGTAAATTTTGAACATAGTATTCTGCTAGTATGAACTTGTTGTCATACCTTTCGGACAGCAAACTCAACGCTATTGAATAATTTTCATTACAGATAGGTAGTGACTTAATTAAATCTAAAGGTTCATTTTTTAAAGAAGAATGTAAATAATGTAACTTCTGGTAACTTCTGCACTGGCGTTAAATCGGATCTTGTATGCACTAAGTCCGTAAAAATTGAATGAAAATGCTGCCATTCCAATATGTTGCCTGAGAAGCAGGGCAAACTTATTGGTTTTAATTGCATGTGGGTCGATAATACGGGAGGTACAGTCTGAACATTAAATGTATCAAGTAATTGCAAAATATTGGCTTCAGTCGAATATAGCATTCCTTCGACCTCAACTCGGTCTTCTTGAGCCTCGCTCATGTCTTTACAAATAAGTTCTATTTCAGACTGCACCTCGTCGTACTACGATGCCAAGCCTTTCAGACTTTCTAGCATTACAGTTAAAAAATGTTTTGTGTTTGAATTTATATCAAAGTTATTTACAGCTGATTGTATTCGCACTATTGCGCACTTTAAGCGGCCTCTCTTTCTGGTTAACACTTTGAGGACTTCTTCAGCCATTGTACGCACCTTGTTATGCTGTTATTGAAGTGAGACCTTGTAGGTGATGTCCTGCAGCGTCGACGCCTTGGAGAAGATGGCAAACACAGCTCGGAGAGATGACCGCCTTGTTTGAAGCACTGTAGCTAGCAGGATCTTGCGATGATGTTGTCAGGAGGCTCAAAGGTGACGAGCGAAATGCCGATGGAAATCACGCCACGGTCGTATCAGCGGATATGCGAATTCGCCCGTGATGGCCAGAAATAGTGGTAGAAAAATATTAATGAGGAATGATACATCGAAAATCCGGCCCGGAAGACCAAAAAATGTTTAGTAAGAAGAATGTTGTTTGTGAAAATTTGTACTTAGTTGATTCGCCAGGATGCAGAAATGATGAAGCGAGTGGACTGTATTCAATTCATTTATTTGAAATTCAAAAGTACATTAAATATGTAGTTAGCAGTTGTTTTGAATGACAGGTAGGCTAATAAGCATTATGTATATACAACGTATCAAAAATTTTAAATTACATTAAGAAAGGGCCTAATGGGCCATAAGTAAAGTGTGTTGGCCTAAATCCTACATTGAATGTCGCGACTAGAAAAAAAAGACAGTGAGGCTGCGGGCGAGCCGACTGCCGCTTACAAGCGATTTAGACGTACTGTACAGCGCACCGACATGAAAGATCAGAATACCACAAAAAGTAAAGAGCAGATTAGCCAACCTATGAAGTAAAATTATCGCGCTACTGCGCAAGACCATTTGGGTGTTTCTAAGACCATCGCCGCGATTAGGAAGAACTTCATCTGGAAAGGCATGGACCGGGACATCGCCACCCGGGTGAAGTGTTGTCATCTGTGTAGACTGAGCAAGCCCGCTCAGAAAATCAAGTTGGTGTTGCTGTCTTCTGAGGTTGCTAGCAGACCTATGGAGGAGGTTTTCATCAACTACGTGGGTCCGTTCCCGCGTAGCAAGGCCGGGAATTCGTCCCTCCTTGTTTGTGTGGATGCCTTCTCTAAGTTTGTCTGGTTACTTTCTTTGCGTCAGGCAAGTGCTGCTACTACCATCACAGCCCTTCAGACCAGCATCTTTCAGCATCTTGGGCTTCCCTCCATCATTGTCTCGGACAATGGCCCCCAGTTCATTTCAAGGCAGTTCCGAAACATGTGTTTCAAGCACGGCATTCAACATGTAACCACTTCACCTTATCACCCGCAAACTTCCCACGTTGAACGATTTAATCGCAACCTCAGATCCGCCCTCATCCCATACCACGCGGAACAGCAGGACACGTGGGACCAGAAACTTAGTTGGTTACAAATGGCTTTCAACTCCTCCCTTCAAGAAAGTCATAGAGCCTTCCCCTTTGAGGTCATGTTTGGTTTCTCCCCTGTACACCCCCTTAGCAATTTGTGGAGATAGGAGGATCTTCTTCCGGATTCGCCGAACGGGGGGTCTCGTACAGGTGGAAAGAGGTGAGGAGAGCTCTGCTCCGATCGCATGAGTGCGTGCGGCATCGTTACAACGCTGGGAGGTTCCCCAACACATTTAAGGTGGGACAGTTGCTGTACTGTAGGAGCCACCCGCTCAGCTCTAGAGTGGAGGGTCGCGCGGCCAAGCTCTGTTATCGGTGGATGGGACCATTCCGAATTTCAAAATTTGTCTCTCCGGTAACTGCCAGCCTGGTGGGTCTAGAGGACGGAATGCAGGTGAGAGTGGCGCATGTATCGCATTTGAAAGCGTGTCCTCTTTTAGAGGTTCCTTGAGAGAAATATATATATATATATATATATATATTGCTACCCCAGTAAGGATTAATTAATGTTTTTGGTTTTGGTTTTCGGGGGGCTTTCCTGGAGGATCTGGTTTTAATAATTTTTGGGTTTAATGGTTTTACCTTTTAGAGTTTTTAACCGTTTTAAGGGGGGTCAATAGGGGTTTTAAAGTTTTATTTGGATTTTAGCTCCCCTCCTTTCCTTTCCTCTTTCTATCTCTTTAGGTCGCGACCGCTCACACTTCCAGCATCTTCCACACACAGACACACACACCCACCTCGTCCTTCTTTCCGGTGTCCTTTCGTTTTCAACTTCCGTTTTATTTTACCTTTTAAACAGTTTTATTTAGTCCCCAGCTTTCCTCCAGTTGTAGCCGACCCAATGTCGTCCAACCCGTTGGACTCCTTTTGTTGTTGGGGTGTGCCGTAACTAAGGAATTTTGTTACGGCAACAAACAAAAATTATTAAGTCAAATTACTGTATAGTCGCGATGTGTAGAGAGACTCTCGCGCGATCTAGTAGAGAGATCAGGCAGCTTGAATTTTCTGCCTCGCGGAGTTGCGACGTTGTTGTTGTTGAGAATGCAGGAAGCGTGTCGGACGGTCTCGTCTTGTTCAGCCTTCAAGCCGGCTGCATGTGATAAAAGTTTTTAATTGTTCTTTTTGTAATCCCGGGCGTAAATTATTAAACATGGCTGGCTAAGAACCAAGGTGTTCCCTAGGGTGTCTCCGGCTCGCTCAACCGTGACCAAATCATCAGAAAAAAAATGAAATGTGAAGAAGATAAAGGAACGCGTAAGTATGTAACGTGCTGGCCAAAATGAAAGGTATGTCTCTGATGAACTTTTCTGGTGTATGCTGTGCATGTAAACTTTTATTATAATGATCAAAGCAATAATTCTAGACAGTGGACAGTATTACTTCCGTTAAATGGAGAATTAACTTAATTTCTTGGTGTGCATATCTGTACCATCTATACCACTTGATACTCTGGTCAAGTAATGACATGTCAAGCTGACTTAACATATTAAAAAAAAAACATTTGCTTAATCATCCTTACATTACTTAATATCCTTCAATCCCAGTTTATTTTAATGGTAACGAATTTATATCTGAACAATAGTTTTTCTTTCAAAATACAGTTGAACAAGTCTGGCATCTGAAATAATTTTTTATAGTGAGGACAGCTCCTTACAAGTATAATTAGTAGGTGATAGTGATACATTATATGCAAAATGGCAATTATATATGAAAAAAATATAAAAAATAATATTAAAACGAAATGTGTTAAGCTACAGCTGGTGAATTGCCATTTACTTAAACTATACTTACGTAAATGAAATATGGAAATGAAATATTACCATAGAAACTACTTCTTTCTACTTCTTGCTTCAGCCTTAACCACGGTACTGTGGTCACTAACGTATACCACCTGACGGTTTCGCACTCGATTTTCACTGATGATGGCAGTCGATGGACTGCCGAAAAGTCTGGTTTTGCAGAAAAAATTGGACTACGGCTAAACAGCCCGGGAAGGAATTTTAACAAAGAACTACATCTTTGTTGCCGATAACGTAGTACACATAAAAAATTCTGCCTTCCCCCTTCAACTATAATTTTTATTTATAGAAATTTACCACCAACCCGTTCACCTAACCTCTTCATTTATCGATATTTCATCTACGTTTCTACTGTGGTTTATTATGAGCTTCTTATCAAGATACTTTATTTATCAAAATTAAGTACTTTACTCTTGCTAAAACATAAAAGGATGCAGGTAAACTACCCCTTTCTCTAAACCGATCTTCACCAAAATCAATATACCTCCAGTCCTCTACAATTCAGGGATGCATGCAAAAAAATATTTGATTCTCTTTGAATGTGCGACAGTTATCGTTCGTCATATAAACAATTACCCTTGTTAAAACATAAAACATTGGTGGTAAACTACCCCTCTCCCTTAACCGATCTTCACCAAAAACAACAGATCTTGCGAACTCTACAATTCAGGTGTGTATGCAGAACATTATTTGATTCTGTGTGAATTTGCAGCAGTTACCTTTCGCAAAAAAAATTACCCTTCTTATAAAATAAAATGTTGCTGGTAAACTACCCCTTTCCCTTAACCGATCTTCAACATAATGAACAGACCTTGAGTTCTCTTTAATTCAAAATGGTATGAAAAACGTAGTCGATTCTGTTTGAATTTGCGGCTATCTTTCGTCATATTTAAAATTATCCTTGTTGAAACATAAAATGTTGCTGGTAAACTACCCTTTTCCCTGAACCGATCTTCACCAACAGCAATAGCACTTGAGAACTCTACAATTCAGGGCTGTATGCAAAACATTACTTGATTCTGTTTGAATTTGCGGCTGTTATCGTTTGTCATAGAAAATACACTTGTTAAAACATAAAACGTTGCTGGTAAACTGCCCCTTCCCCTTAACCGATCTTCACCAAAATCAATAGGTCTTGAGAACTCTAAAATTCAGGACTGTATGCAAAAGGGTAGTTGATTCTGTTAGACTTTGCGGCTGTTATCGTTTGCCATAATAAAAAATTACACTTGTTAAAAAAAAACCGTTGCAAGTAAACTACCCCTTTCCCTCATCAGATCTTCATCAAAATAAAAAGGTCTGGAGTACTCGAAGAATCAGGCCTACATGCAAATAATTATTTGATTCTGTTTTAATTTGCTACTCTTATCGTTTGCCACAGGAAATACCCTTTTAAAACATAATACCTTACAGGTAAACTACCCCTTTCCCTTAACCGATTTTCAACTAAAACAATAGGTCTTGAGTACTCTACAGATCAGGGCTGTATGCAAAACATTATTTGATTCTGTTTGAATTTGCGGCTGTTATCGTTTGCCATAGAAACAAATCTACAGACAGACACAGACAGACAGACAGACCCTTTTCGAAAAATGACTTTTTTTCATGTTTTGAGTGTAGTACAATCAGAATCTGCAATAATCTCGAAAACGATTTTTTTTTGCTATCACCGTACTTCCATTTCCTTAAGGAACATGGAAGTAAATATTGGTATGGAGAACCATACATGACTTCCATGTTCTAAGATTTATATTTAAAATCATATTCGCAATGAAATGTTTCCATAGACACTACTTCTTTCTACTTATTTCTTCAGCCTTAACCACAGTACTGTGGTCACTAGCGTATACCACCTCACGTTTTCAAAGTCGATTTTCACTGATGATGTCAGTCGATGGCACTGCCGAAACGTCTGGTTTTGCAGAAAACATTGTAATACGGCTAAAGAGCCCGGGAAGGAATTTTAACAAATAACTACATCTTTGTTGCCGATAACGTAGTACACATATAACAAATTCTACCCTCCACCTTCAACTATAATTTTCATTAATAGAAAATTACCCCCACCCCGTTCACCTAACCTCTTAATTTATAGATATTCCATCTACGTTTCTACAGTGGATTAATATGAACTTCTTATCAGGATACTTTATTTATCAAAATTAAGTAATCCACTCTTGTTAAAACATAAAATGTTGCTGGTAAACTACCCCCTTATCTTAACCGATCTTCACCAAAATCAATAGGCCTTCAGTCCTCTACAATTCAGGGATGCATGCAAACAATTATTTGATTCTGTTTGAACTTGCGGCTCTTATCTTTTGCCACAGAAAACACCCTTGATAAAATAGGCTATAAAACGTTGCTGGTAACCTACCCTATTCCCTTAACCGAACTTCACCAAAACCAATAGATCTCGAGAACGCTATATTTCAGGGCTGTATGCAAAATATTATGTGATTCTGTTTGAATTTGCGGCTGTTATCGTATGCCATAAGTAGGGGGAAAATGACAGTTCTGACTAAAGTACCGTTATTCCCCCACCACCACCGCTGGACCAGCAGCATCGACCAATCAAATTTCATGGCGCCTTTCGCGCGTCAAGTTCAAATATATGCCGTCTTTCGCGAGCCTAAATCACTTTCACTTTCTACTGGACCGCGAATTTCCGCGAATAAATTTTTTTATTTTTTTTTATTTGATATTTTTATTTTTTTAATTAAATTGATTTGCATATCCGCGAATATATGCCGTCTTTCGCGAGCATAAATCACTTTCACTTTCTACTGGACCGCGAATTTCCGCGAATAAATTTTTTTATTTTTTTTTATTTGATATTTTTATTTTTTTAATTAAATTGATTTGCATATCCGCGAATATATGCCGTCTTTCGCGAGCATAAATCACTTTCACTTTCTACTGGACCGCGAATTTCCGCGAATAAATTTTTTTAATTTGATATTTTTATTTTTTTAATTAAATTGATTTGCATATCCGCGAATATATGCCGCCTTTCGCGAGCCTAGATCACTTTCACTTTCTATCAGCTGGACCCGCAGCATCCCAAATGGACCACCCGCATCCGCAAATATATTTTTTATTTTTAAATAAAGCTGATTTGCATATCAGAGGTGGGTGGTGGGTGGGAGGTTCCGACTTGATGCATTATAGTGTATATATTAAATATATGATCAGGGTTACCAACCTTGCATGAGTTCAAATTTGTTGTATGTTATAATGTATATTAAATCTATATGATCAGGTTTACCAACCTATGCAGGGGTTCAAACTTGATATGTGTATTATAGTGTATATTAAAATATATGATCAGGGTTACCAATCCTGTATTATTGTGTGTATAGAACAGATCTGGCAACATTTTTCTTCGGTGGGAAATTAAAACTATATGAGCAACGCATTCGCCAGAATCTGAGACTCGAGAGAGTATGTTTGTCGTGCATGCTTTATTTTTTATTTTTAATGAAGCTGATTTGCATATCAGGGTGGGTGATGAGTCAATTCTCCCTTTGAATGTAAATAACTATCTCTCTCCCTCTCTCTCTCTCTTTATGTCATCGGTTTTACATAAGCATCGTGCTACTTATGGATTATTGTAATTAGCGATACTAAAATGTAATTACCAGGAAATATATTTATCGCCTACCTCATTGCGTCCTACTTCTAATTTGGTACATGACAGTCATTGACTGCGATTTTAGAAATTAATATACTGTCAAGTCTGTGTGTGGTAAAGTGTTACGCATAAAATATGAAAAAATATATAATGGGTGAGGCAAAACAAAACACATACAGCCGAGTTGCAGACGCGTATTTGCAGATTCACCGTGACTGTTACTAGCGGACGCCCGATTTCTTGGTATGCCGTCGCTCGCGTCATCCGTATTTAAATTTCGCTACTTCCAGTACACATGGCCACTGTAACAGATTTGGTCTCCAACAGGTGTGATTCAAACGGTAAGAGCAAGGACAATATGAACAAGGCCAAGGACATTATATGTCTAGTATCCCTCCTCAGACGCTGGTGTTACTTTGTGTCATAAAATCTCATGACACTCAAGATAAGAGACAATACGTTTGCAAAAAATAACAAAATTGAACTTCTGGAAACAAAATTGCACGGTTTGTAAGTAATATCGACAACAGTAAATTGTTGACGACTTCGATATCAACTCTCTCTCCCCTCCTCTCTCTTTGTCTCTAGACACAGTTGTCGATCACGATATAAACTCTCTCTCTTTATGTCATCAGTTTTACATAAGCGTCGTGCTACTTATGGAATATTGTAAGTAGCGATACTAAAATGTAATCACCTACCTCGTTGCGTCCTACTTATAATTTTTTTTTTTTTTTTTTTTTTGACACATGACAGTCATTGACCACGATTTAGAAATTAATATACTGCCAAGTCTGTGTGTGTGTGGTAAAGTGTTACGCATAAAAAAATCTCCTTGAAATAAGGTATTTTCAAAAGTTTTGTGTACACATACACACATTGTATATGTCTCTCTCTCTCTCTCTCTCTCGCTGCAAACGTTGACAAGAATTCCCTTATTCAAACGATTTGTATGTGTGTACACGAACTTAAATATAGTTTACAGACGATTGTAATTTTAAAAATTCATTTTTGCATTAAATATATATATATCGTAAACAATGAAATAATAATATTTCGTCATTGTAAGATTTTAATAAAACAATTATCAGTTTAAATTCTCTCTCTCTCTCTCTCTCTCACACTTGTTGTGTATGTTTCTCTCTCTCTCTGTGGTCAGTACCGCGCGCATGTATATGAAATTAGAAAGTTTATATTTATTCGACAAATATTAACGCCCTCTCTCTCGCTCGCAGACGTCGGAAGCAATTCGAGGTCATTGACACGACTTTACACTGACACATTGCAGTCTCTCACTCTCTCTCTCTCTCTCTCTGGGTTAAGCTGGTGTTGTACGTTACTAAAATCATAGCAAATATTTTCATTCTAAGCATGTATTACTGTTTAGTAATAATTACAACCCAACAAAGGATATATAAGTTTGTGTACATGGATTGTATATTGCAAGCACGGAATTATTATTTAAATCCGATATCTGTTTTTATTAAAATCATACAATGTCAAAAGAGGATAGTTGTCTGTTACGAACCAGTACTAACTCTCCTATATGGCCGTCGCTCGCATCATCCGTATTTAAATTTCGCTACTTTCAGTACACATGGCCTCTGTAACAGATTTGGTCTCCAACAGGTGTGATTCGAACGGTAAGAGCAAGAACAATATGAACAAGGCCAAGGACATTATATGTCTAGTATCCCTCCTCAGACGCTGGTGTTACTTTGTGTCATAAAATCTCGTGGCACTCAAGATAAGAGACAATACGTTTGCAAAAAACGACAAAATTGAACTTCTGGAAACAAAATTGTACGGTTTGTAAGTAATATCGACAACACAGGTCAGCATTTTTCGGTCATTGACAGATAAAGGGATCGTCACATTAGGACTACTGGCTGCTAAATCCAGTAGTACAAGAACTTAGATATTTGTTGAATCAGTAGCAAAAATGTTAGATCTACTGTTTTCAGCGTACATAGACATTTGATAATATTCCATTTTGGTTGTATTCGTGAAGCCATAGTGTAATGGCTGTCCTTGGAAGTCATGTAACCCTTAGTGTTTGTGCGGGAATCGTAGTCGGATTTTAGTTTCTGTCATGTCTTTCGTCCGTTTGTGTGCAGGTTGTCTTTACAGTCATGAAAATCATTTCAAGAGGTAAGCCGCATTGTATTGTTCGCGTACCGTGAGCATATGCGGTGGTGATTGCTGTACAAGAATTCTACGGACTGATGTGTTACGAAATTAGCGTGGTAACCAAGTTCTATGACATAGAGCGCGCGTTTCTCCGTACAATTGTGTAACGTCGCGTAGCATTTTTGTGCGATGTTAAGCGACCTATAAAACGTAATGAACCTGTTGTGCCATGATGACGGAGTTGCACAGATGCATGTGATAATAATAACAATAATAATATAAAGAGGTCGCGTGCTCAAACATTAGCTCGGTGCTCCAGATAAGACGAGAGTCAAGAACAGTTATGATCATCACCCGACCGGACCAGCGTGCGTGCATAGCGCAGCGTATGTGTTTGTTACAGTAACGGTAATTGCTTATTAAGTGGGGAAACGAATCAATTGCTGGTGTATTGTGCTATTGTGTATGCGCGCACAAGAACGACCTACGACAATCCGCCTGCCCTACTTTGTCTGCAAGTCACAATGTTTATGGTTATTATAGTTCAGTTTCCGGCCAGAAGTAGTACTGCAGTGGTATTTTTGGTTTATTTTGTATCTTTGATTGGACAGATGGAAAATACGCATCGTTTACTCCCCCTATAACTATTCGACCCTGCTTAATACTCTAAATATTATTATTTCGCCTTTGACATGCTCCTTGTCAGTCTGTAATTTAGAGGTAGCGAATCTTTTTGCCATTCTTCTGCCGATGATAAAATGTTCTCTGTAGAGTTATTCGTCAAGTTGTTGGTGTAACAATAACATGGTGTAAGCTACCTCTCGTTTATCCATGAGAATGGGTGTTCGGTGTCATCTGCCGTGAGGGTAAATAGCGCCTTATTTTCGCTATTATTTACAACGGTACGGCTAAAATACTAGTAAGCGTAATCAAAAATTACTTCCTACCCTGCTAACAACATCAATGGATGCATTTTGAGTACGTGGCTATGAAAATGATCCGGACACAGGTTATGTCAGGTTGTAATAAGTTAGGCCTCTCCAGTTCTATAATTTTCTACAAAAAATTAGCTTTTGTTTCCGATTAAGTATCTCCATTTTAATTACTTTTAACACTACACTGAAAAGTTTGTAGTTGTGGGTAGAGGAAAAAATATCAAGAAAGGTATCCGTAGTATGTCATACGATAGTGAAGGAAAGATTTCATCGATATTTTGACATGTTCTCTCGCATATGTTATAGGTTACAGTGGATATGAGATTCGGTTGGAACATGTGCACACTAAATAGGTAATTGTAAGGAAAATAAGAAATTACTGTAATAGGTAAGTTGTTCAGTACTACAGGAGTAGAAAAATATTTTCATATTCATCATTGTCGTAAGGAACTCACACCCTGATGGAAGGACACAAGGTACAGTACAAAAATCCTCCCAGAAGGTCCTTCCAGAGGGCGACTGACTGCACGCTATCATTAAAATTATACAAAACCACTGCTGTCCCGATTCAGATGTACGACAGTGAGGAATGTAAGCGAGACATGTCTACAATTTGAAGCAGCTGAAGTGCTGTCTCTGAGAAGAGTCAAGGGTTCCACACAGTTGGACAGAACGACTGCATTCGGAACGAGCTAAACGTCCATAATCCGAACCAGCGAATAGACGATTACAGATTAAAATGGTGGGAACACGTCGACGGAATGGACGAAAACAGGCAAGCAGTCCAGCGGGCAAGTGTGACATTAGAAGTCGTGGAACGTGAGAACAAATTTATGTGACTTTACCGAGACGGAACAACCATTTATGTCTAAACCATGAAATGAAGAAGCAGAAGAAGAAACGACGTAGTTCGTTTTGTCGTTATTTGGTAGTTGTTGCCTAGCTATGCAATAAATTATTACCTTCAACTAAAGGAAATTCTGATTTTTATGTAGTCCTTCGACAACGCAGGCTTTACGTTGTGCCGAGCAACACTCCGCGTGCTTTTACGGAAAATGTAACATGCGCATGCAATAACGTCACTTAAGCTGCTAGTTGGACATGTTTATGACAGCAGTTTCATGGGATGATTTGAACGGTTTGTTTCATCGAAAACTGTCTGCAGGCGAACATATATTTCTGATGTACACGGTTATGTAAACAGAATAGAGAACATGAACTATCAGCCCAAGTAACCTACAATAAATATTATATTTAATCGCTTTTCGTTATAACCGATATGAAATGCCACAAAATGACTACAATTATTGCGTATAACGGAGGACTTATGCCAGCTTTAAATACCAGAAGATTTATCTGAATGGTCAGGCGGCACTAAACGTAATTTCGATTCGTTCCAACGTGCCGTTATTTACCGGTTTAAATACTATGTATTCCACAGCGTTGTGATTTATACAGTAAAAGTGATAACGAAAACGAAACGTCGGTCGGAACGGTTAATTAGGCAGCATAATGGTAGGCGATTTGACACGTACGGACAAGTTCATGACAGCGGCGGCGATGATTATTGTTTGTAAGAAGAAATGTAAATGAGCTGTGGAGTCATGACGGCTGTGTACATCAATTGCTTCACAACAATGCGGACTACACCGTTATCGTACAACAATGGATTTATACAGTGATTATTGTTGTATTGATTTTTATTCAGCGATTGTCGAAGCCTTTCAGTTTTCTTTGTCTGTTTAATTTCAGTTGAAGCTAATTCGAAGCGATTGCCTGTTACATTTCGTCTTGTCGTCTTTACATTTCCTTAGTGTAACACATAGTTTTGTTTTGTGGCACGCGTATTATCTTCAGAAGAAGGTCCGTTAAATTTATTTTTTAAGACAAACCTTAATCCCACGTCACCGGATTACATATGACCTATGATGTTGGAATCGTTGTTAATTAACACGTAGACCGATTTGTATTGGTTAATTTGTAGGCGTTTTGAATTTGCTTAATAAATGACTTGTCGGAAAATTTCTTTTCCGACCACAACATTAATCCTTTGCGTCAATTATTTGGCCATTAAGTAGTTTTATCAGTAAGTAAAATTTCGTCATTTCTTGAAGTGTTATTTATAAAAATTCCATATGCGGCAATTACAGTAATTTACAATGCAAAAGCGATGTTGTAAGTAATCTTACAGTTATAATTTTAAATTCTTTTTTATACAAAATTATTAAGAAATTTTAAATAAAAATGATAAAATAAATTAAACTATGGCTTCATAAAAGAGTGCTGGTTTGCTTGTTGCTTTTGCATTCTCGTATAAACTAAATTGTAATAACATAAAGTAAATAAAACAAATAAACGTCAAAATGAAAAAAAAAAATTGTTGACGACTTCGATATCAACTCTCTCTCCCCTCCTCTCTCTTTGTCTCTAGACACAGTTGTCGATCACGATATAAACTCTCTCTCTTTATGTCATCAGTTTTACATAAGCGTCGTGCTACTTATGGATTATTGTAAGTAGCGATACTAAAATGTAATCACCTACCTCGTTGCGTCCTACTTATAATTTTTTTTTTTTTTGACACATGACAGTCATTGACTACGATTTAGAAATTAATATACTGCCAAGTCTGTGTGTGTGTGGTAAAGTGTTACGCCTAAAAAAATCTCCTTGAAATAAGGTATTTTCAAAAGTTTTGTGTACACATACACACATTGTATATGTCTCTCTCTCTCTCTCTCTCTCGCTGCAAACGTTGAGAAGAATTCCCTTATTCAAACGATTTGTATGTGTGTACACGAACTTAAATATAGTTTACAGACGATTGTAATTTTAAAAATTCATTTTTGCATTAAATATATATATCGTAAACAATGAAATAATAATATTTCGTCATTGTAAGATTTTAATAAAATAATTATCAGTTTAAATTCTCTCTCTCTCTCTCTCTCTCACAGTTGTTGTGTATGTTTCTCTCTCTCTCTGTGGTCAGTACCGCGCGCATATATATGAAATTAGAAAGTTTATATTTATTCGACAAATATTAACGCCCTCTCTCTCGCTCGCAGACGTCGGAAGCAATTCGAGGTCATTGACACGACTTTACACTGACACATTGCAGTCTCTCACTCTCTCTCTCTCTCTCTGGGTTAAGCTGGTGTTGTACGTTACTAAAATCATAGCAAATATTTTCATTCTAAGCATGTATTACTGTTTAGTAATAATTACAACCCAACAAAGGATATATAAGTTTGTGTACATGGATTGTATATTGCAAGCACGGAATTATTATTTAAATCCGATATCTGTTTTTATTAAAATCATACAATGTCAAAAGAGGATAGTTGTCTGTTACGAACCAGTACTAACTCTCCTATATGGCCGTCGCTCGCATCATCCGTATTTAAATTTCGCTACTTTCAGTACACATGGCCTCTGTAACAGATTTGGTCTCCAACAGGTGTGATTCGAACGGTAAGAGCAAGAACAATATGAACAAGGCCAAGGACATTATATGTCTAGTATCCCTCCTCAGACGCTGGTGTTACTTTGTGTCATAAAATCTCGTGGCACTCAAGATAAGAGACAATACGTTTGCAAAAAACGACAAAATTGAACTTCTGGAAACAAAATTGTACGGTTTGTAAGTAATATCGACAACACAGGTCAGCATTTTTCGGTCATTGACAGATAAAGGGATCGTCACATTAGGACTACTGGCTGCTAAATCCAGTAGTACAAGAACTTAGATATTTGTTGAATCAGTAGCAAAAATGTTAGATCTACTGTTTTCAGCGTACATAGACATTTGATAATATTCCATTTTGGTTGTATTCGTGAAGCCATAGTGTAATGGCTGTCCTTGGAAGTCATGTAACCCTTAGTGTTTGTGCGGGAATCGTAGTCGGATTTTAGTTTCTGTCATGTCTTTCGTCCGTTTGTGTGCAGGTTGTCTTTACAGTCATGAAAATCATTTCAAGAGGTAAGCCGCATTGTATTGTTCGCGTACCGTGAGCATATGCGGTGGTGATTGCTGTACAAGAATTCTACGGACTGATGTGTTACGAAATTAGCGTGGTAACCAAGTTCTATGACATAGAGCGCGCGTTTCTCCGTACAATTGTGTAACGTCGCGTAGCATTTTTGTGCGATGTTAAGCGACCTATAAAACGTAATGAACCTGTTGTGCCATGATGACGGAGTTGCACAGATGCATGTGATAATAATAACAATAATAATATAAAGAGGTCGCGTGCTCAAACATTAGCTCGGTGCTCCAGATAAGACGAGAGTCAAGAACAGTTATGATCATCACCCGACCGGACCAGCGTGCGTGCATAGCGCAGCGTATGTGTTTGTTACAGTAACGGTAATTGCTTATTAAGTGGGGAAACGAATCAATTGCTGGTGTATTGTGCTATTGTGTATGCGCGCACAAGAACGACCTACGACAATCCGCCTGCCCTACTTTGTCTGCAAGTCACAATGTTTATGGTTATTATAGTTCAGTTTCCGGCCAGAAGTAGTACTGCAGTGGTATTTTTGGTTTATTTTGTATCTTTCATTGGACAGATGGAAAATACGCATCGTTTACTCCCCCTATAACTATTCGACCCTGCTTAATACTCTAAATATTATTATTTCGCCTTTGACATGCTCCTTGTCAGTCTGTAATTTAGAGGTAGCGAATCTTTTTGCCATTCTTCTGCCGATGATAAAATGTTCTCTGTAGAGTTATTCGTCAAGTTGTTGGTGTAACAATAACATGGTGTAAGCTACCTCTCGTTTATCCATGAGAATGGGTGTTCGGTGTCATCTGCCGTGAGGGTAAATAGCGCCTTATTTTCGCTATTATTTACAACGGTACGGCTAAAATACTAGTAAGCGTAATCAAAAATTACTTCCTACCCTGCTAACAACATCAATGGATGCATTTTGAGTACGTGGCTATGAAAATGATCCGGACACAGGTTATGTCAGGTTGTAATAAGTTAGGCCTCTCCAGTTCTATAATTTTCTACAAAAAATTAGCTTTTGTTTCCGATTAAGTATCTCCATTTTAATTACTTTTAACACTACACTGAAAAGTTTGTAGTTGTGGGTAGAGGAAAAAATATCAAGAAAGGTATCCGTAGTATGTCATACGATAGTGAAGGAAAGATTTCATCGATATTTTGACATGTTCTCTCGCATATGTTATAGGTTACAGTGGATATGAGATTCGGTTGGAACATGTGCACACTAAATAGGTAATTGTAAGGAAAATAAGAAATTACTGTAATAGGTAAGTTGTTCAGTACTACAGGAGTAGAAAAATATTTTCATATTCATCATTGTCGTAAGGAACTCACACCCTGATGGAAGGACACAAGGTACAGTACAAAAATCCTCCCAGAAGGTCCTTCCAGAGGGCGACTGACTGCACGCTATCATTAAAATTATACAAAACCACTGCTGTCCCGATTCAGATGTACGACAGTGAGGAATGTAAGCGAGACATGTCTACAATTTGAAGCAGCTGAAGTGCTGTCTCTGAGAAGAGTCAAGGGTTCCACACAGTTGGACAGAACGACTGCATTCGGAACGAGCTAAACGTCCATAATCCGAACCAGCGAATAGACGATTACAGATTAAAATGGTGGGAACACGTCGACGGAATGGACGAAAACAGGCAAGCAGTCCAGCGGGCAAGTGTGACATTAGAAGTCGTGGAACGTGAGAACAAATTTATGTGACTTTACCGAGACGGAACAACCATTTATGTCTAAACCATGAAATGAAGAAGCAGAAGAAGAAACGACGTAGTTCGTTTTGTCGTTATTTGGTAGTTGTTGCCTAGCTATGCAATAAATTATTACCTTCAACTAAAGGAAATTCTGATTTTTATGTAGTCCTTCGACAACGCAGGCTTTACGTTGTGCCGAGCAACACTCCGCGTGCTTTTACGGAAAATGTAACATGCGCATGCAATAACGTCACTTAAGCTGCTAGTTGGACATGTTTATGACAGCAGTTTCATGGGATGATTTGGACGGTTTGTTTCATCGAAAACTGTCTGCAGGCGAACATATATTTCTGATGTACACGGTTATGTAAACAGAATAGAGAACATGAACTATCAGCCCAAGTAACCTACAATAAATATTATATTTAATCGCTTTTCGTTATAACCGATATGAAATGCCACAAAATGACTACAATTATTGCGTATAACGGAGGACTTATGCCAGCTTTAAATACCAGAAGATTTATCTGAATGGTCAGGCGGCACTAAACGTAATTTCGATTCGTTCCAACGTGCCGTTATTTACCGGTTTAAATACTATGTATTCCACAGCGTTGTGATTTATACAGTAAAAGTGATAACGAAAACGAAACGTCGGTCGGAACGGTTAATTAGGCAGCATAATGGTAGGCGATTTGACACGTACGGACAAGTTCATGACAGCGGCGGCGATGATTATTGTATGTAAGAAGAAATGTAAATGAGCTGTGGAGTCATGACGGCTGTGTACATCAATTGCTTCACAACAATGCGGACTACACCGTTATCGTACAACAATGGCTTTATACAGTGATTATTGTTGTATTGATTTTTATTCAGCGATTGTCGAAGCCTTTCAGTTTTCTTTGTCTGTTTAATTTCAGTTGAAGCTAATTCGAAGCGATTGCCTGTTACATTTCGTCTTGTCGTCTTTACATTTCCTTAGTGTAACACATAGTTTTGTTTTGTGGCACGCGTATTATCTTCAGAAGAAGGTCCGTTAAATTTATTTTTTAAGACAAACCTTAATCCCACGTCACCGGATTACATATGACCTATGATGTTGGAATCGTTGTTAATTAACACGTAGACCGATTTGTATTGGTTAATTTGTAGGCGTTTTGAATTTGCTTAATAAATGACTTGTCGGAAAATTTCTTTTCCGACCACAACATTAATCCTTTGCGTCAATTATTTGGCCATTAAGTAGTTTTATCAGTAAGTAAAATTTCGTCATTTCTTGAAGTGTTATTTATAAAAATTCCATATGCGGCAATTACAGTAATTTACAATGCAAAAGCGATGTTGTAAGTAATCTTACAGTTATAATTTTAAATTCTTTTTTATACAAAATTATTAAGAAATTTTAAATAAAAATGATAAAATAAATTAAACTATGGCTTCATAAAAGAGTGCTGGTTTGCTTGTTGCTTTTGCATTCTCGTATAAACTAAATTGTAATAACATAAAGTAAATAAAACAAATAAACGTCAAAATGAAAAAAAAAAATTGTTGACGACTTCGATATCAACTCTCTCTCCCCTCCTCTCTCTTTGTCTCTAGACACAGTTGTCGATCACGATATAAACTCTCTCTCTTTATGTCATCAGTTTTACATAAGCGTCGTGCTACTTATGGATTATTGTAAGTAGCGATACTAAAATGTAATCACCTACCTCGTTGCGTCCTACTTATAATTTTTTTTTTTTTTGACACATGACAGTCATTGACTACGATTTAGAAATTAATATACTGCCAAGTCTGTGTGTGTGTGGTAAAGTGTTACGCCTAAAAAAATCTCCTTGAAATAAGGTATTTTCAAAAGTTTTGTGTACACATACACACATTGTATATGTCTCTCTCTCTCTCTCTCGCTGCAAACGTTGAGAAGAATTCCCTTATTCAAACGATTTGTATGTGTGTACACGAACTTAAATATAGTTTACAGACGATTGTAATTTTAAAAATTCATTTTTGCATTAAATATATATATCGTAAACAATGAAATAATAATATTTCGTCATTGTAAGATTTTAATAAAACAATTATCAGTTTAAATTCTCTCTCTCTCTCTCTCTCTCACAGTTGTTGTGTATGTTTCTCTCTCTCTCTGTGGTCAGTACCGCGCGCATATATATGAAATTAGAAAGTTTATATTTATTCGACAAATATTAACGCCCTCTCTCTCGCTCGCAGACGTCGGAAGCAATTCGAGGTCATTGACACGACTTTACACTGACACATTGCAGTCTCTCACTCTCTCTCTCTCTCTCTGGGTTAAGCTGGTGTTGTACGTTACTAAAATCATAGCAAATATTTTCATTCTAAGCATGTATTACTGTTTAGTAATAATTACAACCCAACAAAGGATATATAAGTTTGTGTACATGGATTGTATATTGCAAGCACGGAATTATTATTTAAATCCGATATCTGTTTTTATTAAAATCATACAATGTCAAAAGAGGATAGTTGTCTGTTACGAACCAGTACTAACTCTCCTATATGGCCGTCGCTCGCATCATCCGTATTTAAAGTTCGCTACTTCCAGTACACATGGCCTCTGTAACAGATTTGGTCTCCAACAGGTGTGATTCGAACGGTAAGAGCAAGAACAATATGAACAAGGCCAAGGACATTATATGTCTAGTATCACTCCTCAGACGCTGGTGTTACTTTGTGTCATAAAATCTCGTGGCACTCAAGATAAGAGACAATACGTTTGCAAAAAACGACAAAATTGAACTTCTGGAAACAAAATTGTACGGTTTGTAAGTAATATCGACAACACAGGTCAGCATTTTTCGGTCATTGACAGATAAAGGGATCGTCACATTAGGACTACTGGCTGCTAAATCCAGTAGTACAAGAACTTAGATATTTGTTGAATCAGTAGCAAAAATGTTAGATCTACTGTTTTCAGCGTACATAGACATTTGATAATATTCCATTTTGGTTGTATTCGTGAAGCCATAGTGTAATGGCTGTCCTTGGAAGTCATGTAACCCTTAGTGTTTGTGCGGGAATCGTAGTCGGATTTTAGTTTCTGTCATGTCTTTCGTCCGTTTGTGTGCAGGTTGTCTTTACAGTCATGAAAATCATTTCAAGAGGTAAGCCGCATTGTATTGTTCGCGTACCGTGAGCATATGCGGTGGTGATTGCTGTACAAGAATTCTACGGACTGATGTGTTACGAAATTAGCGTGGTAACCAAGTTCTATGACATAGAGCGCGCGTTTCTCCGTACAATTGTGTAACGTCGCGTAGCATTTTTGTGCGATGTTAAGCGACCTATAAAACGTAATGAACCTGTTGTGCCATGATGACGGAGTTGCACAGATGCATGTGATAATAATAACAATAATAATATAAAGAGGTCGCGTGCTCAAACATTAGCTCGGTGCTCCAGATAAGACGAGAGTCAAGAACAGTTATGATCATCACCCGACCGGACCAGCGTGCGTGCATAGCGCAGCGTATGTGTTTGTTACAGTAACGGTAATTGCTTATTAAGTGGGGAAACGAATCAATTGCTGGTGTATTGTGCTATTGTGTATGCGCGCACAAGAACGACCTACGACAATCCGCCTGCCCTACTTTGTCTGCAAGTCACAATGTTTATGGTTATTATAGTTCAGTTTCCGGCCAGAAGTAGTACTGCAGTGGTATTTTTGGTTTATTTTGTATCTTTGATTGGACAGATGGAAAATACGCATCGTTTACTCCCCCTATAACTATTCGACCCTGCTTAATACTCTAAATATTATTATTTCGCCTTTGACATGCTCCTTGTCAGTCTGTAATTTAGAGGTAGCGAATCTTTTTGCCATTCTTCTGCCGATGATAAAATGTTCTCTGTAGAGTTATTCGTCAAGTTGTTGGTGTAACAATAACATGGTGTAAGCTACCTCTCGTTTATCCATGAGAATGGGTGTTCGGTGTCATCTGCCGTGAGGGTAAATAGCGCCTTATTTTCGCTATTATTTACAACGGTACGGCTAAAATACTAGTAAGCGTAATCAAAAATTACTTCCTACCCTGCTAACAATATCAATGGATGCATTTTGAGTACGTGGCTATGAAAATGATCCGGACACAGGTTATGTCAGGTTGTAATAAGTTAGGCCTCTCCAGTTCTATAATTTTCTACAAAAAATTAGCTTTTGTTTCCGATTAAGTATCTCCATTTTAATTACTTTTAACACTACACTGAAAAGTTTGTAGTTGTGGGTAGAGGAAAATATCAAGAAAGGTATCCGTAGTATGTCATACGATAGTGAAGGAAAGATTTCATCGATATTTTGACATGTTCTCTCGCATATGTTATAGGTTACAGTGGATATGAGATTCGGTTGGAACATGTGCACACTAAATAGGTAATTGTAAGGAAAATAAGAAATTACTGTAATAGGTAAGTTGTTCAGTACTACAGGAGTAGAAAAATATTTTCATATTCATCATTGTCGTAAGGAACTCACACCCTGATGGAAGGACACAAGGTGCAGTACAAAAATCCTCCCAGAAGGTCCTTCCAGAGGGCGACTGACTGTACGCTATCATTAAAATTATACAAAACCACTGCTGTCCCGATTCAGATGTACGACAGTGAGGAATGTAAGCGAGACATGTCTACAATTTGAAGCAGCTGAAGTGCTTTCTCTGAGAAGAGTCAAGGTTTCCACACAGTTGGACAGAACGACTGCATTCGGATCGAGCTAAACGTCCATAATCCGAACCAGCGAATAGACGATTACAGATTAAAATGGTGGGAACACGTCGACGGAATGGACGAAAACAGGCAAGCAGTCCAGCGGGCAAGTGTGACATTAGAAGTCGTGGAACGTGAGAACAAATTTATGTGACTTTACCGAGACGGAACAACCATTTATGTCTAAACCATGAAATGAAGAAGCAGAAGAAGAAACGACGTAGTTCGTTTTGTCGTTATTTGGTAGTTGTTGCCTGGCTATGCAATAAATTATTACCTTCAACTAAAGGAAATTCTGATTTTTATGTAGTCCTTCGACAACGCAGGCTTTACGTTGTGCCGAGCAACACTCCGCGTGCTTTTACGGAAAATGTAACATGCGCATGCAATAACGTCACTTAAGCTGCTAGTTGGACATGTTTATGACAGCAGTTTCATGGGATGATTTGAACGGTTTGTTTCATCGAAAACTGTCTGCAGGCGAACATGTATTTCTGATATACACGGTTATGTAAACAGAATAGAGAACATGAACTATCAGCCCAAGTAACCTACAATAAATATTATATTTAATCGCTTTTCGTTATAACCGATATGAAATGCCACAAAATGACTACAATTATTGCGTATAACGGAGGATTTATGCCAGCTTTAAATAACAGAAGATTTATCTGAATGGTCAGGCGGCACTAAACGTAATTTCGATTCGTTCCAACGTGCCGTTATTTACCGGTTTAAATACTATGTATTCCACAGCGTTGTGATTTATACAGTAAAAGTGATAACGAAAACGAAACGTCGGTCGGAACGGTTAATTAGGCAGCATAATGGTAGGCGATTTGACACGTACGGACAAGTTCATGACAGCGGCGGCGATGATTATTGTACGTAAGAAGAAATGTAAATGAGCTGTGGAGTCATGACGGCTGTGTACATCAATTGCTTCACAACAATGCGGACTACACCGTTATCGTACAACAATGGCTTTATACAGTGATTATTGTTGTATTGATTTTTATTCAGCGATTGTCGAAGCCTTTCAGTTTTCTTTGTCTGTTTAATTTCAGTTGAAGCTAATTCGAAGCGATTGCCTGTTACATTTCGTCTTGTCGTCTTTACATTTCCTTAGTGTAACATATAGTTTTGTTTTGTGGCACGCGTATTATCTTCAGAAGAAGGTCCGTTAAATTTATTTTTTAAGACAAACCTTAATCCCACGTCACCGGATTACATATGACCTATGATGTTGGAATCGTTGTTAATTAACACGTAGACCGATTTGTATTGGTTAATTTGTAGGCGTTTTGAATTTGTTTAATAAAGGACTTGTCGGAAAATTTCTTTTCCGACCACAACATTAATCCTTTGCGTCAATTATTTGGCCATTAATTAGTTTTATCAGTAAGTAAAATTTCGTCATTTCTTTAAGTGTTATTTATAAAAATTCCATATGCGGCAATTACAGTAATTTACAATGCAAAAGCGATGTTGTAAGTAATCTTACAGTTATAATTTTAAATTCTTTTTTATACAAAATTATTAAGAAATTTTAAATAAAATATTTAGTATCTAAATTTAAACAATACATGTGTATCTAGTAACGTAGTAAAGTTATTGAAATAATAATATTGTGGTTTGGAAAATTGTTCACTGCTAGTCGGCAAAAATGAATTATTCAGTCGGTGAAGTAGTAGGCCTATGATTGCAGGGTAGCGCGTTTTTGAAGTATACCATTATTTTAATATTTCTGTATTTTCTTACTTCTGTTTTTCATTTTGACGTTTATTTGTTTTATTTACTTTATGTTATTACAATTTAGTTTATACGAGAATGTAAAAGCAACAAGCAAACCAGCACTCTTTTATGAAGCCATAGTTTAATTTATTTTATCATTTTTATTGATACGTGTATCAAGATTGTACGTGTTTTGTTTTTAATAAATTTATTTTCTGCTTTTCTGCATCCTCCAATTTGCAACACGAGTTTATAGTAAGTGCTGACAGAAGTGGAAATCGACAAGAAATATCTCGCAACATAAATTGAGCTCGACGTTTGAGGCTGACGGTAGTTATCTGATTTATATGCATTTACATCCAGTGGTTGTAGTAACTTGAAAATAAATATGAGATTGTTGTGTAGCGAGCGTAAAGTAGGCCTACCACTGGAGACCTGTCATTAAGCTGACCAGTGTGGCACGTGATTCTATCTTTAATCAGATTTGGAAAGAAATATTTTTATTGGCTATGTTGAGAGAATGCACTGTTTGTTTGGAAAATTCTAATCAGGCAAACCGGAAGATAGTCCGAGGTGGGTGTGACAGCTTCATCAGTGTCTGCTACTAGCGATGCAGTTAACAAAATATAGCAGGTTGTGAAAGCAATAAATAAATCAATAGACATTTTATAAAAATTCATAGTAAACGGTTGAATTTTGATGATGCTGAAATTGAGTAATTTATATACATAAGTCATTACTTAATATGCAAACCATTTTACCGGATCTTGTGCGATTATGATAGTAGAATTTGTGGTTTCATAGTCCTGCTGGTGGTCGCGGACCTAACCATTGCGCGCTGGGAGGGGGATACAAAGAATTACATATTGTTATTCTCCTTCTCTATTTATGTTTCCAATTGTAATGGAGTGTTATACTCAGCATAAAAAAAGTAATGCGCGCACTAAAGCCTATACTAACTGCTAACCGAATGAAATATTTACAGACGGACAACAGGAAGGCATAAAATTTACCCACGAGGTTGAAATATAAAATAAACTTAATTTTCTCGATCTAACAAGGTTGGGACAATAGTTTCAATACCACATAAGAAAGATGTTTTATAAAAAGGTGACAGCACGTGCTGAAAACCGTATGCTTTCAGTATTCGCGAAGATGAAGATTGTACAGTAAGCAAACAAATTGTCAATAAAAGATATGGACTTTTTGGTAGGTGACGAAGCAGCACTGATCCGCTATTACCGAACAGTATTCGTTGTACACACACACACACACACACACACACACACACACACACACACACACACACACACACACACACACACACACACACACACACACACACACACACACACATGTTAGGTTAAATGCAACCTCTATACAAAAACAGATATCGGATTTAAATAATAATTTCGTGCTTGCAATATATACTACCTATGTACACAAATTTAAAATATAGTTTACTGACCAATGACACGACTTTACACTGGTTTAGCATAGTTACTCATGTTAGGTTGTTCGCAACACACACACACACACACACACACACAAATACTATACATCAGACTGCATGTATCTGTCATTAGCAATCTAACATTACGACGGCAGCATAACGATAATGAAAGCCATACATTATCGTTTGCTAACGTTTGTATTTTGTCTAAGCTATGTTCACACACACACACACACACACACACACACACACACACACACACACACACACACACACACACACACACACACACACACACACACACACACACACATCATTAGCAATCTAACGTTACGACGACGACATGTTAAATATCAAATTCAGTCTACTTACGTTTCACGTTAGGTTAAAAAATGCAAACACACACACACACACACACACCTGTATGTTATTTAAATTATTATTTAAATAACATACACACGTGTAGTGTTTAGGTCATCAGTACATGACGCAACGGGAGTGATAGGTCCAATTAGGTTTGTTACACGTTGTGTGTTAGGTTAAAATGCAGTCCATTCACGTTCATGTTAGGTTAAATAACATACACACGTGTAGTGTTTAGGTCATCAGTACATGACGCAACGGGAGTGATAGGTCCAATTAGGTTTGCTACATATTGTGTATTAGGTTAAAATGCAGTCCATTCACGTTCATGTTAGGTTAAAATGAAAACAAACACACACACACACACACGTGTATGTTATTTAAATTATTATTTAAATAACATACACACGTGTTAGGCTACAGCCTAACACGTGTGTGTGTGTGTGTGTTTTCATTTTAACCTAACATGAACGTGAATGGACTGCATTTTAACCTAACACACAACGTGTAACAAACCTAATTGGACCTATCACTCCCGTTGCGTCATGTACTGATGACCTAAACACTACACGTGTGTATGTTATTTAAATAATAATTTAAATAACATACAGGTGTGTGTGTGTGTGTGTGTGTTTGCATTTTTTAACCTAACGTGAAACGTAAGTAGACTGAATTTGATATTTAACATGTCGTCGCCGTAACGTTAGATTGCTAATGGTGTGTGTGTGTGTGTGTGTGTGTGTGTGTGTGTGTGTGTGTGTGAACATAGCTTAGACAAAATACAAACGTTAGTAAACGATAATGTATGGCTTTCATTATCGTTATGCTGCTGTCGTAATGTTAGATTGCTAATGACAGATACATGCAGTCTGATGTATAGTATTTGTGTGTGTGTGTGTGTGTTGCGAACAACCTAACATGAGTAACTATGCTAAACCAGTGTAAAGTCGTGTCAATGGTCAGTAAACTATATTTTAAATTTGTGTACATAGGTAGTATATATTGCAAGCACGAAATTATTATTTAAATCCGATATCTGTTTTTGTATAGAGGTTGCATTTAACCTAATGTGTGTGTGTGTGTGTGTGTGTGTGTGTGTGTGTGTAATGTATACAACGAATACTGTTCGGTAATAGCGGATCAGTGCTGCTTCGTCACCTACCAAAAAGTCCATATCTTTTATTGACAATTTGTTTGCTTACTGTACAATCTTCATCTTCGCGAATACTGAAAGCATACGGTTTTCAGCACGTGCTGTCACCTTTTTATAAAACATCTTTCTTATGTGGTATTGAAACTATTGTCCCAACCTTGTTAGATCGAGAAAATTAAGTTTATTTTATATTTCAACCTCGTGGGTAAATTTTATGCCTTCCTGTTTTCCGTCTGTAAATATTTCATTCGGTTAGCAGTTAGTATAGGCTTCAGTGCGCGCATTACTTTTTTTATGCTGAGTATAACACTCCATTACAATTGGAAACAAATAGAGAAGGAGAACAACAATATGTAATTCTTTGTATCCCCCTCCCAGCGCGCAATGGTTAGGTCCGCGACCACCAGCAGGACTATGAAACCACAAATTCTACTATCATAATCGCACAAGATCCGGTAAAATGGTTTGCATATTAAGTAATGACTTATGTATATAAATTACTCAATTTCAGCATCATCAAAATTCAACCGTTTACTATGAATTTTTATAAAATATCTATTGAATTATTTATTGCTTTCACAACCTGCTATATTTTGTTAACTGCATCGCTAGTAGCAGACACTGATGAAGCTGTCACACCCACCTCGGACTATCTTCCGGTTTGCCTGATTAGAATTTTCCAAACAAAACAGTGCATTCTCTCAACATAGCCAATAAAAATATTTCTTTCCAAATCTGATTAAAGATAGAATCACGTGCCACACTGGTCCGCTTAATGACAGGTCTCCAGTGGTAGGCCTACTTTACGCTCGCTACACAACAATCTCATATATATTTTCAAGTTACTACAACCACTGGATGTAAATGCATATAAATCAGATAACTACCGTCAGCCTCAAACGTCGAGCTCAATTTATGTTGCGAGATATTTCTTGTCGATTTCCATTTCTGTCAGCACTTACTATAAACTCGTGTTGCAAATTGGAGGATGCAGAAAAGCAGAAAATAAATTTATTAAAAACAAAACACGTACAATCTTGATACACGTATCAATAAAAATGATAAAATAAATTAAACTATGGCTTCATAAAAGAGTGCTGGTTTGCTTGTTGCTTTTACATTCTCGTATAAACTAAATTGTAATAACATAAAATAAATAAAACAAATAAACGTCAAAATGAAAAACAGAAGGAAGAAAATACAGAAATATTAAAATAATGGTATACTTTAAACACGCGCTACCCTGCAATCATAGGCCTACTACTTCACCGACTGAATAATTCATTTTTGCCGACTAGCAGTGAACAATTTTCCAAACCACAATATTATTATTTCAATAACTTTACTACGTTACTAGATACACATGTATTGTTTAAATTTAGATACTAACTATTTTATTTAAAATTTCTTAATAATTTTGTATAAAAAAGAATTTAAAATTATAACTGTAAGATTACTTACAACATCGCTTTTGCATTGTAAATTACTGTAATTGCCGCATATGAAATTTTTATAAATAACACTTCAAGAAATGACGAAATTTTACTTACTGATAAAACTAATTAATGGCCAAATAATTGACGCAAAGGATTAATGTTGTGGTCGGAAAAGAAATTTTCCGACAAGTCCTTTATTAAACAAATTCAACACGCCTAAAAATTAACCAATACAAATCGGTCTACGTGTTAATTAACAACGATTCCAACATCATAGGTCATATGTAATCCGGTGACGTGGGATTAAGGTTTGTCTTAAAAAATAAATTTAACGGACCTTCTTCTGAAGATAATACGCGTGCCACAAAACAAAACTATGTGTTACACTAAGGAAATGTAAAGACGACAAGACGAAATGTAACAGGCAATCGCTTCGAATTAGCTTCAACTGAAATTAAACAGACAAAGAAAACTGAAAGGCTTCCACCAATCGCTGAATAAAAATCAATACAACAATAATCACTGTATAAATCCATTGTTGTACGATAACGGTGTAGTCCGCATTGTTGTGAAGCAATTGATGTACACAGCCGTCATGACTCCACAGCTCATTTACATTTCTTCTTACGTACAATAATCATCGCCGCCGCTGTCATGAACTTGTCCGTAAGTGTCAAATCGCCTACCATTATGCTGCCTAATTAACCGTTCCGACCGACGTTTCGTTTTCGTTATCACTTTTACTGTATAAATCACGACGCTGTGGAATACATAGTATTTAAACCGGTAAATAACGGCACGTTGGAACGAATCGAAATTACGTTTAGTGCCGCCTGACCATTCAGATAAATCTTCTGTTATTTAAAGCTGGCATAAATCCTCCGTTATACGCAATAATTGTAGTCATTTTGTGGCATTTCATATCGGTTATAACGAAAAGCGATTAAATATAATATTTATTGTAGGTTACTTGGGCTGATAGTTCATGTTCTCTATTCTGTTTACATAACCGTGTACATCAGAAATATATGTTCGCCTGCAGACAGTTTTCGATGAAACAAACCGTTCAAATCATCCCATGAAACTGCTGTCATAAACATGTCCAACTAGCAGCTTAAGTGACGTTATTGCATGCGCATGTTACATTTTCCGTAAAAGCACGCGGAGTGTTGCTCGGCACAACGTAAAGCCTGCGTTGTCGAAGGACTACATAAAAATCAGAATTTCCTTTAGTTGAAGGTAATAATTTATTGCATAGCTAGGCAACAACTACCAAATAACGACAAAACGAACTACGTCGTTTCTTCTTCTGCTTCTTCATTTCATGGTTTAGACATAAATGGTTGCTCCGTCTCGGTAAAGTCACATAAATTTGTTCTCACGTTCCACGACTTCTAATGTTACACTTGCCCGCTGGACTGCTTGCCTGTTTTCGTCCATTCCGTCGACGTGTTCCCACCATTTTAATCTGTAATCGTCTATTCGCTGGTTCGGATTATGGACGTTTAGCTCGTTCCGAATGCAGTCGTTCTGTCCAACTGTGTGGAACCCTTGACTCTTCTCAGAGAAAGCACTTCAGCTGCTTCAAATTGTAGACATGTCTCGCTTACATTCCTCACTGTCGTACATCTGAATCGGGACAGCAGTGGTTTTGTATAATTTTAATGATAGCGTGCAGTCAGTCGCCCTCTGGAAGGACCTTCTGGGAGGATTTTTGTACTGCACCTTGTGTCCTTCCATCAGGGTGCGAGTTCCTTACGACAATGATGAATATGAAAATATTTTTCTACTCCTGTAGTACTGAACAACTTACCTATTACAGTAATTTCTTATTTTCCTTACAATTACCTATTTAGTGTGCACATGTTCCAACCGAATCTCATATCCACTGTAACCTATAACATATGCGAGAGAACATGTCAAAATATCGATGAAATCTTTCCTTCACTATCGTATGACATACTACGGATACCTTTCTTGATATTTTTTCCTCTACCCACAACTACAAACTTTTCAGTGTAGTGTTAAAAGTAATTAAAATGGAGATACTTAATCGGAAACAAAAGCTAATTTTTTGTAGAAAATTATAGAACTGGAGAGGCCTAACTTATTACAACCTGACATAACCTGTGTCCGGATCATTTTCATAGCCACGTACTCAAAATGCATCCATTGATGTTGTTGGCAGAGTAGGAAGTAATTTTTGATTACGCTTACTAGTATTTTAGCCGTACCGTTGTAAATAATAGCGAAAATAAGGCGCTATTTACCCTCACGGCAGATGACACCGAACACCCATTCTCATGGATAAACGAGAGGTAGCTTACACCATGTTATTGTTACACCAACAACTTGACGAATAACTCTACAGAGAACATTTTATCATCGGCAGAAGAATGGCAAAAAGATTCGCTACCTCTAAATTACAGACTGACAAGGAGCATGTCAAAGGCGAAATAATAATATTTAGAGTATTAAGCAGGGTCGAATAGTTATAGGGGGAGTAAACGATGCGTATTTTCCATCTGTCCAATCAAAGATACAAAATAAACCAAAAATACCACTACAGTACTACTTCTGGCCGGAAACTGAACTATAATAACCATAAACATTGTGACTTGCAGACAAAGTAGGGCAGGCGGATTGTCGTAGGTCGTTCTTGTGCGCGCATACACAATAGCACAATACACCAGCAATTGATTCGTTTCCCCACTTAATAAGCAATTACCGTTACTGTAACAAACACATACGCTGCGCTATGCACGCACGCTGGTCCGGTCGGGTGATGATCATAACTGTTCTTGACTCTCGTCTTATCTGGAGCACCGAGCTAATGTTTGAGCACGCGACCTCTTTATATTATTATTGTTATTATTATCACATGCATCTGTGCAACTCCGTCATCATGGCACAACAGGTTCATTACGTTTTATAGGTCGCTTAACATCGCACAAAAATGCTACGCGACGTTACACAATTGTACGGAGAAACGCGCGCTCTATGTCATAGAACTTGGTTACCACGCTAATTTCGTAACACATCAGTCCGTAGAATTCTTGTACAGCAATCACCACCGCATATGCTCACGGTACGCGAACAATACAATGCGGCTTACCTCTTGAAATGATTTTCATGACTGTAAAGACAACCTGCACACAAACGGACGAAAGACATGACAGAAACTAAAATCCGACTACGATTCCCGCACAAACACTAAGGGTTACATGACTTCCAAGGACAGCCATTACACTATGGCTTCACGAATACAACCAAAATGGAATATTATCAAATGTCTATGTACGCTGAAAACAGTAGATCTAACATTTTTGCTACTGATTCAACAAATATCTAAGTTCTTGTACTACTGGATTTAGCAGCCAGTAGTCCTAATGTGACGATCCCTTTATCTGTCAATGACCGAAAAATGCTGACCTGTGTTGTCGATATTACTTACAAACCGTACAATTTTGTTTCCAGAAGTTCAATTTTGTCGTTTTTTGCAAACGTGTTGTCTCTTATCTTGAGTGCCACGAGATTTTATGACACAAAGTAACACCAGCGTCTGAGGAGGGATACTAGACATATAATGTCCTTGGCCTTGTTCATATTGTTCTTGCTCTTACCGTTCGAATCACACCTGTTGGAGACCAAATCTGTTACAGAGGCCATGTGTACTGAAAGTAGCGAACTTTAAATACGGATGATGCGAGCGACGGCCATATAGGAGAGTTAGTACTGGTTCGTAACAGACAACTATCCTCTTTTGACATTGTATGATTTTAATAAAAACAGATATCGGATTTAAATAATAATTCCGTGCTTGCAATATACAATCCATGTACACAAACTTATATATCCTTTGTTGGGTTGTAATTATTACTAAACAGTAATACATGCTTAGAATGAAAATATTTGCTATGATTTTAGTAACGTACAACACCAGCTTATCCCAGAGAGAGAGAGAGAGACTGAGAGACTGCAATGTGTCAGTGTAAAGACGTGTCAATGACCTCGAATTGCTTCCGACGTCTGCGAGCGAGAGAGAGGGCGTTAATATTTGTGGAATAAATATAAACTTTCTAATTTCATATACATGCGCGCGGTACTGACCACAGAGAGAGAGAGAGAAACTTATACAACAAGTGTGAGAGAGAGAGAGAGAGAATTTAAACTGATAATTGTTTTATTAAAATCTTACAATGACGAAATATTATTATTTCATTGTTTACGATATATATATTTAATGCAAAAATGAATTTTTAAAATTACAATCGTCTGTAAACTATATTTAAGTTCGTGTACACACATACAAATCGTTTGAATAAGGGAATTCTTGTCAACGTTTGCAGCGAGAGAGAGAGAGACATATACAATGTGTGTATGTGTACACAAAACTTTTGAAAATACCTTATTTCAAGGAGATTTTTTTAGGCGTAACACTTTACCACACACACACAGACTTGGCAGTATATTAATTTCCAAATCGTGGTCAATGACTGTCATGTGTCAAAAAAAAAAAAAAAAAAAATTATAAGTAGGACGCAACGAGGTAGGTGATTACATTTTAGTATCGCTACTTACAATAATCCATAAGTAGCACGACGCTTATGTAAAACTGATGACATAAAGAGAGAGAGTTTATATCGTGATCGACAACTGTGTTTAGAGACAAAGAGAGAGGAGGGGAGAGAGAGTTGATATCGAAGTCGTCAACAATTTACTGTTGTCGATATTACTTACAAACCGTGCAATTTTGTTTCCAGAAGTTCAATTTTGTTATTTTTTGCAAACGTATTGTCTCTTATCTTGAGTGTCATGAGATGTTATGACACAAAGTAACACCAGCGTCTGAGGATGGATACTAGACATATAATGTCCTTGGCCTTGTTCGTATTGTTCTTGCTCTTACCGTTCGAATCACACCTGTTGGAGACCAAATCTGTTACAGAGGCCATGTGTACTGGAAGTAGCGAACTTTAAATACGGATGACGCGAGCGACGGCATACCAAGAAATCGGGCGTCCGCTAGTAACAGTCACGGTGAATCTGCAAATACGCGTCTGCAACTCGGCTGTATGTGTTTTGTTTTGCCTCACCCATTATATATTTTTTCATATTTTATGCGTAACACTTTACCACACACAGACTTGACAGTATATTAATTTCTAAAATCGCAGTCAATGACTGTCATGTACCAAATTAGAAGTAGAACGCAATGAGGTAGGCGATAAATATATTTCCTGGTGATTACATTTTAGTATCGCTAATTACAATAATCCATAAGTAGCACGATGCTTATGTAAAACCGATGATATAAAGAGAGAGAGAGAGGTAGGGAGAGAGATAGTTATTTACATTCAAAGGGAGAATTGACTCATCACCCACCGTGATATGCAAATCAGCTTCATTAAAAATAAAAAATAAAGCATGCACGACAAACATACTCTCTCGAGTCTCAGATTCTGGCGAATGCGTTGCTCATATAGTTTGAATTTCCCACCGAAGAAAAATGTTGGCAGATCTGTTCTATACACACAATAATACAGGATTGGTAACCCTGATCATATATTTTAATATACACTATAATACACATATCAAGTTTGAACCCCTGCATAGGTTGGTAAACCTGATCATATAGATTTAATATACATTATAACATACAACAAATTTGAACTCATGCAAGGTTGGTAACCCTGATCATATATTTAATATATACACTATAATGCATCAAGTCGGAACCTCCCACCCACCACCCACCTCTGATATGTAAATCAGCTTTATTTAAAAATAAAAAATATATTTGCGGATGCGGGTGGTCCATTTGGGATGCAGCGGGTCCAGCTGATAGAAAGTGAAAGTGATCTAGGCTCGCGAAAGGCGGCATATATTCGCGGATATGCAAATCAATTTAATTTAAAAAATAAAAATATCAAATTAAAAAAATTTATTCGCGGAAATTCGCAGTCCAGGAGAAAGTGAAAGTGATTTATGCTCGCGAAAGACGGCATATATTCGCGGATATGCAAATCAATTTAATTAAAAAAATAAAAATATCAAATAAAAAAAAATAAGAAAATTTATTCGCGGAAATTCGCGGTCCAGTAGAAAGTGAAAGTGATTTAGGCTCGCGAAAGACGGCATATATTTGACCTTGACGCGCGAAAGGCGCCATGAAATTTGATTGGTCCCCTGCTGGTCCAGCGGTGGTGGTGGGGGAATAACGGTACTTTAGTCAGAACTGTCATTTTCCCCCTACTGCCATATTAAATACCCTTGATAAAACAAAAAACGTAGCTTGTAAAGTACCCCTTTCCCTTAACCGATCTTCACCAAAAACAATAAGTCTTTAGTACTCAACAAAACAGGGCTGTATGCAAAAACGTATTTGATTCTGTTTGAATTTGCGGCTGTTATCGTTTGACATAGGAAAACCTCTTTAAAACATAAAACGTTGCTGGTAAACTACCCCTTTCCCTTAACCGATCTTCACCAACACCAATATGCATTGAGAACTCTACAATTCAGGGCAGTATGCAAAACATTATTTGATTATGTTTGAATTTGCGGCTGTTATCGTTTGCCATATAAAATAGTCTTGTTAAATCATAAAACATTGCTGGTAAACTACCCCTTTCCTGAAACCGATCTTTACCAAAATCAATAGATCTTGAGAACTCTGCAATTCAGGCCTTTATGCGAAAGATTATTTGATTCTATTTGAATTTGCGGCTGTTATCGTTTAGCAAGCAAACAAAATTACCCTTGATAAAAAAACCGTTACTAGTAAACTACCCCTTTCCCTCAAACGATCTTCACCAAAAACAATTGGTCGTGAGTACTCTACAAATCAGGGAAGTATACAAAAATTTATTTGATTCTCTTTGAATTTGCGGCTGTTATAGTTTGATATAGAAAAAAAACTACAGACACACAGACACTCAGATAGACACACAGACAGACACAAGACAGACAGACACACACACAGACACTTTTCGAAAAACGGCTTTTTTGTTTTGAGTGTAGTACAATCAGAATCTGCAATAATCTCGAACACGATTTTTTTTGTCACCACCATACATCCATTTCCTTAAGGAACATGGAAGTAAAAATATAAACCATTGGGATCACAAGGTTTATGTACGTTTTGCAGAATATTGTTACATCAGTTTACTAGTTTTGACACCATTGATGGGTCGTGACGTACATTATCGCTATTTCTCCACTGCAAAAAGACCTGCTTCCCATACGACATTACCATAACGGTAAAAAGTGCTTCATTGATAACAGAACAACCTGCATTCCAACTTTATGCACGTCTGTAACGTACTCTAAAAAGTACTTTGTGTTACTCTAAAACGTACGTTGTGCTACTCTATAACGTAATTTGTGTTACTGTAAAAGTACTTTGTGTTACTCTAAAAATTACTTTGTGTACTCTAAAACGTACTTTTTGTACTCTAAAAATTACTTAGTGTACTCTAAAAAGCACATCGTGTACACTAAATGTAACTTGTGTACACTAAAAATACTTTGTGTACTCTAAAAGCGTTTTGTGTACTCTAAAACGGATTTGGGTACTCTATAAATTACTTTGTGTACTCTAAATGTGCTTTGTGTAATCTAAAGCGTACATTGAGTACTCTAAAAAGTACTTTGTTTACTCTTTTGAGTATTTTGTGTACTCTAAAAGTACTTTGTTTACTCTTTAAGTGTACTCTTTGTACTCTTTAAATGTACTTTCTGTACACTAAAACGTACTTTGTGTACTCTAAGAGTACTTTGTGTGCTCTAAAACGTACTTTGTGTACTCTAGTAAGTACTTTGTGTACTCTAAAAGTGCTTAGTGTAATCTAAAGCGTACTTTGTGTAGTCAAAAAGTACTTTGTGTACTCTAATGAGTACTTTGTGTACTCTAATGAGTACTTTGTGTACTCTAATGAGTACTTTGTGTACTCTAATGAGTACTTTGTATACTCTTTAAATGTTATTTGTGTACTTTGTGTACTGTAATGAGTACTCTGTGTACTCTAAAAGTATTTACAAAAGTACTCTGAAAGTATTTTGTGTACTCTAATAAGTACTTTGTGTACTCTAATGAGTACTTTTTGTACTCTAATGAGTACTTTGTATACTCTAAAACGTACTTTGTGTACTCTAATGAGTACTTTGTGTACTCTAATGAGTATTTTGTGTACTCTAATGAGTACTTTGTGTACTCTAATGAGTACTTTATGTACTCTTTAAATGTACTTTGTGTACTCTTTAAATGTTATTTGTGTACTCTAAAAGTACTTTGTGTACTTAATGAGTACTTTGTGTACTCTAATGAGTACTTTGCGTACTCTAAATGTATTTTTTGTACTCCGAAAGTATTTTGTGTACTCTAATAAGTATTTTGTGTAGTCTAATAAGTACTTTGTGTACTCTGTACCGCAGTTTGTGTAGTACAAAACGTACGTTGTGTACTCGAAAAAGTACTACATTTACTCTAAAACGTACTGTGTGTTCTCTAAAAAGTACTTTGTGTATTCTAAAATGTACTGTGTGTACTCTAAAAAGAACTTTGTGTACTCTAATACGGCCTCAATTTCCAGGAGAAGTCACGTTGGTATTCCTGGAGAGACCGCAAAGCTTCGAGGATCTTAGCAGAGCTTGTGTCTTCGCCCGCACCATCCAGATGAATGATGAGACTCGCTCCGGCACTTCAGAATTCCCTGTCTCCTGTTCCACATCTGGTCAACAGCGGCCACCTCCCCGGGAACAACGAGGTAAAAACACGGAAAGGAATTACTATGGTTGTAATAATTGTGGTAAGATGGTGCACTTGGCTTGGAATTGCCAATTCAAACGGTCTGAGGTATCGGGTGAAAAACGCCCATTAAAAAAAAACCTGCGTGGGGGGATTGACGGGTCGCCGGTCCCTCCCCACGCGTGGTAGATTTAGCGTATCTTATGTTCCGTCCTGTTCGGTTGAAACTGGGCAACCATCCGGGAAGCCCTCTCCAAAGCCTGTTCGTCCTGGTCTCTCCGTGTGTCCCTATCTCGTGTTACAGGTTGCAAAGGGCCGTATTAGGGCCTTGGTGGAATCGGGATCGGCGCGGTGTTTAAACACGTCCCGTGTTTATCAGCTGTTGGTTAGGGAGTCAGCAATTAAGGCGAGTGCACCTTCGTCGGTGGTGTGTTGGACGGCATCGTGGGAGGTTTTGCCTACCTCAAAAATGGTTGCCTTCAAGATTAAAATAAACTATTTTTCGGGGGTGTGGGTTTTTCTAGTCGCTCCTAATCTGTGTGTAGGTTGTATTCTGGGTGCGGACTTCATTGCTAACATGGTCTGGTTCTCGATATCCAGGGGCTCGTTTGTTTTTTAAGTTTAACCGTAGCGTGCGCATTTATTTTTTTGGATATCGGGACGCGTCGGGGGAGGGACTTGTAGGACGTCAACCCCCGGCGTCTATTACCAATTTAAACCAGTCCCAACGGACCAATTTTCTTCAATTGTGTGAGGAGTTCCCCGAGGTAAGGACTGCCAATCTCGGACTCACACATAAACTTGAGTATCGTATCAGCCATTGTGACTCCTCGGCTGTCCGTTCGCACCCTTATAAATTAGCCCCTCCCAAAAAGACCATTTTGCGTGAGAAGGTTCAAGAATTGTTAGACCAGGGTGTCATTGAACCTTCCACGTCGACCTATGCCTGTCCAGCATTCTTGGTGCCTAAACCGAGAGGTTAAGCATCGGCTGGTTATTGACTATCGAAAATTAAATCAAAATATAGAGATTGTTTTATTTCTTTTATGAATTTGCTAACTGCTATAATTTTTTATTGTTCGACTAAGCTTTTCGTCATTACTGACATCTTCAGGTCTTAAACAATACGAAGAACAAAATATAGAGGTTGAGTCGGTGCCCTCCCGGACCTGCATTCGGCCTTTGACTGGTTTTCGCAGGCCCGCTATTTCACTATATCTGCCCTAAATTCCGCCTACCACCAGATACCCTTACACAAGGATTCTAGGCCGTACACGGCTTTTTGCGTACCGTGGAACCTGTACCAATATAAGAGAGTCCCCACGGGACTGGCTGTTGGTGCTCAAACGCTAACCCGTCTACTAGACAATGTGTTCCACGATGTAAAATTCCAGTTTTCTATTCAACTATTTAGATGACCTACTGATTTACAGTACCACCTTGGAGGAACTCATGGATCACCTCCGTAAGGTGTTGTGTCACCTGAGGCGCGCGGGGCTTACAGTAAACCCCGACAAGGTGAAATTTGCCCAGGACGAAATTTCTTTCCTCGGTCACCTTGTGTCTCATAAAGATGTGACGGTAGACCCAGAGAGGACTCAGGCTATTCGGGATTTCCCTCCTCCAAGGGACGCTAAAGGGGTGAGGCGGCGTCAAAAATCAGAATGACCCACGGACTATGAGCCTGCGGTCAATAAACTTAAAAATTTGTCGATTATCTGGTAATAAATGCGATATTTTTGAGCCTAAAACGGCTACGGGTAGATTTAGAATGTCAAATAAGGTACCGTTCGCCCCGTCTCATCGTCCTCTACAAGATTCGATGGTCAAAAATCAAAATGACCCACGGAGTATGAGCCTGCAGTCAAAAAACCTAAATATCTGTCGCTTATCTGGTAATAAATGCGTTATTTTTGAGCCTAGAACGGCTAGGGGTAGACTTAGAACGTCAAATAAGGTACCGTTCGCTCCGTCTCCTCGTACTCTACAAGATTAGATGGTCAAAAATCAGAAAGACCCACGGACTATGAGCCTGCGGTCAATAAACCTAAAAATTTGTCGATTATCTGGTAATAAATGCGCTATTTTTGAGCCTAGAACGGCTACGGGTAGACTTAGAACGTCAAATAAGGTACCGTTCGCTACGTCTCATCGTCCTCTACAAGATTCGATGGTCAAAAATCAAAATGACCCACGGAGTATGAGCCTGCGGTCAATAAACCTAAAAATTTGTCGATTATCTGGTAATTACTGCACTATTTTTGGGCCTAGAACGGCTACGGGTAGACTTAGAACGTAAAATAAGGTACCGTTCCAGCCGTTCTAGGCTCACAAATAGCGCATTAATTACCAGATAATCGACAAATTTTTAGGTTTATTGACCGCAGGCTCATAGTCCGTGGGTCATTCTGATTTTTGACAATCGAATGTTGTAGAGGACGATGGGGCGGAGCGAACGGTACCTTATTTGACGTTCTAAGTCTACCCGTAGCCGTTCTAGGCTCAAAAATAGCGCATTTATTACCAGATAATCGACAAATTTTTAGGTTTATTGACCGCAGGCCCATAGTCTGTCGGTCATTCTGATTTTTGGCCATCGTATCTTGTAGAGGACGATGAGACGGAGCAAACGGTACCTTATTTGACGTTCTAAGTCTACACGTAGCCGTTATAAGATCAAAAATATCGCATTAACTACCAGATAATCGACAAATTTTTAGGTTTATTGACCGCAGGCTCATAGTCCGTGGGTCATTCTGATTTTTGACCATCGAATCTTGTAGAGGACGATGAGACGTAGCGAACGGTACCTTATTTGACGTTCTAAATCTACCCGTTGCCGTTCTAGGATCAAAAATATTGCATTCATTACCAGATAATCGACAAATTTTTAGGTTTATTGACCGCAGGCTCATAGTCCGTGGGTCATTCTAATTTTTGACCATGGAATCTTGTAGAGGACGATGAGGCGCAGCGAACGGTACCTTATTTGACGTTCTAAGTCTACCCGTAGCCGTTGTAGGCTCAAACATATCGCATTTATTACCAGATAATCCACAAATTTTTAGGTTTATTGACCGCAGGCTCATAGTCCGTGGGTCATTTTGATTTTTGACGCCGCCTCACCCCTTTAGCGTCCCTTGGAGGAGGGAAATCCCGAATAGCCTGAGTCCTCTCTGGGTTTACCGTGACCCCTTTATGAGACACAAGGTGACAGAGGAAATAAGTTTCCTCCTTGGCAAATTTCACCTTGTCGGGGTTTACTGTAAGACCCGCGCGCCTCAGGGACACAACACCTCACGGAGGTGATCCATGTGTTCTTCCAAGGTGGTACTGTAAATCAGTAGGTCATCTAAATAGTTGAATACAAACTGGAATTTTACATCGTGGAACACAGTGTCTAGTAGACGGGTTAGCGTGTGAGCACCAACAGCCAGTCCCGTGGGGACTCTCTTTTATTTGTACAGGTTCCACGGTACGCAAAAAGCCGGGTACGACCGAGATTCCTTGTGTTCACCCGAGACCTCAGACCGTTTGAATTGGCAATTCCGGGCCAAGTGCCCCATCTTACCACAATTATAGCAACCATAGTTTTTCCTTTCCGTTTTGTTTCCTCGTTGTTCCCGGGGAGGTGGCCGCTGTTGACCGGATGTGGAACAAGAGACAGGGAATTCCGAAGTGCCGGAGCGGGTCTCATCATTCATCTGGATGGTGCGGGCGAAGACACAAGCTCTGCTGAGATCCTCGAAACTTCGCGGTCTCTCCAGGAACACCAAACGTGGCCTCTCCTGGGGATTGAGGCCGTATTAGAGTACACAATGTACTTTTTAGAGTACACACAGTACGTTTTAGAGTACAATAAGTACTTTTTAGAGAACACAGTACGTTTTAGAGCACAAAAAGTACTTTTTAGAGTACACAAAGGACGTTATAGAATACACAAAGTACGTTTCAGAGTACACAGAGTAATTATTAAAGTACACAAAGTACATTTAAAGAGTACACAAAGTACGTTTTAGGGTACACAAAGTACTTTTAGAGTACACAAAGTATTTTTTACAGTACACAAAGCACTTTTAGAGTACACCAAGTACTTTTTGGAGTACACAAATTACATTTAGAGTACACGAAGTGCTATTTAGGGTACACTAAGTAATTATTAGAGTACACAAAGAACATTTAAAGAGTACACAAAGTACTTTTTAGAGTAACACAATGTACTTTTAGTGTAACACAAATTACGTTTTAGAGTAACTCAACGTACGTTTTAGAGTAACAAAATGTACTTTTTAGAGTACGTTACAGACGTGCACAATGTTGGAATACAGGTTGTTTTGTTATCAATGAAGCATTTTATACCGTTATGGAAATGACGTATGGGAAGCAGCTCTTTTTGTAGTGGAGAAATGGCGATAGTGTACGTCACGACCCATCACTGGTGTCAAAACTAGTAAACTGATGTAACAATATTCTGCCAAACGTACATAAACCTTGTGATCATAATGGTTTATATTTTTACTTCCATGTTCCTTAAGTAAATGAAAGTACGGTGATAGCAAAAAAAATCGTGTTCGAGATTATTGCAGATTCTGATTGTCACTCAAAACATGAAAAAAAGTCATTTTTCGAAATGCGTCTGTGTGTCTGTCTGTGTGTGTGTCTGCCTCTGTGTCTGTCTGTAGATTTTTTTCTATGGCAAACGATAACAGCCGCAAATTCAAACAGAATCAAATAATGTTTTGCATGCAGCCCTGACCTGCAGAGTACTCAAGACCTATTGTTTTAGGTGAAGATCGGTTAAGGGAAAGGGGTAGTTTACCTGTAACGTTTTATGTTTTAAAAGGGTATTTCCTATGGCAAACGATAAGAGTCGCAAATTCAAACAGAATCAAATAACTATTTGCATGCAGGCCTGATTTGTCGAGTACTCCAGACCTTTTTATTTTGGTGAAGATCGGAAAAGGGAAAGGGGTAGTTTACAAGCAACGGGTTTTTTTTAAACAAGTGTAATTTTTTTCTATGGCAAACGATAACAGCAGCAAGTTCAAACAGAATCAACTACTCTTTTGCATACAGTCCTGAGTTATAGAGTTCTCAAGAACTGTTGATTTTGGTGAAGATCGGCTAAGGGGAAGGGGTAGTTTACCAGCAACGTTTAATATTTTAACAAGTGTATTTTCTCTGACAAACGATAACAGCCGCAAATTCAAACAGAATCAAATAATGTTTTGCGTAGAGCCCTGAATTGTAGAGTTCTCAAGTCCTGTAGGTGTTGGTGAAGATCGGTTCAGGAAAAAGGGTAGTTTACCAGCAACATTTTATGTTTTAAGAAGTGTAATTTTCTTTTGCGAAAGATAACTTCCGAAAATTCAAACAGAATCAAATAATGTTCTGCATACACCCCTGAATTGTAGAGTTCGCAATGTCTGTTGTTTTTGGTGAAGATCGGTTAATGGAGAGGGGTAGTTTACCAGCAACGTTTTATGTTTTAACATGTTTTACGTTTATATGACGAACAATAACTGTCGCACATTCAAACAGAATCAAATATTTTTTTGCATGCATCCCTGAATTGTAGAGGACTGAAGGTCCATTGATTTTGGTGAAGATCGGTTTAGAGAAAGGGGTAGTTTTCCTGCAACCTTTTATGTTTTAACAAGAGTAAAGTACTTAATTTTCATAAATAAAGTATCTTGATAAGAAGCTCATAATAATCCACTGTAGAAACGTAGATTAAATATCGATAAATGAAGAGGTTGTATGTAACGTATGTAACCTACGTTATCGGTATCAAAGAAGTAGTTCTTTGTTAAAATTCCTTACCGGTCTGTTTAGCCGTAGTCCAATGTTTTCTGCAAAACCAGACTTTCGGCAGTCCATCGACTGCCATCATCAGTGAAAATCGAGTGCGAAACCAACAGGTGGTATACGTTAGTGACCACAGTACCGTGGTTAAGGCTGCAGCAATAAGTAGAAAGAAGTAGTTTCTATGGTAATACTTAATTTCCATATTTCATTTACTTAAGTATAGTTTAAGTGAATGGCAATTCACCAGCTGTAGCTTAACACATTTCGTTTTTATATTATTTTTTTCATATATAATTGCATTTTGCATATAATAGTAGGGTAAGAATGAGAGTTCGACCGCGGAGGTGACGTCAATCTACAAGATTCGATGGTCAAAAATCAGAATGTCCCACGGACTATGAGCCTGCGGTCAATAAACCTAAAAATTTGTCGATTATCTGGTAATTAATGCGCTATTTTTGAGACTAGAACGGCTACGGGTAGATTTAGAATGTCAAATAAGGTACCGTTCGCCCCGTCTCATCGTCTTCTACAAGATTCTATGGTCAAAAATCAGAATGACCCACGGACTATGAGCCTCCGGTCAATAAACCTAAAAATTTGTCGATTATCTGGTAATTAATGCGCTATTTTTGAGCCTAGAACGGCTACGGGTAGACTTAGAACGTCAAATAAGGTACCGTTCTAGCCGTTCTAGGCTCACAAATAGCGCATTAATTACCAGATAATCGACTAATTTTTAGGTTTATTGACCGCAGGCTCATAGTCCGTGGGTCATTCTGATTTTTGACCATAGAATCTTGTAGAGGACGATGAGACGTAGCGAACGGTACCTTATTTGACGTTCTAAGTCTACCCGTAGCCGTCCTAGGCTAAAAAAAAGCGCATTTATTACCAGATAATCGACAAATTTTTAAGTTTATTGACCGCAGGCTCATGGTCCGTAGGTCATTCTAATTTTTGACCATCGAATCTTGTAGAGGACGATGAGACGTAGCGAACGGTACCTTATTTGACGTTTTAAGTCTACCCGTAGCCGTTTTAGGCTAAAAAATATCGCATTTATTACCAGATAATCGACAAATTTTTAGGTTTATTGACCGCAGGCTCATAGTGCGTGGGTCATTCTGACTTTTGACCATCGAATCTTGTAGAGGACGATGAGGCGGAGCGAACTGTATTTTTTTGACGGTCTAAGTCTACACGTAGCCGTTCTAAGATCGAATATATCGCATTTATTACCAGATAATCGACAAATTTTTAGGTGTATTGACTGCAGGCTCATAGTCCGTGGGTCATTCTAATTTTTGACCACCGAATCTTGTAGAGGACGATGAGACGTAGCGAACGGTACCTTATTTGACGTTTTAAGTCTACCCGTAGCCGTTTTTGGCTCAAAAATATCGCATTTACTACAAGATAATCGACAAATTTTTAGGTTTATTGACCGCAGGCCCATAGTCTGTGGGTCATTCTGATTTTTGACCATCGAATCTTGTAGAGGACGATGAGACGTAGCCAACGGTACCTTATTTGACGTTCTAAGTCTACCCGTAGCCGTTTTACGCTCAAAAATATCGCCTTTATTACAAGATAATCGACAAATTTTTAGTTTTATTGACCGCAGGCCCATAGTCTGTGGTCATTTTGATTTTTGACCATCGAATCTTGTAGAGGACGATGAGGCGGTGCGAACGGTACCTTATTTCACGGTCTAAGTCTACACGTAGCCGTTCTACCATAAAAAATATCGCATTTATTAAAAGATAATCGAGAAATTTTTTGGTTTATTGACCGCAGGCTCATAGTCCGTTGGTCATTCTGATTTTTGACCATCGAATGTTTTAGAGGACGATGAGACGGAGCGAACGGTACCTTATTTGACGTTCTAAGTCTAAACGCAGCCGCTCTAAGATCAAAAATATCGCATTTATTACCAAATAATCGACAAATGTATAGGTTTATTGACTGCAGGCCCATAGTCTGTCGGTCATTCTGATTTTTGACCATCGTATCTTGTAGAGGACGATGAGACGGAGCAAACGGTACCTTATTTGACGTTCTAAGTCTACACGTAGCCGTTATAAAATCAAAAATATCGCATTTACTACCAGATAATCGACAAATTTTTAGGTTTATTGACCGCAGGCTCATAGTCCGTGGGTCATTCTAATTTTTGACCATCGAATCTTGTAGAGGACGATGAGGCGGAGCGAACGGTCCTTTTTTGATTTTCTAAGTCTACCCGTAGCCGTTTTAGGCTCAATAATATCGCATTTATTACCAGATAATCGACAAAGTTTTAGGTTTATTGACCGCAGGCTCACGGTCCGTAGGTCATTCTGATTTTTGACCATCGAATCTTGTAGAGGACGATGAGACGTAGCGAACGGTACCTTATTTGACGTTTTAAGTCTACCCGTAGCCCTTTTAGGCTCAAAAATATCGCATTTATTACCAGATAATCGACAAATTTTTAGGTTTATTGACCGCAGGCTCATAGTGCGTGGGTCATTCTGACTTTTGACCATCGAATCTTGTAGAGGACGATGAGGCGGAGCGAACTGTATTTTATTTGACGGTCTAAGTCTACACGTAGCCGTTCTAAGAACAATCATATCGCATTTATTACCAGATAATCGACAAATTTTTAGGTTTATTGACCGCAGGCTCATGGTCCGTGGGTCATTCTGATTTTTGGCCATCGAATCTTGTAGAGGACGATGAGACGGAGCGAACTGTACCTTATTTGACGTTGTAAGTCTACCCGTAGCCGTTCTAGGCTCAAAAATAGCGCATTTATTACCAGATAATCGACAAACTTTTAGGTTTATTGACCGCAGGCTCATAGTCCGTGGGTCATTCTGATTTTTGACCATCGAATCTTGTAGAGGACGATGCGACGTAGCGAACGGTACCTTATTTGACGTTTTAAGTCTACCCGTAGCCGTTTTAGGCTCAAAAATACCGCATTTATTAGCAGATAATCGACAAATTTTTAGGTTTATTGACCGCAGGCTCATAGTCCGTGGGTCATTCTGACTTTTGACCATCGAATCTTGTAGAGGACGATGAGGCGGAGCGAACGGTACTTTATTTGACGGTCTAAGTCTACACGTAGCCGTTCTAAAATCAAAAATATCGCATTTATTACCTGATAATCGACAAATGTATAGTTTTATTGACCGCAGGCTTATAGTCCATGGGTAATTCTAATTTTTGACCATCGAATCTTGTAGAGAACGATGAGACGTAGCGAACGGTACCTTATTTGACGTTCTAAATCTACCCGCTGCCGTTCTAGGATCAAATATATGGCATTCGTTACCAGATAATCGACAAATTTTTAGGTTTGTTGACCGCACGCTCATAGTCCGTGGGTCATTCTAATTTTTGACCATCGAATCTTGTAGAGGACGATGAGGCGGAGCGAACGGTATCTTATTTGATGTTCTAAGTTTACCGGTAGCCGTTTTAGCTCAATAATATCGCATTTGTTACCAGATAATCGACAAATTTTTAGGTTTATTGACCGCAGGCTCATAGTCCGTGGGTCATTCTAATTTTTGACCATCGAATTTTATAGAGAACGATGAGGCGGAGAGAACGGTACCTTATTTGACGTTCTAAGTCTACCCGTAGCCGTCCTAGGCTCAAAACAAGCGCATTTATTACCAGATAATCGACAAATTTTTAGGTTTATTGACCGCACGCTCATAGTGCGTGGGTCATTCTGACTTTTGACCATCGAATCTTGTAGAGGACCATGAGGCGGAGCGAACTGTATTTTATTTGACGGTCTAAGTCTACACGTAGCCGTTCTAAGATCTAACATATCGCATTTATTACCAGATAATCGACAAATTTTAAGGTTTATTGACTGCAGGCTCATAGTGCGTGGGTCATTCTGATTTTTGACCATCGAATCTTGTAGAGGACGATGAGGCGGAGCGAACGGTATTTTATTTGATGTTCTAAGTCTACCCGTAGCCGTTTTTGGCTCAAAAATATCGCATTTACTACAAGATAATCGACAAATTTTTAGTTTTATTGACCGCAGGCCCATAGTCTGTGGTCATTTTCATTTTTGACCATCAAATCTTGTAGAGGACGATGAGGCGGTGCGAACGGTACCTTATTTGACGGTCTAAGTCTTCACGTAGCTGTTTTAACATCAAAAATATCGCATTTATTACCAGATAATCGACAAATTTTTAGGTTTATTGACCACAGGCTCATAGTCCGTTGGTCATTCTGATTTTTGACCATCGAATCTTGTAGAGGACGATGAGACGGAGCGAACGGTACCTTATTTGACGTTCTAAGTCTACACGCAGCCGCTCTAAGATCACAAATATCGCATTTATTACCAGATAATCGACAAATGTATAGGTTTATTGACCGCAGGCTTATAGTCCATGGGTCATTCTGATTTTTGACCATCGAATCTTGTAGAGGACGATGAGGCGGAGAGAACGGTACCTTATTTGACGTTTTAAGTCTACCCGTAGCCGTCCTAGGCTCAAAACAAAACGCATTTATTACCACATAATCGACAAATGTTTAAGTTTATTGTCCGCAGGCTCATGGTCCGTAGGTCATTCTGATTTTTGACCATCGAATCTTGTAGAGGACGATGAGACGTAGCGAACGGTACCTTATTTGACGTTTTAAGTCTACCCGTAGCCGTTTTAGGCTCAAAAATATCGCATTTATTACCAGATAATCGACAAATTTTTAGGTTTATTGACCGCAGGCTCATAGTGCGTGGGTCATTCTGACTTTTGACCACCGAATCTTGTAGAGGACGATGAGACGTAGCTAACGGTACCTTATTTGACGTTCTAAATCTACCCGTTGCCATTCTAAGATCTAAAATATCGCATTCATTACCAGATAATCGACTAATTTTTAGGTTTATTGACCGCAGGCTCATAGTCCGTGGGTCATTTTAATTTTTGACCATCGAATCTTGTAGAGGACGATGAGGCGTAGCGAACGGTATCTTATTTGACGTTCTAAATCTACCCGTTGCCGTTCTAGGATCAAAAATGTCGCATTCATTACCAGATAATCGACAAATGTTTAGGTTTATTGACCGCAGGCTCATAGTCCGTGGGTCATTTTAATTTTTGACCATCGAATCTTGTAGAGGACGATGAGGCGGAGCGAACGGTATCTTATTTGACGTTCTAAATCTACCCGTTACCGTTCTAGGATCAAAAATGTCGCATTCATTACCAGATAATCGACAAATGTTTAGGTTTATTGACCGCAGGTTAACAGTCCGTGGGTCATTCTGATTTTTGACCATCGAATCTTGTAGAGGACGATGAGACGTAGCGAACGATACCTTATTTGACGTTTTAAGTCTACCCGTAGCCCTTTTAGGCTCAAAAATATCGCATTTATTACCAGATAATCGACAAATTTTTAGGTTTATTGACCGCAGGCTCATAGTGCGTGGGTCATTCTGACTTTTGACCATCGAATCTTGTAGAGGACGATGAGGCGGAGCGAACTGTATTTTATTTGACGGTCTAAGTCTACACGTAGCCGTTCTAAGAACAATCATATCGCATTTATTACCAGATAATCGACAAATTTTTAGGTTTATTGACCGCAGGCTCATGGTCCGTGGGTCATTCTGATTTTTGGCCATCGAATCTTGTAGAGGACGATGAGACGGAGCGAACTGTACCTTATTTGACGTTGTAAGTCTACCCGTAGCCGTTCTAGGCTCAAAAATAGCGCATTTATTACCAGATAATCGACAAACTTTTAGGTTTATTGACCGCAGGCTCATAGTCCGTGGGTCATTCTGATTTTTGACCATCGAATCTTGTAGAGGACGATGCGGCGTAGCGAACGGTACCTTATTTGACGTTTTAAGTCTACCCGTAGCCGTTTTAGGCTCAAAAATACCGCATTTATTAGCAGATAATCGACAAATTTTTAGGTTTATTGACCGCAGGCTCATAGTCCGTGGGTCATTCTGACTTTTGACCATCGAATCTTGTAGAGGACGATGAGGCGGAGCGAACGGTACTTTATTTGACAGTCTAAGTCTACACGTAGCCGTTCTAAGATCAAAAATATCGCATTTATTACCTGATAATCGACAAATGTATAGTTTTATTGACCGCAGGCTTATAGTCCATGGGTAATCCTAATTTTTGACCATCGAATCTTGTAGAGAACGATGAGACGTAGCGAATGGTACCTTATTTGACGTTCTAAATCTACCCGCTGCCGTTCTAGGATCAAATATATGGCATTCGTTACCAGATAATCGACAAATTTTTAGGTTTGTTGACCGCACGCTCATAGTCCGTGGGTCATTCTAATTTTTGACCATCGAATCTTGTAGAGGACGATGAGGCGGAGCGAACGGTATCTTATTTGATGTTCTAAGTTTACCGGTAGCCGTTTTAGCTCAATAATATCGCATTTGTTACCAGATAATCGACAAATTTTTAGGTTTATTGACCGCAGGCTCATAGTCCGTGGGTCATTCTAATTTTTGACCATCGAATTTTATAGAGAACGATGAGGCGGAGAGAACGGTACCTTATTTGACGTTCTAAGTCTACCCGTAGCCGTCCTAGGCTCAAAACAAGCGCATTTATTACCAGATAATCGACAAATTTTTAGGTTTATTGACCGCACGCTCATAGTGCGTGGGTCATTCTGACTTTTGACCATCGAATCTTGTAGAGGACCATGAGGCGGAGCGAACTGTATTTTATTTGACGGTCTAAGTCTACACGTAGCCGTTCTAAGATCTAACATATCGCATTTATTACCAGATAATCGACAAATTTTAAGGTTTATTGACTGCAGGCTCATAGTGCGTGGGTCATTCTGATTTTTGACCATCGAATCTTGTAGAGGACGATGAGGCGGAGCGAACGGTATTTTATTTGATGTTCTAAGTCTACCCGTAGCCGTTTTTGGCTCAAAAATATCGCATTTACTACAAGATAATCGACAAATTTTTAGTTTTATTGACAGCAGGCCCATAGTCTGTGGTCATTTTCATTTTTGACCATCAAATCTTGTAGAGGACGATGAGGCGGTGCGAACGGAACCTTATTTGACGGTCTAAGTCTACACGTAGCTGTTTTAACATCAAAAATATCGCATTTATTACCAGATAATCGACAAATTTTTAGGTTTATTGACCACAGGCTCATAGTCCGTTGGTCATTCTGATTTTTGACCATCGAATCTTGTAGAGGACGATGAGACGGAGCGAACGGTACCTTATTTGACGTTCTAAGTCTACACGCAGCCGCTCTAAGATCACAAATATCGCATTTATTACCAGATAATCGACAAATGTATAGGTTTATTGACCGCAGGCTTATAGTCCATGGGTCATTCTGATTTTTGACCATCGAATCTTGTAGAGGACGATGAGACGTAGCGAACGGTACCTTATTTGACGTTTTAAGTCTACCCGTAGCCGTTTTAGGCTCAAAAATATCGCATTTATTACCAGATAATCGACAAATTTTTAGGTTTATTGACCGCAGGCTCATAGTGCGTGGGTCATTCTGACTTTTGACCACCGAATCTTGTAGAGGACGATGAGACGTAGCTAACGGTACCTTATTTGACGTTCTAAATCTACCCGTTGCTATTCTAAGATCTAAAATATCGCATTCATTACCAGATAATCGACTAATTTTTAGGTTTATTGACCGCAGGCTCATAGTCCGTGGGTCATTTTAATTTTTGACCATCGAATCTTGTAGAGGACGATGAGTCGTAGCGAACGGTATCTTATTTGACGTTCTAAATCTACCCGTAGCCGTTCTAGGATCAAAAATGTCGCATTCATTACCAGATAATCGACAAATGTTTAGGTTTATTGACCGCAGGCTCATAGTCCGTGGGTCATTTTAATTTTTGACCATCGAATCTTGTAGAGGACGATGAGGCGGAGCGAACGGTATCTTATTTGACGTTCTAAATCTACCCGTTACCGTTCTAGGATCAAAAATGTCGCATTCATTACCAGATAATCGACAAATGTTTAGGTTTATTGACCGCAGGCCCATAGTCTCTGGTCATTTTGATTTTTGACAATCGAATCTTGTAGAGGACGATGGGACGGTGCGAACGGTACCTTATTTGACGGTCTAAGTCTACACGTAGCCGTTCTACCATAAAAAATATCGCATTTATTAAAAGATAATCGAGAAATTTTTTGGTTTATTGACCGCAGGCTCATAGTCCTTTGGTCATTCTGATTTTTGACCATCGAATGTTTTAGAGGACGATGAGACGGAGCGAACGGTACCTTATTTGACGTTCTAAGTCTAAACGCAGCCGCTCTAAGATCAAAAATATCGCATTTATTACCAAATAATCGACAAATGTATAGGTTTATTGACTGCAGGCCCATAGTCTGTCGGTCATTCTGATTTTTGACCATCGTATCTTGTAGAGGACGATGAGACGGAGCAAACGGTACCTTATTTGACGTTCTAAGTCTACACGTAGCCGTTATAAAATCAAAAATATCGCATTTACTACCAGATAATCGACAAATTTTTAGGTTTATTGACCGCAGGCTCATAGTCCGTGGGTCATTCTAATTTTTGACCATCGAATCTTGTAGAGGACGATGAGGCGGAGCGAACGGTACCTTATTTGATGTTCTAAGTCTACCCGTAGCCGTTTTAGGCTCAATAATATCGCATTTATTACCAGATAATCGACAAAGTTTTAGGTTTATTGACCGCAGGCTCATGGTCCGTAGGTCATTCTGATTTTTGACCATCGAATCTTGTAGAGGACGATGAGACGTAGCGAACGGTACCTTATTTGACGTTTTAAGTCTACCCGTAGCCGTTTTAGGCTCAAAAATATCGCATTTATTACCAGATAATCGACAAATTTTTAGGTTTATTGACCGCAGGCTCATAGTGCGTGGGTCATTCTGACTTTTGACCACTGAATCTTGTAGAGGACGATGAGACGTAGCTAACGGTACCTTATTTGACGTTCCAAATCTACCCGTTGCCGTTCTATGATCTAAAATGTCGCATTCATTAACAGATAATCGACAAATGTTTAGGTTTATTGACTGCAGGCTCATAGTCCGTGGGTCATTCTGATTTTTGACCATCGAATCTTGTAGAGGACGATGAGTCGTAGCGAACGGTACCTTATTTGACGTTTTAAGTCTACCCGTAGCCGTTTTTGGCTCAAAAATATCGCATTTACTACAAGATAATCGACAAATGTTTAGGTTTATTGACCGCAGGCTCATAGTCCGTGGGTCATTTTAATTTTTGACCATCGAATCTTGTAGAGGACGATGAGGCGGAGCGAACGGTATCTTATTTGACGTTCTAAATCTACCCGTTACCGTTCTAGGATCAAAAATGTCGCATTCATTACCAGATAATCGACAAATGTTTAGGTTTATTGACCGCAGGTTAACAGTCCGTGGGTCATTCTGATTTTTGACCATCGAATCTTGTGGAGGACGATGAGGCGGAGCGAATGGTACCTTATTTGACGTTCTAAGTCTACCCGTAGCCGTTTTAGGCTCTAAAATATCGCAGACAAATTTTTAGATTTATTGACCGCAGGCTCATAGTCCGTAGGTCATTCTGATTTTTGGCCATCGAATCTTGTAGAGGACGATGCGACGTAGCGAACGGTACCTTATTTGACGTTTTAAGTCTACCCGTAGCCGTTTTAGGCTCAAAAATATCGCATTTATTACCAGATAATCGACAAATTTTTAGGTTTATTGAACGCAGGCTCATAGTCCGTGGGTCATTCTGACTTTTGACCATCGAATCTTCTAGAGGACGATGAGGCGGAGCAAACGGTACCTTAGTTGACGTTCTAAGTCTACCCTTAGCCGTTTTAGGCTCTAAAATATCGCATTTATTACCAGATAATCGACAAATTTTTAGTTTTATTGACCGCAGGCTCATAGTCCGTGGGTCATTCTAATTTTTGACCATCGAGTCTTGTAGAGGACGATGAGACGGAGAGAACGGTACCTTATTTGACGTTCTAAGTCTACCCTTAGCCGTTTTAGGCTCTAAAATATCGCATTTATTAACAGATAATCGACAAATTTTTAGGTTTATTGACCGCAGGCTCATAGTCCGTGGGTCATTCTAATTTTTGACCATCGAGTCTTGTAGAGGACGATGAGACGGAGAGAACGGTATCTTATTTGACGTTCTAAGTCTACCCGTAGCCGTCCTAGGCTAAAAAAAAATCGCATTTATTACCAGATAATCGACAAATTTTTAAGTTTATTGACCGCAGGCTCATGGTCCGTAGGTCATTCTGATTTTTGACCATCGAATCTTGTAGAGGACGATGAGACGTAGCGAACGGTACCTTATTTGACGTTTTAAGTCTACCCGTAGCCGTTTTTGGCTCAAAAATATCGCATTTACTACAAGATAATCGACAAATGTTTAGGTTTATTGACCGCAGGCCCATAGTCTGTGGGTCATTCTGATTTTTGACCATCGAATCTTGTAGAGGACGATGAGACGTAGCCAACGGTACCTTATTTGACGTTCTAAGTCTACCCGTAGCCGTTTTACGCTCAAAAATATCGCCTTTATTACAAGATAATCGACAAATTTTTAGTTTTATTGACCGCAGGCCCATAGTCTCTGGTCATTTTGATTTTTGACAATCGAATCTTGTAGAGGACGATGGGACGGTGCGAACGGTACCTTATTTGACGGTCTAAGTCTACACGTAGCCGTTCTACCATAAAAAATATCGCATTTATTAAAAGATAATCGACAAATTTTTTGGTTTATTGACCGCAGGCTCATAGTCCGTTGGTCATTCTGATTTTTGACCATCGAATGTTTTAGAGGACGATGAGACGGAGCGAACGGTACCTTATTTGACGTTCTAAGTCTTACGCAGCCGCTCTAAGATCAAAAATATTGCATTTATTACCAAATAATCGACAAATGTATAGGTTTATTGACTGCAGGCCCATAGTCTGTCGGTCATTCTGATTTTTGACCATCGTATCTTGTAGAGGACGATGAGACGGAGCAAACGGTACCTTATTTGACGTTCTAAGTCTACACGTAGCCGTTATAAAATCAAAAATATCGCATTTACTACCAGATAATCGACAAATTTTTAGGTTTATTGACCGCAGGCTCATAGTCCGTGGGTCATTCTAATTTTTGACCATCGAATCTTGTAGAGGACGATGAGGCGGAGCGAACGGTACCTTATTTGATGTTCTACGTCTACCCGTAGCCGTTTTAGGCTCAATAATATCGCATTTATTACCAGATAATCGACAAAGTTTTAGGTTTATTGACCGCAGGCTCATGGTCCGTAGGTCATTCTGATTTTTGACCATCGAATCTTGTAGAGGACGATGAGACGTAGCGAACGGTACCTTATTTGACGTTTTAAGTCTACCCGTAGCCGTTTTAGGCTCAAAAATATCGCATTTATTACCAGATAATCGACAAATTTTTAGGTTTATTGACCGCAGGCTCATAGTGCGTGGGTCATTCTGACTTTTGACCACTGAATCTTGTAGAGGACGATGAGACGTAGCTAACGGTACCTTATTTGACGTTCCAAATCTACCCGTTGCCGTTCTATGATCTAAAATGTCGCATTCATTAACAGATAATCGACAAATGTTTAGGTTTATTGACTGCAGGCTCATAGTCCGTGGGTCATTCTGATTTTTGACCATCGAATCTTGTAGAGGACGATGAGACGTAGCGAACGGTACCTTATTTGATGTTTAAGTCTACCCGTAGCCGTTTTTGGCTCAAAAATATCGCATTTACTACAAGATAATCGACAAATGTTTAGGTTTATTGACAGCAGGCTCATAGTCCGTGGGTCATTTTAATTTTTGACCATCGAATCTTGTAGAGGACGATGAGGCGGAGCGAACGGTATCTTATTTGACGTTCTAAATCTACCCGTTACCGTTCTAGGATCAAAAATGTCGCGTTCATTACCAGATAATCGACAAATGTTTAGGTTTATTGACCGCAGGTTAACAGTCCGTGGGTCATTCTGATTTTTGACCATCGAATCTTGTGGAGGACGATGAGGCGGAGCGAATGGTACCTTATTTGACGTTCTAAGTCTACCCGTAGCCGTTTTAGGCTCTAAAATATCGCAGACAAATTTTTAGATTTATTGACCGCAGGCTCATAGTCCGTAGGTCATTCTGATTTTTGGCCATCGAATCTTGTAGAGGACGATGCGACGTAGCGAACGGTACCTTATTTGACGTTTTAAGTCTACCCGTAGCCGTTTTAGGCTCAAAAATATCGCATTTATTACCAGATAATCGACAAATTTTTAGGTTTCTTGAACGCAGGCTCATAGTCCGTGGGTCATTCTGACTTTTGACCATCGAATCTTCTAGAGGACGATGAGGCGGAGCGAACGGTACCTTAGTTGACGTTCTAAGTCTACCCTTAGCCGTTTTAGGCTCTAAAATATCGCATTTATTACCAGATAATCGACAAATTTTTAGGTTTATTGACCGCAGGCTCATAGTCCGTGGGTCATTCTAATTTTTGACCATCGAGTCTTGTAGAGGACGATGAGACGGAGAGAACGGTACCTTATTTGACGTTCTAAGTCTACCCGTAGCCGTCCTAGGCTAAAAAAAAAGCGCATTTATTACCAGATAATCGACAAATTTTTAAGTTTATTGACCGCAGGCTCATGGTCCGTAGGTCATTCTGATTTTTGACCATCGAATCTTGTAGAGGACGATGAGACGTAGCGAACGGTACCTTATTTGACGTTTTAAGTCTACCCGTAGCCGTTTTTGGCTCAAAAATATCGCATTTACTACAAGATAATCGACAAATTTTTAGGTTTATTGACCGCAGGCCCATAGTCTGTGGGTCATTCTGATTTTTGACCATCGAATCTTGTAGAGGACGATGAGACGTAGCCAACGGTACCTTATTTGACGTTCTAAGTCTACCCGTAGCCGTTTTACGCTCAAAAATATCGCCTTTATTACAAGATAATCGACAAATTTTTAGTTTTATTGACCGCAGGCCCATAGTCTCTGGTCATTTTGATTTTTGACCATCGAATCTTGTAGAGGACGGTGGGGCGGTGCGAACGGTACCTTATTTGACGGTCTAAGTCTACACGTAGCCGTTCTACCATAAAAAATATCGCATTTATTAAAAGATAATCGACAAATTTTTTGGTTTATTGACCGCAGGCTCATAGTCCGTTGGTCATTCTGATTTTTGACCATCGAATGTTTTAGAGGACGATGAGGCGGAGCGAACGGTACCTTATTTGACGTTCTAAGTCTAAACGCAGCCGCTCTAAGATCAAAAATATTGCATTTATTACCAAATAATCGACAAATGTATAGGTTTATTGACTGCAGGCCCATAGTCTGTCGGTCATTCTGATTTTTGACCATCGTATCTTGTAGAGGACGATGAGACGGAGCAAACGGTACCTTATTTGACGTTCTAAGTCTACACGTAGCCGTTATAAAATCATAAATATCGCATTTACTAACAGATAATCGACAAATTTTTAGGTTTATTGACCGCAGGCTCATAGTCCGTGGGTCATTCTAATTTTTGACCATCGAATCTTGTAGAGGACGATGAGGCGGAGCGAACGGTACCTTATTTGACGTTTTAAGTCTACCCGTAGCCGTTTTAGGCTCAAAAATATCGCATTTATTACCAGATAATCGACAAATTTTTAGGTTTATTGACCGCAGGCTCATAGTGCGTGGGTCATTCTGATTTTTGACCATCGAATCTTGTAGAGGACGATGAGGCGGAGCGAACTGTATTTTATTTGACGGTCTAAGTCTACACGTAGCCGTTCTAAGAACAATCATATCGCATTTATTACCAGATAATCGACAAATTTTTAGGTTTATTGAACGCAGGCTCATGGTCCGTAGGTCATTCTGATTTTTGACCATCGAATCTTGTAGAGGACGATGAGACGTAGCGAACGGTACCTTATTTGACGTTTTAAGTCTACCCGTAGCCGTTTTAGGCTCAAAAATATCGCATTTATTACCAGATAATCTACAAATTTTTAGGTTTATTGACCGCAGGCTCATAGTCCGTGGGTCATTCTGATTTTTGACCATCGAATCTTGTGGAGGACGATGAGGCGGAGCGAACGGTACCATATTTGACGTTCTAAGTCTACCCGTAGCCGTTTTAGGCTCTAAAATATCGCATTTATTACCAGATAATCGACAAATTTTTAGATTTATTGACCGCAGGCTCATAGTCGGTAGGTCATTCTGATTTTTGGTTATCGAATGTTGTAGAGGACGATGAGACGGAGCGAACTGTACCTTATTTGACGTTGTAAGTCTACCCGTAGCCGTTCTAGGCTCAAAAATAGCGCATTTATTACCAGATAATCGACAAACTTTTAGGTTTATTGACCGCAGGCTCATAGTCCGTGGGTCATTCTGATTTTTGACCATCGAATCTTGTAGAGGACGATGCGACGTAGCGAACGGTATTTTATTTGACGTTTTAAGTCTACCCGTAGACGTTTTAGGCTCAAAAATACCGCATTTATTAGCAGATAATCGACAAATTTTTAGGTTTATTGACCGCAGGCTCATAGTCCGTGGGTCATTCTGACTTTTGACCATCGAATCTTGTAGAGGACGATGAGGCGGAGCGAACGGTACTTTATTTGACGGTCTAAGTCTACACGTAGCCGTTCTAAGATCAAAAATATTGCATTTATTACCTGATAATCGACAAATGTATAGGTTTATTGACCGCAGGCTTATAGTCCATGGGTCATTCTAATTTTTGACCATCGAATCTTGTAGAGAACGATGAGACGTAGCGAACGGTACCTTATTTGACGTTCTAAATCTACCCGCTGCCGTTCTAGGATCAAATATATGGCATTCGTTACCAGATAATCGACAAATTTTTAGGTTTATTGACCGCACGCTCATAGTCCGTGGGTCATTCTAATTTTTGACCATCGAATCTTGTAGAGGACGATGAGGCGGAGCGAACGGTATCTTATTTGATGTTCTAAGTTTACCGGTAGCCGTTTTAGCTCAATAATATCGCATTTATTACCAGATAATCGACAAATTTTTAGGTTTATTGACCGCAGGCTCATGGTCCGTAGGTCATTCTGATTTTTGACCATCGAATCTTGTAGAGGACGATGAGACGTAGCGAACGGTACCTTATTTGACGTTTTAAGTCTACCCGTAGCCGTTTTAGGCTCAAAAATATCGCATTTATTACCAGATAATCTACAAATTTTTAGGTTTATTGACCGCAGGCTCATAGTCCGTGGGTCATTCTGATTTTTGACCATCGAATCTTGTGGAGGACGATGAGGCGGAGCGAACGGTAACTTATTTGACGTTCTAAGTCTACCCGTAGCCGTTTTAGGCTCTAAAATATCGCATTTATTACCAGATAATCGACAAATTTTTAGATTTATTGACCGCAGGCTCATAGTCGGTAGGTCATTCTGATTTTTGGCCATCGAATCTTGTAGAGGACGATGAGGCGGAGCGAACTGTACCTTATTTGACGTTGTAAGTCTACCCGTAGCCGTTCTAGGCTCAAAAATAGCGCATTTATTACCAGATAATCGACAAACTTTTAGGTTTATTGACCGCAGGCTCATAGTCCGTGGGTCATTCTGACTTTTGACCATCGAATCTTGTAGAGGACGATGCGACGTAGCGAACGGTACCTTATTTGACGTTTTAAGTCTACCCGTAGACGTTTTAGGCTCAAAAATACCGCATTTATTAGCAGATAATCGACAAATTTTTAGGTTTATTGACCGCAGGCTCATAGTCCGTGGGTCATTCTGACTTTTGACCATCGAATCTTGTAGAGGACGATGAGGCGGAGCGAACGGTACTTTATTTGACGGTCTAAGTCTACACGTAGCCGTTCTAAGATCAAAAATATCGCATTTATTACCTGATAATCGACAAATGTATAGGTTTATTGACCGCAGGCTTATAGTCCATGGGTCATTCTAATTTTTGACCAACGAATCTTGTAGAGAACGATGAGACGTAGCGAACGGTACCTTATTTGACGTTCTAAATCTACCCGCTGCCGTTCTAGGATCAAATATATGGCATTCGTTACCAGATAATCGACAAATTTTTAGGTTTATTGACCGCACGCTCATAGTCCGTGGGTCATTCTAATTTTTGACCATCGAATTTTATAGAGAACGATGAGGCGGAGAGAACGGTACCTTATTTGACGTTCTAAGTCTACCCGTAGCCGTCCTAGGCTCAAAACAAGCGCATTTATTACCAGATAATCGACAAACTTTTAGGTTTATTGACCGCACGCTCATAGTGCGTGGGTCATTCTGACTTTTGACCATCGAATCTTGTAGAGGACCATGAGGCGGAGCGAACTGTATTTTATTTGACGGTCTAAGTCTACACGTAGCCGTTCTAAGATCTAACATATCGCATTTATTACCAGATAATCGACAAATTTTAAGGTTTATTGACTGCAGGCTCATAGTGCGTTGGTCATTCTGATTTTTGACCATCGAATCTTGTAGAGGACGATGAGGCGGAGCGAACGGTATTTTATTTGATGTTCTAAGTCTACCCGTAGCCGTCCTAGGCTAAAAAAAAAGCGCATTTATTACCAGATAATCGACAAATTTTTAAGTTTATTGACCGCAGGCTCATGGTCCGTAGGTCATTCTGATTTTTGACCATCGAATCTTGTAGAGGACGATGAGACGTAGCGAACGGTACCTTATTTGACGTTTTAAGTCTACCCGTAGCCGTTTTTGGCTCAAAAATATCGCATTTACTACAAGATAATCGACAAATTTTTAGGTTTATTGACCGCAGGCCCATAGTCTGTGGGTCATTCTGATTTTTGACCATCGAATCTTGTAGAGGACGATGAGACGTAGCCAACGGTACCTTATTTGACGTTCTAAGTCTACCCGTAGCCGTTTTACGCTCAAAAATATCGCCTTTATTACAAGATAATCGACAAATTTTTAGTTTTATTGACCGCAGGCCCATAGTCTCTGGTCATTTTGATTTTTGACCATCGAATCTTGTAGAGGACGGTGGGGCGGTGCGAACGGTACCTTATTTGACGGTCTAAGTCTACACGTAGCCGTTCTACCATAAAAAATATCGCATTTATTAAAAGATAATCGACAAATTTTTTGGTTTATTGACCGCAGGCTCATAGTCCGTTGGTCATTCTGATTTTTGACCATCGAATGTTTTAGAGGACGATGAGGCGGAGCGAACGGTACCTTATTTGACGTTCTAAGTCTAAACGCAGCCGCTCTAAGATCAAAAATATTGCATTTATTACCAAATAATCGACAAATGTATAGGTTTATTGACTGCAGGCCCATAGTCTGTCGGTCATTCTGATTTTTGACCATCGTATCTTGTAGAGGACGATGAGACGGAGCAAACGGTACCTTATTTGACGTTCTAAGTCTACACGTAGCCGTTATAAAATCATAAATATCGCATTTACTAACAGATAATCGACAAATTTTTAGGTTTATTGACCGCAGGCTCATAGTCCGTGGGTCATTCTAATTTTTGACCATCGAATCTTGTAGAGGACGATGAGGCGGAGCGAACGGTACCTTATTTGACGTTTTAAGTCTACCCGTAGCCGTTTTAGGCTCAAAAATATCGCATTTATTACCAGATAATCGACAAATTTTTAGGTTTATTGACCGCAGGCTCATAGTGCGTGGGTCATTCTGATTTTTGACCATCGAATCTTGTAGAGGACGATGAGGCGGAGCGAACTGTATTTTATTTGACGGTCTAAGTCTACACGTAGCCGTTCTAAGAACAATCATATCGCATTTATTACCAGATAATCGACAAATTTTTAGGTTTATTGAACGCAGGCTCATGGTCCGTAGGTCATTCTGATTTTTGACCATCGAATCTTGTAGAGGACGATGAGACGTAGCGAACGGTACCTTATTTGACGTTTTAAGTCTACCCGTAGCCGTTTTAGGCTCAAAAATATCGCATTTATTACCAGATAATCTACAAATTTTTAGGTTTATTGACCGCAGGCTCATAGTCCGTGGGTCATTCTGATTTTTGACCATCGAATCTTGTGGAGGACGATGAGGCGGAGCGAACGGTACCATATTTGACGTTCTAAGTCTACCCGTAGCCGTTTTAGGCTCTAAAATATCGCATTTATTACCAGATAATCGACAAATTTTTAGATTTATTGACCGCAGGCTCATAGTCGGTAGGTCATTCTGATTTTTGGTTATCGAATGTTGTAGAGGACGATGAGACGGAGCGAACTGTACCTTATTTGACGTTGTAAGTCTACCCGTAGCCGTTCTAGGCTCAAAAATAGCGCATTTATTACCAGATAATCGACAAACTTTTAGGTTTATTGACCGCAGGCTCATAGTCCGTGGGTCATTCTGATTTTTGACCATCGAATCTTGTAGAGGACGATGCGACGTAGCGAACGGTATTTTATTTGACGTTTTAAGTCTACCCGTAGACGTTTTAGGCTCAAAAATACCGCATTTATTAGCAGATAATCGACAAATTTTTAGGTTTATTGACCGCAGGCTCATAGTCCGTGGGTCATTCTGACTTTTGACCATCGAATCTTGTAGAGGACGATGAGGCGGAGCGAACGGTACTTTATTTGACGGTCTAAGTCTACACGTAGCCGTTCTAAGATCAAAAATATTGCATTTATTACCTGATAATCGACAAATGTATAGGTTTATTGACCGCAGGCTTATAGTCCATGGGTCATTCTAATTTTTGACCATCGAATCTTGTAGAGAACGATGAGACGTAGCGAACGGTACCTTATTTGACGTTCTAAATCTACCCGCTGCCGTTCTAGGATCAAATATATGGCATTCGTTACCAGATAATCGACAAATTTTTAGGTTTATTGACCGCACGCTCATAGTCCGTGGGTCATTCTAATTTTTGACCATCGAATCTTGTAGAGGACGATGAGGCGGAGCGAACGGTATCTTATTTGATGTTCTAAGTTTACCGGTAGCCGTTTTAGCTCAATAATATCGCATTTATTACCAGATAATCGACAAATTTTTAGGTTTATTGACCGCAGGCTCATGGTCCGTAGGTCATTCTGATTTTTGACCATCGAATCTTGTAGAGGACGATGAGACGTAGCGAACGGTACCTTATTTGACGTTTTAAGTCTACCCGTAGCCGTTTTAGGCTCAAAAATATCGCATTTATTACCAGATAATCTACAAATTTTTAGGTTTATTGACCGCAGGCTCATAGTCCGTGGGTCATTCTGATTTTTGACCATCGAATCTTGTGGAGGACGATGAGGCGGAGCGAACGGTAACTTATTTGACGTTCTAAGTCTACCCGTAGCCGTTTTAGGCTCTAAAATATCGCATTTATTACCAGATAATCGACAAATTTTTAGATTTATTGACCGCAGGCTCATAGTCGGTAGGTCATTCTGATTTTTGGCCATCGAATCTTGTAGAGGACGATGAGACGGAGCGAACTGTACCTTATTTGACGTTGTAAGTCTACCCGTAGCCGTTCTAGGCTCAAAAATAGCGCATTTATTACCAGATAATCGACAAACTTTTAGGTTTATTGACCGCAGGCTCATAGTCCGTGGGTCATTCTGACTTTTGACCATCGAATCTTGTAGAGGACGATGCGACGTAGCGAACGGTACCTTATTTGACGTTTTAAGTCTACCCGTAGACGTTTTAGGCTCAAAAATACCGCATTTATTAGCAGATAATCGACAAATTTTTAGGTTTATTGACCGCAGGCTCATAGTCCGTGGGTCATTCTGACTTTTGACCATCGAATCTTGTAGAGGACGATGAGGCGGAGCGAACGGTACTTTATTTGACGGTCTAAGTCTACACGTAGCCGTTCTAAGATCAAAAATATCGCATTTATTACCTGATAATCGACAAATGTATAGGTTTATTGACCGCAGGCTTATAGTCCATGGGTCATTCTAATTTTTGACCAACGAATCTTGTAGAGAACGATGAGACGTAGCGAACGGTACCTTATTTGACGTTCTAAATCTACCCGCTGCCGTTCTAGGATCAAATATATGGCATTCGTTACCAGATAATCGACAAATTTTTAGGTTTATTGACCGCACGCTCATAGTCCGTGGGTCATTCTAATTTTTGACCATCGAATTTTATAGAGAACGATGAGGCGGAGAGAACGGTACCTTATTTGACGTTCTAAGTCTACCCGTAGCCGTCCTAGGCTCAAAACAAGCGCATTTATTACCAGATAATCGACAAACTTTTAGGTTTATTGACCGCACGCTCATAGTGCGTGGGTCATTCTGACTTTTGACCATCGAATCTTGTAGAGGACCATGAGGCGGAGCGAACTGTATTTTATTTGACGGTCTAAGTCTACACGTAGCCGTTCTAAGATCTAACATATCGCATTTATTACCAGATAATCGACAAATTTTAAGGTTTATTGACTGCAGGCTCATAGTGCGTTGGTCATTCTGATTTTTGACCATCGAATCTTGTAGAGGACGATGAGGCGGAGCGAACGGTATTTTATTTGATGTTCTAAGTCTACCCGTAGCCGTTTTTGGCTCAAAAATATCGCATTTACTACAAGATAATCGACAAATTTTTAGTTTTATTGACCGCAGGCTCATAGTCTGTGGTCATTTTCATTTTTGACCATCGAATCTTGTAGAGGACGATGAGGCGGTGCGAACGGTACCTTATTTGAAGGTCTAAGTCTACACGTAGCTGTTTTAACATAAAAAATATCGCATTTATTACCAGATAATCGACAAATTTTTAGTTTTATTGACCGCAGGCCCATAGTCTGTGGTCATTTTGATTTTTGACCATCGAATCTTGTAGAGTACGATGAGGCGGTGCGAACGGTACCTTATTTGACGGTCTAAGTCTACACGCAGCCGCTCTAAGATCACAAATATCGCATTTATTACCAGATAATCGACAAATGTATAGGTTTATTGACCGCAGGCTTATAGTCCATGGGTCATTCTGATTTTTGACCATCGAATCTTGTAGAGGACGATGAGGCGGAGAGAACGGTACCTTATTTGACGTTTTAAGTCTACCCGTAGCCGTCCTAGGCTCAAAACAAAACGCATTTATTACCACATAATCGACAAATTTTTAAGTTTATTGTCCGCAGGCTCATGGTCCGTAGGTCATTCTGATTTTTGACCATCGAATCTTGTAGAGGACGATGAGACGTAGCGAACGGTACCTTATTTGACGTTTTAAGTCTACCCGTAGCCGTTTTTGGCTCAAAAATATCGCATTTACTACAAGATAATCGACAAATTTTTAGGTTTATTGACCGCAGGCCCATAGTCTGTGGGTCATTCTGATTTTTGACCATCGAATCTTGTAGAGGACGATGAGACGTAGCCAACGGTACCTTATTTGACGTTTTAAGTCTACCCGTAGCCGTTTTACGCTCAAAAATATCGCCTTTATTACAAGATAATCGACAAATTTTTAGTTTTATTGACCGCAGGCCCATAGTCTCTGGTCATTTTGATTTTTGACCATCGAATCTTGTAGAGGACGATGGGGCGGTGCGAACGGTACCTTATTTGACGGTCTAAGTCTACACGTAGCCGTTCTACCATAAAAAATATCGCATTTATTAAAAGATAATCGACAAATTTTTTGGTTTATTGACCGCAGGCTCATAGTCCGTTGGTCATTCTGATTTTTGACCATCGAATGTTTTAGAGGACGATGAGACGGAGCGAACGGTACCTTATTTGACGTTCTAAGTCTAAACGCAGCCGCTCTAAGATCAAAAATATTGCATTTATTACCAAATAATCGACAAATGTATACGTTTATTGACTGCAGGCCCATAGTCTGTCGGTCATTCTGATTATTAACCATCGTATCTTGTAGAGGACGATGAGACGGAGCAAACGGTACCTTATTTGACGTTCTAAGTCTACACGTAGCCGTTATAAAATCAAAAATATCGCATTTACTACCAGATAATCGACAAATTTTTAGGTTTATTGACCGCAGGCTCATAGTCCGTGGGTCATTCTAATTTTTGACCATCGAATCTTGTAGAGGACGATGAGGCGGAGCGAACGGTACCTTATTTGATGTTCTAAGTCTACCCGTAGCCGTTTTAGGCTCAATAATATCGCATTTATTACCAGATAATCGACAAAGTTTTAGGTTTATTGACCGCAGGCTCATGGTCCGTAGGTCATTCTGATTTTTGACCATCGAATCTTGTAGAGGACGATGAGACGTAGCGAACGGTACCTTATTTGACGTTTTAAGTCTACCCGTAGCCGTTTTAGGCTCAAAAATATCGCATTTATTACCAGATAATCTACAAATTTTTAGGTTTATTGACCGCAGGCTCATAGTCCGTGGGTCATTCTGATTTTTGACCATCGAATCTTGTGGAGGACGATGAGGCGGAGCGAACGGTACCTTATTTGACGTTCTAAGTCTACCCGTAGCCGTTTTGGGCTCTAAAATATCGCATTTATTACCAGATAATCGACAAATTTTTAGATTTATTGACCGCAGGCTCATAGTCGGTAGGTCATTCTGATTTTTGGTTATCGAATGTTGTAGAGGACGATGAGACGGAGCGAACTGTACCTTATTTGACGTTGTAAGTCTACCCGTAGCCGTTCTAGGCTCAAAAATAGCGCATTTATTACCAGATAATCGACAAACTTTTAGGTTTATTGACCGCAGGCTCATAGTCCGTGGGTCATTCTGATTTTTGACCATCGAATCTTGTAGAGGACGATGAGGCGGAGCGAACGGTATCTTATTTGATGTTCTAAGTTTACCGGTAGCCGTTTTAGCTCAATAATATCGCATTTATTACCAGATAATCGACAAATTTTTAGGTTTATTGACCGCAGGCTCATGGTCCGTAGGTCATTCTGATTTTTGACCATCGAATCTTGTAGAGGACGATGAGACGTAGCGAACGGTACCTTATTTGACGTTTTAAGTCTACCCGTAGCCGTTTTAGGCTCAAAAATATGGCATTTATTACCAGATAATCTACAAATTTTTAGGTTTATTGACCGCAGGCTCATAGTCCGTGGGTCATTCTGATTTTTGACCATCGAATCTTGTGGAGGACGATGAGGCGGAGCGAACGGTAACTTATTTGACGTTTTAAGTCTACCCGTAGCCGTTTTAGGCTCTAAAATATCGCATTTATTACCAGATAATCGACAAATTTTTAGATTTATTGACCGCAGGCTCATAGTCGGTAGGTCATTCTGATTTTTGGCCATCGAATCTTGTAGAGGACGATGAGACGGAGCGAACTGTACCTTATTTGACGTTGTAAGTCTACCCGTAGCCGTTCTAGGCTCAAAAATAGCGCATTTCTTACCAGATAATCAACAAACTTTTAGGTTTATTGACCGCAGGCTCATAGTCCGTGGGTCATTCTGACTTTTGACCATCGAATCTTGTAGAGGACGATGCGACGTAGCGAACGGTACCTTATTTGACGTTTTAAGTCTACCCGTAGACGTTTTAGGCTCAAAAATACCGCATTTATTAGCAGATAATCGACAAATTTTTAGGTTTATTGACCGCAGGCTCATAGTCCGTGGGTCATTCTGACTTTTGACCATCGAATCTTGTAGAGGACGATGAGGCGGAGCGAACGGTACTTTATTTGACAGTCTAAGTCTACACGTAGCCGTTCTAAGATCAAAAATATCGCATTTATTACCTGATAATCGACAAATGTATAGGTTTATTGACCGCAGGCTTATAGTCCATGGGTCATTCTAATTTTTGACCATCGAATCTTGTAGAGAACGATGAGACGTAGCGAACGGTACCTTATTTGACGTTCTAAATCTACCCGCTGCCGTTCTAGGATCAAATATATGGCATTCGTTACCAGATAATCGACAAATTTTTAGGTTTATTGACCGCACGCTCATAGTCCGTGGGTCATTCTAATTTTTGACCATCAAATTTTATAGAGAACGATGAGGCGGAGAGAACGGTACCTTATTTGACGTTCTAAGTCTACCCGTAGCCGTCCTAGGCTCAAAACAAGCGCATTTATTACCAGATAATCGACAAACTTTTAGGTTTATTGACCGCACGCTCATAGTGCGTGGGTCATTCTGACTTTTGACCATCGAATCTTGTAGAGGACCATGAGGCGGAGCGAACTGTATTTTATTTGACGGTCTAAGTCTACACGTAGCCGTTCTAAGATCTAACATATCGCATTTATTACCAGCTAATCGACAAATTTTAAGGTTTATTGACTGCAGGCTCATAGTGCGTTGGTCATTCTGATTTTTGACCATCGAATCTTGTAGAGGACGATGAGGCGGAGCGAACGGTATTTTATTTGATGTTCTAAGTCTACCCGTAGCCGTTTTTGGCTCAAAAATATCGCATTTACTACAAGATAATCGACAAATTTTTAGTTTTATTGACCGCAGGCTCATAGTCTGTCGTCATTTTCATTTTTGACCATCGAATCTTGTAGAGGACGATGAGGCGGTGCGAACGGTACCTTATTTGACGGTCTAAGTCTACACGTAGCTGTTTTAACATAAAAAATATCGCATTTATTACCAGATAATCGACAAATTTTTAGTTTTATTGACCGCAGGCCCATAGTCTGTGGTCATTTTGATTTTTGACCATCGAATCTTGTAGAGTACGATGAGGCGGTGCGAACGGTACCTTATTTGACGGTCTAAGTCTACACGTAGCTGTTTTAACATCAAAAATATCGCATTTATTACCAGATAATCGACAAATTTTTAGGTTTATTGACCGCAGGCTCATAGTCCGTTGGTAATTCTGATTTTTGACCATCGAATCTTGTAGAGGACGATGAGACGGAGCGAACGGTACCTTATTTGACGTTCTAAGTCTACACGCAGCCGCTCTAAGATCACAAATATCGCATTTATTACCAGATAATCGACAAATGTATAGGTTTATTGACCGCAGGCTTATAGTCCATGGGTCATTCTGATTTTTGACCATCGAATCTTGTAGAGGACGATGAGGCGGAGAGAACGGTACCTTATTTGACGTTTTAAGTCTACTCGTAGCCGTCCTAAGCTCAAAACAAAACGCATTTATTACCACATAATCGACAAATTTTTAAGTTTATTGTCCGCAGGCTCATGGTCCGTAGGTCATTCTGATTTTTGACCATCGAATCTTGTAGAGGACGATGAGACGTAGCGAACGGTACCTTATTTGACGTTTTAGGTCTACCCGTAGCCGTTTTTGGCTCAAAAATATCGCATTTACTACAAGATAATCGACAAATTTTTAGGTTTATTGACCGCAGGCCCATAGTCTGTGGGTCATTCTGATTTTTGACCATCGAATCTTGTAGAGGACGATGAGACGTAGCCAACGGTACCTTATTTGACGTTCTAAGTCTACCCGTAGCCGTTTTACGCTCAAAAATATCGCCTTTATTACAAGATAATCGACAAATTTTTAGTTTTATTGACCGCAGGCCCATAGTCTCTGGTCATTTTGATTTTTGACCATCGAATCTTGTAGAGGACGATGGGGCGGTGCGAACGGTACCTTATTTGACGGTCTAAGTCTACACGTAGCCGTTCTACCATAAAAAATATCGCATTTATTAAAAGATAATCGACAAATTTTTTGGTTTATTGACCGCAGGCTCATAGTCCGTTGGTCATTCTGATTTTTGACCATCGAATGTTTTAGAGGACGATGAGACGGAGCGAACGGTACCTTATTTGACGTTCTAAGTCTTACGCAGCCGCTCTAAGATCAAAAATATTGCATTTATTACCAAATAATCGACAAATGTATAGGTTTATTGACTGCAGGCCCATAGTCTGTCGGTCATTCTGATTTTTGACCATCGTATCTTGTAGAGGACGATGAGACGGAGCAAACGGTACCTTATTTGACGTTCTAAGTCTACACGTAGCCGTTATAAAATCAAAAATATCGCATTTACTACCAGATAATCGACAAATTTTTAGGTTTATTGACCGCAGGCTCATAGTCCGTGGGTCATTCTAATTTTTGACCATCGAATCTTGTAGAGGACGATGAGGCGGAGCGAACGGTACCTTATTTGATGTTCTAAGTCTACCCGTAGCCGTTTTAGGCTCAATAATATCGCATTTATTACCAGATAATCGACAAAGTTTTAGGTTTATTGACCGCAGGCTCATAGTCCGTAGGTCATTCTGATTTTTGACCATCGAATCTTGTAGAGGACGATGAGACGTAGCGAACGGTACCTTATTTGACGTTTTAAGTCTACCCGTAGCCGTTTTAGGCTCAAAAATATCGCATTTATTACCAGATAATCGACAAATTTTTAGGTTTATTGACCGCAGGCTCATAGTGCGTGGGTCATTCTGACTTTTGACCATCGAATCTTGTAGAGGACGATGAGGCGGAGCGAACTGTATTTTATTTGACGGTCTAAGTCTACACGTAGCCGTTCTAAGAACAATCATATCGCATTTATTACCAGATAATCGACAAATTTTTAGGTTTATTGAACGCAGGCTCATGGTCCGTAGGTCATTCTGATTTTTGACCATCGAATGTTTTAGAGGACGATGAGACGGAGCGAACGGTACCTTATTTGACGTTCTAAGTCTTACGCAGCCGCTCTAAGATCAAAAATATTGCATTTATTACCAAATAATCGACAAATGTATAGGTTTATTGACTGCAGGCCCATAGTCTGTCGGTCATTCTGATTTTTGACCATCGAATCTTGTAGAGGACGATGCGACGTAGCGAACGGTACCTTATTTGACGTTTTAAGTCTACCCGTAGACGTTTTAGGCTCAAAAATACCGCATTTATTAGCAGATAATCGACAAATTTTTAGGTTTATTGACCGCAGGCTCATAGTCCGTGGGTCATTCTGACTTTTGACCATCGAATCTTGTAGAGGACGATGAGACGTAGCGAACGGTACCTTATTTGACGTTTTAAGTCTACCCGTAGCCGTTTTAGGCTCAAAAATATCGCATTTATTACCAGATAATCTACAAATTTTTAGGTTTATTGACCGCAGGCTCATAGTCCGTGGGTCATTCTGATTTTTGACCATCGAATCTTGTGGAGGACGATGAGGCGGAGCGAACGGTACCTTATTTGACGTTCTAAGTCTACCCGTAGCCGTTTTGGGCTCTAAAATATCGCATTTATTACCAGATAATCGACAAATTTTTAGATTTATTGACCGCAGGCTCATAGTCGGTAGGTCATTCTGATTTTTGGTTATCGAATGTTGTAGAGGACGATGAGACGGAGCGAACTGTACCTTATTTGACGTTGTAAGTCTACCCGTAGCCGTTCTAGGCTCAAAAATAGCGCATTTATTACCAGATAATCGACAAACTTTTAGGTTTATTGACCCCAGGCTCATAGTCCGTGGGTCATTCTGATTTTTGACCATCGAATCTTGTAGAGGACGATGCGACGTAGCGAACGGTACCTTATTTGACGTTTTAAGTCTACCCGTAGACGTTTTAGGCTCAAAAATACCGCATTTATTAGCAGATAATCGACAAATTTTTAGGTTTATTGACCGCAGGCTCATAGTCCGTGGGTCATTCTGACTTTTGACCATCGAATCTTGTAGAGGACGATGAGGCGGAGCGAACGGTACTTTATTTGACGGTCTAAGTCTACACGTAGCCGTTCTAAGATCAAAAATATCGCATTTATTACCTGATAATCGACAAATGTATAGGTTTATTGACCGCAGGCTTATAGTCCATGGGTCATTCTAATTTTTGACCATCGAATCTTGTAGAGAACGATGAGACGTAGCGAACGGTACCTTATTTGACGTTCTAAATCTACCCGCTGCCGTTCTAGGATCAAATATATGGCATTCGTTACCAGATAATCGACAAATTTTTAGGTTTATTGACCGCACGCTCATAGTCCGTGGGTCATTCTAATTTTTGACCATCGAATCTTGTAGAGGACGATGAGGCGGAGCGAACGGTATCTTATTTGATGTTCTAAGTTTACCGGTAGCCGTTTTAGCTCAATAATATCGCATTTATTACCAGATAATCGACAAATTTTTAGGTTTATTGACCGCAGGCTCATGGTCCGTAGGTCATTCTGATTTTTGACCATCGAATCTTGTAGAGGACGATGAGACGTAGCGAACGGTACCTTATTTGACGTTTTAAGTCTACCCGTAGCCGTTTTAGGCTCAAAAATATCGCATTTATTACCAGATAATCTACAAATTTTTAGGTTTATTGACCGCAGGCTCATAGTCCGTGGGTCATTCTGATTTTTGACCATCGAATCTTGTGGAGGACGATGAGGCGGAGCGAACGGTAACTTATTTGACGTTCTAAGTCTACCCGTAGCCGTTTTAGGCTCTAAAATATCGCATTTATTACCAGATAATCGACAAATTTTTAGATTTATTGACCGCAGGCTCATAGTCGGTAGGTCATTCTGATTTTTGGCCATCGAATCTTGTAGAGGACGATGAGACGGAGCGAACTGTACCTTATTTGACGTTGTAAGTCTACCCGTAGCCGTTCTAGGCTCAAAAATAGCGCATTTATTACCAGATAATCGACAAACTTTCAGGTTTATTGACCGCAGGCTCATAGTCCGTGGGTCATTCTGACTTTTGACCATCGAATCTTGTAGAGGACGATGCGACGTAGCGAACGGTACCTTATTTGACGTTTTAAGTCTACCCGTAGACGTTTTAGGCTCAAAAATACCGCATTTATTAGCAGATAATCGACAAATTTTTAGGTTTATTGACCGCAGGCTCATAGTCCGTGGGTCATTCTGACTTTTGACCATCGAATCTTGTAGAGGACGATGAGGCGGAGCGAACGGTACTTTATTTGACGGTCTAACTCTACACGTAGCCGTTCTAAGATCAAAAATATCGCATTTATTACCTGATAATCGACAAATGTATAGGTTTATTGACCGCAGGCTTATAGTCCATGGGTCATTCTAATTTTTGACCATCGAATCTTGTAGAGAACGATGAGACGTAGCGAACGGTACCTTATTTGACGTTCTAAATCTACCCGCTGCCGTTCTAGGATCAAATATATGGCATTCGTTACCAGATAATCGACAAATTTTTAGGTTTATTGACCGCACGCTCATAGTCCGTGGGTCATTCTAATTTTTGACCATCGAATTTTATAGAGAACGATGAGGCGGAGAGAACGGTACCTTATTTGACGTTCTACGTCTACCCGTAGCCGTCCTAGGCTCAAAACAAGCGCATTTATTACCAGATAATCGACAAACTTTTAGGTTTATTGACCGCACGCTCATAGTGCGTGGGTCATTCTGACTTTTGACCATCGAATCTTGTAGAGGACCATGAGGCGGAGCGAACTGTATTTTATTTGACGGTCTAAGTCTACACGTAGCCGTTCTAAGATCTAACATATCGCATTTATTACCAGATAATCGACAAATTTTAAGGTTTATTGACCGCAGGCCCATAGACTGTGGTCATTTTGATTTTTGACCATCGAATCTTGTAGAGTACGATGAGGCGGTGCGAACGGTACCTTATTTGACGGTCTAAGTCTACACGTAGCTGTTTTAACATCAAAAATATCGCATTTATTACCAGATAATCGACAAATTTTTAGGTTTATTGACCGCAGGCTCATAGTCCGTTGGTCATTCTGATTTTTGACCATCGAATCTCGTAGAGGACGATGAGGCGGAGCGAACGGTATTTTATTTGATGTTCTAAGTCTACCCGTAGCCGTTTTTGGCTCAAAAATATCGCATTTACTACAAGATAATCGACAAATTTTTAGTTTTATTGACCGCAGGCTCATAGTCTGTGGTCATTTTCATTTTTGACCATCGAATCTTGTAGAGGACGATGAGGCGGTGCGAACGGTACCTTATTTGAAGGTCTAAGTCTACACGTAGCTGTTTTAACATCAAAAATATCGCATTTATTACCAGATAATCGACAAATTTTTAGTTTTATTGACCGCAGGCCCATAGACTGTGGTCATTTTGATTTTTGACCATCGAATCTTGTAGAGTACGATGAGGCGGTGCGAACGGTACCTTATTTGACGGTCTAAGTCTACACGTAGCTGTTTTAACATCAAAAATATCGCATTTATTACCAGATAATCGACAAATTTTTAGGTTTATTGACCGCAGGCTCATAGTCCGTTGGTCATTCTGATTTTTGACCATCGAATCTTGTAGAGGACGATGAGACGGAGCGAACGGTACCTTATTTGACGTTCTAAGTTTACACGCAGCCGCTCTAAGATCACAAATATCGCATTTATTACCAGATAATCGACAAATGTATAGGTTTATTGACCGCAGGCTTATAGTCCATGGGTCATTCTGATTTTTGACCATCGAATCTTGTAGAGGACGATGAGGCGGAGAGAACGGTACCTTATTTGACGTTTTAAGTCTACCCGTAGCCGTCCTAGGCTCAAAACAAAACGCATTTATTACCACATAATCGACAAATTTTTAAGTTTATTGTCCGCAGGCTCATGGTCCGTAGGTCATTCTGATTTTTGACCATCGAATCTTGTAGAGGACGATGAGACGTAGCGAACGGTACCTTATTTGACGTTTTAAGTCTACCCGTAGCCGTTTTATTCTCAAAAATATCGCATTCATTACCAGATAATCGACTAATTTTTAGGTTTATTGACCGCAGGCTCATAGTCCGTGGGTCATTTTAATTTTTGACCATCGAATCTTGTAGAGGACGATGAGGCGTAGCGAACGGTATCTTATTTGACGTTCTAAATCTACCCGTTGCCGTTCTAGGATCAAAAATGTCGCATTCATTACCAGATAATCGACAAATGTTTAGGTTTATTGACCGCAGGCTCATAGTCCGTGAGTCATTTTAATTTTTGACCATCGAATCTTGTAGAGGACGATGAGGCGGAGCGAACGGTATTTTATTTGACGTTCTAAATCTACCCGTTACCGTTCTAGGATCAAAAATGTCGCATTCGTTACCAGATAATCGACAAATGTTTAGGTTTATTGACCGCAGGTTAACAGTCCGTGGGTCATTCTGATTTTTGACCATCGAATCTTGTGGAGGACGATGTGGCGGAGCGAATGGTACCTTATTTGACGTTCTAAGTCTACCCGTAGCCGTTTTAGGCTCTAAAATATCGCAGACAAATTTTTAGATTTATTGACCGCAGGCTCATAGTCCGTAGGTCATTCTGATTTTTGGCCATCGAATCTTGTAGAGGACGATGCGACGTAGCGAACGGTACCTTATTTGACGTTTTAAGTCTACCCGTAGCCGTTTTAGGCTCAAAAATATCGCATTTATTATCAGATAATCGACAAATATTTAGGTTTATTGAACGCAGGCTCATAGTCCGTGGGTCATTCTGACTTTTCACCATCGAATCTTCTAGAGGACGATGAGGCGGAGCGAACGGTACCTTAGTTGACGTTCTAAGTCTACCCTTAGCCGTTTTATTCTCTAAAATATCGCATTTATTACCAGATAATCGACAAATTTTTAAGTTTATTGACCGCAGGCTCATGGTCCGTAGGTCATTCTGATTTTTGACCCTCGAATCTTGTAGAGGACGATGAGACGTAGCGAACGGTACCTTATTTGACGTTTTAAGTCTACCCGTAGCCGTTTTAGGCTCAAAAATATCGCATTTATTACCAGATAATCGACAAATTTTTAGGTTTATTGACCGCAGGCTCATAGTGCGTGGGTCATTCTGACTTTTGACCATCGAATCTTGTAGAGGACGATGAGGCGGAGCGAACTGTATTTTATTTGACGGTCTAAGTCTACACGTAGCCGTTCTAAGATCAAATATATCGCATTTATTACCAGATAATCGACAAATTTTTAGGTTTTTTGACTGCAGGCTCATAGTCCGTGGGTCATTCTGATTTTTGACCATCGAATCTTGTAGAGGACGATGAGACGTAGCGAACGGTACCTTATTTGACGTTTTAAGTCTACCCGTAGCCGTTTTTGGCTCAAAAATATCGCATTTACTACAAGATAATCGACAAATTTTTAGGTTTATTGACCGCAGGCCCATAGTCTGTTGGTCATTCTGATTTTTGACCATCGAATCTTGTAGAGGACGATGAGACGTAGCTAACGGTACCTTATTTGGCGTTCTAAATCTACCCGTTGCCATTCTAAGATCTAAAATATCGCATTCATTACCAGATAATCGACTAATTTTTAGGTTTATTGACCGCAGGCTCATAGTCCGTGGGTCATTTTAATTTTTGACCATCGAATCTTGTAGAGGACGTTGAGGCGGAGAGAACGGTATCTTATTTGACGTTCTAAATCTACCCGTTACCGTTCTAGGATCAAAAATGTCGCATTCATTACCAGATAATCGACAAATGTTTAGGTTTATTGACCGCAGGTTAACAGTCCGTGGGTCATTCTGATTTTTGACCATCGAATCTTGTGGAGGACGATGAGGCGGAGCGAATGGTACCTTATTTGACGTTCTAAGTCTACCCGTAGCCGTTTTACGCTCAAAAATATCGCATTTATTAAAAGATAATCGACAAATTTTTTGGTTTATTGACCGCAGGCTCATAGTCCGTTGGTCATTCTGATTTTTGACCATCGAATGTTTTAGAGGACGATGAGACGGAGCGAACGGTACCTTATTTGACGTTCTAAGTCTAAACGCAGCCGCTCTAAGATCAAAAATATCGCATTTATTACCAAATAATCGACAAATGTATAGGTTTATTGACTGCAGGCCCATAGTCTGTCGGTCATTCTGATTTTTGACCATCGTATCTTGTAGAGGACGATGAGACGGAGCAAACGGTACGTTATTTGACGGTCTAAGTCTACACGTAGCCGTTCTAAGAACAATCATATCGCATTTATTACCAGATAATCTACAAATTTTTAGGTTTATTGACCGCAGGCTCATAGTCCGTGGGTCATTCTGATTTTTGACCATCGAATCTTGTGGAGGACGATGAGACGGAGCGAACTGAACCTTATTTGACATTGTAAGTCTACCCGTAGCCGTTCTAGGCTCAAAAATAGCGCATTTATTAACAGATAATCGACAAACTTTTAGGTTTATTGACCGCAGGCTCATAGTCCGTGGGTCATTCTGATTTTTGACCATCGAATCTTGTAGAGGACGATGCGACGTAGCGAACGGTACCTTATTTGACGTTTTAAGTCTACCCGTAGACGTTTTAGGCTCAAAAATACCGCATTTATTAGCAGATAATCGACAAATTTTTAGGTTTATTGACCGCAGGCTCATAGTCCGTGGGTCATTCTGACTTTTGACCATCGAATCTTGAAGAGGACGATGAGGCGGAGCGAACGGTACTTTATTTGACGGTCTAAGTCTACACGTAGCCGTTCTAAGATCAAAAATATCGCATTTATTACCTGATAATCGACAAATGTATAGGTTTATTGACCGCAGGCATATAGTCCATGGGTAATCCTAATTTTTGACCATCGAATCTTGTAGAGAACGATGAGACGTAGCGAACGGTACCTTATTTGACGTTCTAAATCTACCCGCTGCCGTTCTAGGATCAAATATATGGCATTCGTTACCAGATAATCGAAAAATTTTTAGGTTTGTTGACCGCACGCTCATAGTCCGTGGGTCATTCTAATTTTTGACCATCGAATCTTGTAGAGGACGATGAGGCGGAGCGAACGGTATCTTATTTGATGTTTTAAGTTTACCGGTAGCCGTTTTAGCTCAATAATATCGCATTTGTTACCAGATAATCGACAAATTTTTAGGTTTATTGACCGCAGGCTCATAGTCCGTGGGTCATTCTAATTTTTGACCATCGAATTTTATAGAGAACGATGAGGCGGAGAGAACGGTACCTTATTTGACGTTCTAAGTCTACCCGTAGCCGTCCTAGGCTCAAAACAAGCGCATTTATTACCAGATAATCGACAAATTTTTAGGTTTATTGACCGCACGCTCATAGTGCGTGGGTCATTCTGACTTTTGACCATCGAATCTTGTAGAGGACCATGAGGCGGAGCGAACTGTATTTTATTTGACGGTCTAAGTCTACACGTAGCCGTTCTAAGATCTAACATATCGCATTTATTACCAGATAATCGACAAATTTTAAGGTTTATTGACTGCAGGCTCATAGTGCGTGGGTCATTCTGATTTTTGACCATCGAATCTTGTAGAGGACGATGAGGCGGAGCGAACGGTATTTTATTTGATGTTCTAAGTCTACCCGTAGCCGTTTTTGGCTCAAAAATATCGCATTTACTACAAGATAATCGACAAATTTTTAGTTTTATTGACAGCAGGCCCATAGTCTGTGGTCATTTTCATTTTTGACCATCAAATCTTGTAGAGGACGATGAGGCGGTGCGAACGGAACCTTATTTGACGGTCTAAGTCTACACGTAGCTGTTTTAACATCAAAAATATCGCATTTATTACCAGATAATCGACAAATTTTTAGGTTTATTGACCACAGGCTCATAGTCCGTTGGTCATTCTGATTTTTGACCATCGAATCTTGTAGAGGACGATGAGACGGAGCGAACGGTACCTTATTTGACGTTCTAAGTCTACACGCAGCCGCTCTAAGATCACAAATATCGCATTTATTACCAGATAATCGACAAATGTATAGGTTTATTGACCGCAGGCTTATAGTCCATGGGTCATTCTGATTTTTGACCATCGAATCTTGTAGAGGACGATGAGACGTAGCGAACGGTACCTTATTTGACGTTTTAAGTCTACCCGTAGCCGTTTTAGGCTCAAAAATATCGCATTTATTACCAGATAATCGACAAATTTTTAGGTTTATTGACCGCAGGCTCATAGTGCGTGGGTCATTCTGACTTTTGACCACCGAATCTTGTAGAGGACGATGAGACGTAGCTAACGGTACCTTATTTGACGTTCTAAATCTACCCGTTGCTATTCTAAGATCTAAAATATCGCATTCATTACCAGATAATCGACAAATTTTTAGGTTTATTGACCGCAGGCTCATAGTCCGTGGGTCATTCTAATTTTTGACCATCGAGTCTTGTAGAGGACGATGAGACGGAGAGAACGGTATCTTATTTGACGTTCTAAGTCTACCCGTAGCCGTCCTAGGCTAAAAAAAAATCGCATTTATTACCAGATAATCGACAAATTTTTAAGTTTATTGACCGCAGGCTCATGGTCCGTAGGTCATTCTGATTTTTGACCATCGAATCTTGTAGAGGACGATGAGACGTAGCGAACGGTACCTTATTTGACGTTTTAAGTCTACCCGTAGCCGTTTTTGGCTCAAAAATATCGCATTTACTACAAGATAATCGACAAATTTTTAGGTTTATTGACCGCAGGCCCATAGTCTGTGGGTCATTCTGATTTTTGACCATCGAATCTTGTAGAGGACGATGAGACGTAGCCAACGGTACCTTATTTGACGTTCTAAGTCTACCCGTAGCCGTTTTACGCTCAAAAATATCGCCTTTATTACAAGATAATCGACAAATTTTTAGTTTTATTGACCGCAGGCCCATAGTCTCTGGTCATTTTGATTTTTGACAATCGAATCTTGTAGAGGACGATGGGACGGTCCGAACGGTACCTTATTTGACGGTCTAAGTCTACACGTAGCCGTTCTACCATAAAAAATATCGCATTTATTAAAAGATAATCGAGAAATTTTTTGGTTTATTGACCGCAGGCTCATAGTCCGTTGGTCATTCTGATTTTTGACCATCGAATGTTTTAGAGGACGATGAGATGGAGCGAACGGTACCTTATTTGACGTTCTAAGTCTAAACGCAGCCGCTCTAAGATCAAAAATATCGCATTTATTACCAAATAATCGACAAATGTATAGGTTTATTGACTGCAGGCCCATAGTCTGTCGGTCATTCTGATTTTTGACCATCGTATCTTGTAGAGGACGATGAGACGGAGCAAACGGTACCTTATTTGACGTTCTAAGTCTACACGTAGCCGTTATAAAATCAAAAATATCGCATTTACTACCAGATAATCGACAAATTTTTAGGTTTATTGACCGCAGGCTCATAGTCCGTGGGTCATTCTAATTTTTGACCATCGAATCTTGTAGAGGACGATGAGGCGGAGCGAACGGTACCTTATTTGATGTTCTAAGTCTACCCGTAGCCGTTTTAGGCTCAATAATATCGCATTTATTACCAGATAATCGACAAAGTTTTAGGTTTATTGACCGCAGGCTCATGGTCCGTAGGTCATTCTGATTTTTGACCATCGAATCTTGTAGAGGACGATGAGACGTAGCGAACGGTACCTTATTTGACGTTTTAAGTCTACCCGTAGCCGTTTTAGGCTCAAAAATATCGCATTTATTACCAGATAATCGACAAATTTTTAGGTTTATTGACCGCAGGCTCATAGTGCGTAGGTCATTCTGACTTTTGACCACTGAATCTTGTAGAGGACGATGAGACGTAGCTAACGGTACCTTATTTGACGTTCAAAATCTACCCGTTGCCGTTCTATGATCTAAAATGTCGCATTCATTAACAGATAATCGACAAATGTTTAGGTTTATTGACTGCAGGCTCATAGTCCGTGGGTCATTCTGATTTTTGACCATCGAATCTTGTAGAGGACGATGAGACGTAGCGAACGGTACCTTATTTGACGTTTAAGTCTACCCGTAGCCGTTTTTGGCTCAAAAATATCGCATTTACTACAAGATAATCGACAAATGTTTAGGTTTATTGACCGCAGGCTCATAGTCCGTGGGTCATTTTAATTTTTGACCATAGAATCTTGTAGAGGACGATGAGGCGGAGCGAACGGTATCTTATTTGACGTTCTAAATCTACCCGTTACCGTTCTAGGATCAAAAATGTCGCATTCATTACCAGATAATCGACAAATGTTTAGGTTTATTGACCGCAGGTTAACAGTCCGTGTGTCATTCTGATTTTTGACCATCGAACCTTGTGGAGGACGATGAGGCGGAGCGAATGGTACCTTATTTGACGTTCTAAGTCTACCCGTAGCCGTTTTAGGCTCTAAAATATCGCAGACAAATTTTTAGATTTATTGACCGCAGGCTCATAGTCCGTAGGTCATTCTGATTTTTGGCCATCGAATCTTGTAGAGGACGATGCGACGTAGCGAACGGTACCTTATTTGACGTTTTAAGTCTACCCGTAGCCGTTTTAGGCTCAAAAATATCGCATTTATTACCAGATAATCGACAAATTTTTAGGTTTATTGAACGCAGGCTCATAGTCCGTGGGTCATTCTGACTTTTGACCATCGAATCTTCTAGAGGACGATGAGGCGGAGCGAACGGTACCTTAGTTGACGTTCTAAGTCTACCCTTAGCCGTTTTAGGCTCTAAAATATCGCATTTATTACCAGATAATCGACAAATTTTTAGGTTTATTGACCGCAGGCTCATAGTCCGTGGGTCATTCTAATTTTTGACCATCGAGTCTTGTAGAGGACGATGAGACGGAGAGAACGGTACCTTATTTGACGTTCTAAGTCTACCCGTAGCCGTCCTAGGCTAAAAAAAAAGCGCATTTATTACCAGATAATCGACAAATTTTTAAGTTTATTGACCGCAGGCTCATGGTCCGTAGGTCATTCTGATTTTTGACCATCGAATCTTGTAGAGGACGATGAGACGTAGCGAACGGTACCTTATTTGACGTTTTAAGTCTACCCGTAGCCGTTTTTGGCTCAAAAATATCGCATTTACTACAAGATAATCGACAAATTTTTAGGTTTATTGACCGCAGGCCCATAGTCTGTGGGTCATTCTGATTTTTGACCATCGAATCTTGTAGAGGACGATGAGACGTAGCTAACGGTACCTTATTTGACGTTCTAAGTCTACCCGTAGCCGTTTTACGCTCAAAAATATCGCCTTTATTACAAGATAATCGACAAATTTTTAGTTTTATTGACCGCAGGCCCATAGTCTCTGGTCATTTTGATTTTTGACCATCGAATCTTGTAGAGGACGATGGGGCGGTGCGAACGGTACCTTATTTGACGGTCTAAGTCTACACGTAGCCGTTCTACCATAAAAAATATCGCATTTATTAAAAGATAATCGACAAATTTTTTGGTTTATTGACCGCAGGCTCATAGTCCGTTGGTCATTCTGATTTTTGACCATCGAATGTTTTAGAGGACGATGAGACGGAGCGAACGGTACCTTATTTGACGTTCTAAGTCTAAACGCAGCCGCTCTAAGATCAAAAATATTGCATTTATTACCAAATAATCGACAAATGTATAGGTTTATTGACTGCAGGCCCATAGTCTGTCGGTCATTCTGATTTTTGACCATCGTATCTTGTAGAGGACGATGAGACGGAGCAAACGGTACCTTATTTGACGTTCTAAGTCTACACGTAGCCGTTATAAAATCATAAATATCGCATTTACTAACAGATAATCGACAAATTTTTAGGTTTATTGACCGCAGGCTCATAGTCCGTGGGTCATTCTAATTTTTGACCATCGAATCTTGTAGAGGACGATGAGGCGGAGCGAACGGTACCTTATTTGATGTTCTAAGTCTACCCGTAGCCGTTTTAGGCTCAATAATATCGCATTTATTACCAGATAATCGACAAAGTTTTAGGTTTATTGACCGCAGGCTCATGGTCCGTAGGTCATTCTGATTTTTGACCATCGAATCTTGTAGAGGACGATGAGACGTAGCGAACGGTACCTTATTTGACGTTCTAAGTCTACCCGTAGCCGTTTTAGGCTCAAAAATATCGCATTTATTACCAGATAATCGACAAATTTTTAGGTTTATTGACCGCAGGCTCATAGTGCGTGGGTCATTCTGATTTTTGACCATCGAATCTTGTAGAGGACGATGAGGCGGAGCGAACTGTATTTTATTTGACGGTCTAAGTCTACACGTAGCCGTTCTAAGAACAATCATATCGCATTTATTACCAGATAATCGACAAATTTTTAGGTTTATTGAACGCAGGCTCATGGTCCGTAGGTCATTCTGATTTTTGACCATCGAATCTTGTAGAGGACGATGAGACGTAGCGAACGGTACCTTATTTGACGTTTTAAGTCTACCCGTAGCCGTTTTAGGCTCAAAAATATCGCATTTATTACCAGATAATCTACAAATTTTTATGTTTATTGACCGCAGGCTCATAGTCCGTGGGTCATTCTGATTTTTGACCATCGAATCTTGTGGAGGACGATGAGGCGGAGCGAACGGTACCATATTTGACGTTCTAAGTCTACCCGTAGCCGTTTTAGGCTCTAAAATATCGCATTTATTACCAGATAATCGACAAATTTTTAGATTTATTGACCGCAGGCTCATAGTCGGTAGGTCATTCTGATTTTTGGTTATCGAATGTTGTAGAGGACGATGAGACGGAGCGAACTGTACCTTATTTGACGTTGTAAGTCTACCCGTAGCCGTTCTAGGCTCAAAAATAGCGCATTTATTACCAGATAATCGACAAACTTTTAGGTTTATTGACCGCAGGCTCATAGTCCGTGGGTCATTCTGATTTTTGACCATCGAATCTTGTAGAGGACGATGCGACGTAGCGAACGGTACCTTATTTGACGTTTTAAGTCTACCCGTAGCCGTTTTTGGCTCAAAAATATCGCATTTACTACAAGATAATCGACAAATTTTTAGGTTTATTGACCGCAGGCCCATAGTCTGTTGGTCATTCTGATTTTTGACCACCGAATCTTGTAGAGGACGATGAGACGTAGCTAACGGTACCTTATTTGACGTTCTAAATCTACCCGTTGCCATTCTAAGATCTAAAATATCGCATTCATTACCAGATAATCGACTAATTTTTAGGTTTATTGACCGCAGGCTCATAGTCCGTGGGTCATTTTAATTTTTGACCATCGAATCTTGTAGAGGACGATGAGGCGGAGAGAACGGTATCTTATTTGACGTTTTAAATCTACCCGTTACCGTTCTAGGATCAAAAATGTCGCATTCATTACCAGATAATCGACAAATGTTTAGGTTTATTGACCGCAGGTTAACAGTCCGTGAGTCATTCTGATTTTTGACCATCGAATCTTGTGGAGGACGATGAGGCGGAGCGAATGGTACCTTATTTGACGTTCTAAGTCTACCCGTAGCCGTTTTACGCTAAAAAATATCGCCTTTATTACAAGATAATCGACAAATATTTAGTTTTATTGACCGCAGGCCCATAGTCTCTGGTCATTTTGATTTTTGACCATCGAATCTTGTAGAGGACGATGGGGCGGTGCGAACGGTACCTTATTTGACGGTCTAAGTCTACACGTAGCCGTTCTACCATAAAAAATATCGCATTTATTAAAAGATAATCGACAAATTTTTTGGTTTATTGACCGCAGGCTCATAGTCCGTTGGTCATTCTGATTTTTGACCATCGAATGTTTTAGAGGACGATGAGACGGAGCGAACGGTACCTTATTTGACGTTCTAAGTCTAAACGCAGCCGCTCTAAGATCAAAAATATCGCATTTATTACCAAATAATCGACAAATGTATAGGTTTATTGACTGCAGGCCCATAGTCTGTCGGTCATTCTGATTTTTGACCATCGTATCTTGTAGAGGACGATGAGACGGAGCAAACGGTACCTTATTTGACGTTCCAAGTCTACACGTAGCCGTTATAAAATCAAAAATATCGCATTTACTACCAGATAATCGACAAATTTTTAGGTTTATTCACCGCAGGCTCATAGTCCGTGGGTCATTCTAATTTTTGACCATCGAATCTTGTAGAGGACGATGAGGCGGAGCGAACGGTACCTTGTTTGATGTTCTAAGTCTACCCGTAGCCGTTTTAGGCTCAATAATATCGCATTTATTACCAGATAATCGACAAAGTTTTAGGTTTATTGACCGCAGGCTCATGGTCCGTAGGTCATTCTGATTTTTGACCATCGAATCTTGTAGAGGACGATGAGACGTAGCGAACGGTACCTTATTTGACGTTTTAAGTCTACCCGTAGCCGTTTTAGGCTCAAAAATATCGCATTTATTACCAGATAATCGACAAATTTTTAGGTTTATTGACCGCAGGCTCATAGTGCGTGGGTCATTCTGACTTTTGACCATCGAATCTTGTAGAGGACGATGAGGCGGAGCGAACTGTATTTTATTTGACGGTCTAAGTCTACACGTAGCCGTTCTAAGAACAATCATATCGCATTTATTACCAGATAATCGACAAATTTTTAGGTTTATTGACCACAGGCTCATGGTCCGTAGGTCATTCTGATTTTTGACCATCGAATCTTGTAGAGGACGATGAGACGTAGCGAACGGTACCTTATTTGACGTTTTAAGTCTACCCGTAGCCGTTTTAGGCTCAAAAATATCGCATTTATTACCAGATAATCTACAAATTTTTAGGTTTATTGACCGCAGGCTCATAGTCCGTGGGTCATTCTGATTTTTGACCATCGAATCTTGTGGAGGACGATGAGGCGGAGCGAACGGTACCTTATTTGACGTTCTAAGTCTACCCGTAGCCGTTTTAGGCTCTAAAATATCGCATTTATTACCAGATAATCGACAAATTTTTAGATTTATTGACCGCAGGCTCATAGTCGGTAGGTCATTCTGATTTTTGGCCATCGAATCTTGTAGAGGACGATGAGACGGAGCGAACTGTACCTTATTTGACATTGTAAGTCTACCCGTAGCCGTTCTAGGCTCAAAAATAGCGCATTTATTAACAGATAATCGACAAACTTTTAGGTTTATTGACCGCAGGCTCATAGTCCGTGGGTCATTCTGATTTTTGACCATCGAATCTTGTAGAGGACGATGCGACGTAGCGAACGGTACCTTATTTGACGTTTTAAGTCTACCCGTAGACGTTTTAGGCTCAAAAATACCGCATTTATTAGCAGATAATCGACAAATTTTTAGGTTTATTGACCGCAGGCTCATAGTCCGTGGGTCATTCTGACTTTTGACCATCGAATCTTGTAGAGGACGATGAGGCGGAGCGAACGGTACTTTATTTGACGGTCTAAGTCTACACGTACCCGTTCTAAGATCAAAAATATCGCATTTATTACCTGATAATCGACAAATGTATAGGTTTATTGACCGCAGGCTTATAGTCCATGGGTAATCCTAATTTTTGACCATCGAATCTTGTAGAGAACGATGAGACGTAGCGAACGGTACCTTATTTGACGTTCTAAATCTACCCGCTGCCGTTCTAGGATCAAATATATGGCATTCGTTACCAGATAATCGACAAATTTTTAGGTTTATTGACCGCACGCTCATAGTCCGTGGGTCATTCTAATTTTTGACCATCGAATTTTATAGAGAACGATGAGGCGGAGAGAACGGTACCTTATATGACGTTCTAAGTCTACCCGTAGCCGTCCTAGGCTCAAAACAAGCGCATTTATTACCAGATAATCGACAAACTTTTAGGTTTATTGACCGCACGCTCATAGTGCGTGGGTCATTCTGACTTTTGACCATCGAATCTTGTAGAGGACCATGAGGCGGAGCGAACTGTATTTTATTTGACGGTCTAAGTCTACACGTAGCCGTTCTAAGATCTAACATATCGCATTTATTACCAGATAATCGACAAATTTTAAGGTTTATTGACTGCAGGCTCATAGTGCGTTGGTCATTCTGATTTTTGACCATCGAATCTCGTAGAGGACGATGAGGCGGAGCGAACGGTATTTTATTTGATGTTCTAAGTCTACCCGTAGCCGTTTTTGGCTCAAAAATATCGCATTTACTACAAGATAATCGACAAATTTTTAGTTTTATTGACCGCAGGCTCATAGTCTGTGGTCATTTTCATTTTTGACCATCGAATCTTGTAGAGGACGATGAGGCGGTGCGAACGGTACCTTATTTGAAGGTCTAAGTCTACACGTAGCTGTTTTAACATCAAAAATATCGCATTCATTACCAGATAATCGACAAATTTTTAGTTTTATTGACCGCAGGCCCATAGACTGTGGTCATTTTGATTTTTGACCATCGAATCTTGTAGAGTACGATGAGGCGGTGCGAACGGTACCTTATTTGACGGTCTAAGTCTACACGTAGCTGTTTTAACATCAAAAATATCGCATTTATTACCAGATAATCGACAAATTTTTAGGTTTATTGACCGCAGGCTCATAGTCCGTTGGTCATTCTGATTTTTGACCATCGAATCTTGTAGAGGACGATGAGACGGAGCGAACGGTACCTTATTTGACGTTCTAAGTTTACACGCAGCCGCTCTAAGATCACAAATATCGCATTTATTACCAGATAATCGACAAATGTATAGGTTTATTGACCGCAGGCTTATAGTCCATGGGTCATTCTGATTTTTGACCATCGAATCTTGTAGAGGACGATGAGGCGGAGAGAACGGTACCTTATTTGACGTTTTAAGTCTACCCGTAGCCGTCCTAGGCTCAAAACAAAACGCATTTATTACCACATAATCGACAAATTTTTAAGTTTATTGTCCGCAGGCTCATGGTCCGTAGGTCATTCTGATTTTTGACCATCGAATCTTGTAGAGGACGATGAGACGTAGCGAACGGTACCTTATTTGACGTTTTAAGTCTACCCGTAGCCGTTTTATTCTCAAAAATATCGCATTCATTACCAGATAATCGACTAATTTTTAGGTTTATTGACCGCAGGCTCATAGTCCGTGGGTCATTTTAATTTTTGACCATCGAATCTTGTAGAGGACGATGAGGCGTAGCGAACGGTATCTTATTTGACGTTCTAAATCTACCCGTTGCCGTTCTAGGATCAAAAATGTCGCATTCATTACCAGATAATCGACAAATGTTTAGGTTTATTGACCGCAGGCTCATAGTCCGTGAGTCATTTTAATTTTTGACCATCGAATCTTGTAGAGGACGATGAGGCGGAGCGAACGGTATTTTATTTGACGTTCTAAATCTACCCGTTACCGTTCTAGGATCAAAAATGTCGCATTCGTTACCAGATAATCGACAAATGTTTAGGTTTATTGACCGCAGGTTAACAGTCCGTGGGTCATTCTGATTTTTGACCATCGAATCTTGTGGAGGACGATGTGGCGGAGCGAATGGTACCTTATTTGACGTTCTAAGTCTACCCGTAGCCGTTTTAGGCTCTAAAATATCGCAGACAAATTTTTAGATTTATTGACCGCAGGCTCATAGTCCGTAGGTCATTCTGATTTTTGGCCATCGAATCTTGTAGAGGACGATGCGACGTAGCGAACGGTACCTTATTTGACGTTTTAAGTCTACCCGTAGCCGTTTTAGGCTCAAAAATATCGCATTTATTATCAGATAATCGACAAATATTTAGGTTTATTGAACGCAGGCTCATAGTCCGTGGGTCATTCTGACTTTTCACCATCGAATCTTCTAGAGGACGATGAGGCGGAGCGAACGGTACCTTAGTTGACGTTCTAAGTCTACCCTTAGCCGTTTTATTCTCTAAAATATCGCATTTATTACCAGATAATCGACAAATTTTTAAGTTTATTGACCGCAGGCTCATGGTCCGTAGGTCATTCTGATTTTTGACCCTCGAATCTTGTAGAGGACGATGAGACGTAGCGAACGGTACCTTATTTGACGTTTTAAGTCTACCCGTAGCCGTTTTAGGCTCAAAAATATCGCATTTATTACCAGATAATCGACAAATTTTTAGGTTTATTGACCGCAGGCTCATAGTGCGTGTTTCATTCTGACTTTTGACCATCGAATCTTGTAGAGGACGATGAGGCGGAGCGAACTGTATTTTATTTGACGGTCTAAGTCTACACGTAGCCGTTCTAAGATCAAATATATCGCATTTATTACCAGATAATCGACAAATTTTTAGGTTTTTTGACTGCAGGCTCATAGTCCGTGGGTCATTCTGATTTTTGACCACCGAATCTTGTAGAGGACGATGAGACATAGCTAATGGTACCTTATTTGACGTTCCAAATCTACCCGTTGCCGTTCTAGGATCTAAAATGTCGCATTCATTAACAGATAATCGACAAATGTTTAGGTTTATTGACTGCAGGCTCATAGTCCGTGGGTCATTCTGATTTTTGACCATCGAATCTTGTAGAGGACGATGAGACGTAGCGAACGGTACCTTATTTGACGTTTTAAGTCTACCCGTAGCCGTTTTTGGCTCAAAAATATCGCATTTACTACAAGATAATCGACAAATTTTTAGGTTTATTGACCGCAGGCCCATAGTCTGTTGGTCATTCTGATTTTTGACCATCGAATCTTGTAGAGGACGATGAGACGTAGCTAACGGTACCTTATTTGGCGTTCTAAATCTACCCGTTGCCATTCTAAGATCTAAAATATCGCATTCATTACCAGATAATCGACTAATTTTTAGGTTTATTGACCGCAGGCTCATAGTCCGTGGGTCATTTTAATTTTTGACCATCGAATCTTGTAGAGGACGTTGAGGCGGAGAGAACGGTATCTTATTTGACGTTCTAAATCTACCCGTTACCGTTCTAGGATCAAAAATGTCGCATTCATTACCAGATAATCGACAAATGTTTAGGTTTATTGACCGCAGGTTAACAGTCCGTGGGTCATTCTGATTTTTGACCATCGAATCTTGTGGAGGACGATGAGGCGGAGCGAATGGTACCTTATTTGACGTTCTAAGTCTACCCGTAGCCGTTTTACGCTCAAAAATATCGCATTTATTAAAAGATAATCGACAAATTTTTTGGTTTATTGACCGCAGGCTCATAGTCCGTTGGTCATTCTGATTTTTGACCATCGAATGTTTTAGAGGACGATGAGACGGAGCGAACGGTACCTTATTTGACGTTCTAAGTCTAAACGCAGCCGCTCTAAGATCAAAAATATCGCATTTATTACCAAATAATCGACAAATGTATAGGTTTATTGACTGCAGGCCCATAGTCTGTCGGTCATTCTGATTTTTGACCATCGTATCTTGTAGAGGACGATGAGACGGAGCAAACGGTACGTTATTTGACGGTCTAAGTCTACACGTAGCCGTTCTAAGAACAATCATATCGCATTTATTACCAGATAATCTACAAATTTTTAGGTTTATTGACCGCAGGCTCATAGTCCGTGGGTCATTCTGATTTTTGACCATCGAATCTTGTGGAGGACGATGAGGCGGAGCGAACGGTACCTTATTTGACGTTCTAAGTCTACCCGTAGCCGTTTTAGGCTCTAAAATATCGCATTTATTACCAGATAATCGACAAATTTTTAGACTTATTGACCGCATTCTCATAGTCGGTAGGTCATTCTGATTTTTGGCCATCGAATCTTGTAGAGGACGATGAGACGGAGCGAACTGTACCTTATTTGACATTGTAAGTCTACCCGTAGCCGTTCTAGGCTCAAAAATAGCGCATTTATTAACAGATAATCGACAAACTTTTAGGTTTATTGACCGCAGGCTCATAGTCCGTGGGTCATTCTGATTTTTGACCATCGAATCTTGTAGAGGACGATGCGACGTAGCGAACGGTACCTTATTTGACGTTTTAAGTCTACCCGTAGACGTTTTAGGCTCAAAAATACCGCATTTATTAGCAGATAATCGACAAATTTTTAGGTTTATTGACCGCAGGCTCATAGTCCGTGGGTCATTCTGACTTTTGACCATCGAATCTTGAAGAGGACGATGAGGCGGAGCGAACGGTACTTTATTTGACGGTCTAAGTCTACACGTAGCCGTTCTAAGATCAAAAATATCGCATTTATTACCTGATAATCGACAAATGTATAGGTTTATTGACCGCAGGCATATAGTCCATGGGTAATCCTAATTTTTGACCATCGAATCTTGTAGAGAACGATGAGACGTAGCGAACGGTACCTTATTTGACGTTCTAAATCTACCCGCTGCCGTTCTAGGATCAAATATATGGCATTCGTTACCAGATAATCGAAAAATTTTTAGGTTTGTTGACCGCACGCTCATAGTCCGTGGGCCATTCTAATTTTTGACCATCGAATCTTGTAGAGGACGATGAGGCGGAGCGAACGGTATCTTATTTGATGTTTTAAGTTTACCGGTAGCCGTTTTAGCTCAATAATATCGCATTTGTTACCAGATAATCGACAAATTTTTAGGTTTATTGACCGCAGGCTCATAGTCCGTGGGTCATTCTAATTTTTGACCATCGAATTTTATAGAGAACGATGAGGCGGAGAGAACGGTACCTTATTTGACGTTCTAAGTCTACCCGTAGCCGTCCTAGGCTCAAAACAAGCGCATTTATTACCAGATAATCGACAAATTTTTAGGTTTATTGACCGCACGCTCATAGTGCGTGGGTCATTCTGACTTTTGACCATCGAATCTTGTAGAGGACCATGAGGCGGAGCGAACTGTATTTTATTTGACGGTCTAAGTCTACACGTAGCCGTTCTAAGATCTAACATATCGCATTTATTACCAGATAATCGACAAATTTTAAGGTTTATTGACTGCAGGCTCATAGTGCGTGGGTCATTCTGATTTTTGACCATCGAATCTTGTAGAGGACGATGAGGCGGAGCGAACGGTATTTTATTTGATGTTCTAAGTCTACCCGTAGCCGTTTTTGGCTCAAAAATATCGCATTTACTACAAGATAATCGACAAATTTTTAGTTTTATTGACAGCAGGCCCATAGTCTGTGGTCATTTTCATTTTTGACCATCAAATCTTGTAGAGGACGATGAGGCGGTGCGAACGGAACCTTATTTGACGGTCTAAGTCTACACGTAGCTGTTTTAACATCAAAAATATCGCATTTATTACCAGATAATCGACAAATTTTTAGGTTTATTGACCACAGGCTCATAGTCCGTTGGTCATTCTGATTTTTGACCATCGAATCTTGTAGAGGACGATGAGACGGAGCGAACGGTACCTTATTTGACGTTCTAAGTCTACACGCAGCCGCTCTAAGATCACAAATATCGCATTTATTACCAGATAATCGACAAATGTATAGGTTTATTGACCGCAGGCTTATAGTCCATGGGTCATTCTGATTTTTGACCATCGAATCTTGTAGAGGACGATGAGACGTAGCGAACGGTACCTTATTTGACGTTTTAAGTCTACCCGTAGCCGTTTTAGGCTCAAAAATATCGCATTTATTACCAGATAATCGACAAATTTTTAGGTTTATTGACCGCAGGCTCATAGTGCGTGGGTCATTCTGACTTTTGACCACCGAATCTTGTAGAGGACGATGAGACGTAGCTAACGGTACCTTATTTGACGTTCTAAATCTACCCGTTGCTATTCTAAGATCTAAAATATCGCATTCATTACCAGATAATCGACAAATTTTTAGGTTTATTGACCGCAGGCTCATAGTCCGTGGGTCATTCTAATTTTTGACCATCGAGTCTTGTAGAGGACGATGAGACGGAGAGAACGGTATCTTATTTGACGTTCTAAGTCTACCCGTAGCCGTCCTAGGCTAAAAAAAAATCGCATTTATTACCAGATAATCGACAAATTTTTAAGTTTATTGACCGCAGGCTCATGGTCCGTAGGTCATTCTGATTTTTGACCATCGAATCTTGTAGAGGACGATGAGACGTAGCGAACGGTACCTTATTTGACGTTTTAAGTCTACCCGTAGCCGTTTTTGGCTCAAAAATATCGCATTTACTACAAGATAATCGACAAATTTTTAGGTTTATTGACCGCAGGCCCATAGTCTGTGGGTCATTCTGATTTTTGACCATCGAATCTTGTAGAGGACGATGAGACGTAGCCAACGGTACCTTATTTGACGTTCTAAGTCTACCCGTAGCCGTTTTACGCTCAAAAATATCGCCTTTATTACAAGATAATCGACAAATTTTTAGTTTTATTGACCGCAGGCCCATAGTCTCTGGTCATTTTGATTTTTGACAATCGAATCTTGTAGAGGACGATGGGACGGTGCGAACGGTACCTTATTTGACGGTCTAAGTCTACACGTAGCCGTTCTACCATAAAAAATATCGCATTTATTAAAAGATAATCGAGAAATTTTTTGGTTTATTGACCGTAGGCTCATAGTCCGTTGGTCATTCTGATTTTTGACCATCGAATGTTTTAGAGGACGATGAGATGGAGCGAACGGTACCTTATTTGACGTTCTAAGTCTAAACGCAGCCGCTCTAAGATCAAAAATATCGCATTTATTACCAAATAATCGACAAATGTATAGGTTTATTGACTGCAGGCCCATAGTCTGTCGGTCATTCTGATTTTTGACCATCGTATCTTGTAGAGGACGATGAGACGGAGCAAACGGTACCTTATTTGACGTTCTAAGTCTACACGTAGCCGTTATAAAATCAAAAATATCGCATTTACTACCAGATAATCGACAAATTTTTAGGTTTATTGACCGCAGGCTCATAGTCCGTGGGTCATTCTAATTTTTGACCATCGAATCTTGTAGAGGACGATGAGGCGGAGCGAACGGTACCTTATTTGATGTTCTAAGTCTACCCGTAGCCGTTTTAGGCTCAATAATATCGCATTTATTACCAGATAATCGACAAAGTTTTAGGTTTATTGACCGCAGGCTCATGGTCCGTAGGTCATTCTGATTTTTGACCATCGAATCTTGTAGAGGACGATGAGACGTAGCGAACGGTACCTTATTTGACGTTTTAAGTCTACCCGTAGCCGTTTTAGGCTCAAAAATATCGCATTTATTACCAGATAATCGACAAATTTTTAGGTTTATTGACCGCAGGCTCATAGTGCGTGGGTCATTCTGACTTTTGACCACTGAATCTTGTAGAGGACGATGAGACGTAGCTAACGGTACCTTATTTGACGTTCAAAATCTACCCGTTGCCGTTCTATGATCTAAAATGTCGCATTCATTAACAGATAATCGACAAATGTTTAGGTTTATTGACTGCAGGCTCATAGTCCGTGGGTCATTCTGATTTTTGACCATCGAATCTTGTAGAGGACGATGAGACGTAGCGAACGGTACCTTATTTGACGTTTAAGTCTACCCGTAGCCGTTTTTGGCTCAAAAATATCGCATTTACTACAAGATAATCGACAAATGTTTAGGTTTATTGACCGCAGGCTCATAGTCCGTGGGTCATTTTAATTTTTGACCATAGAATCTTGTAGAGGACGATGAGGCGGAGCGAACGGTATCTTATTTGACGTTCTAAATCTACCCGTTACCGTTCTAGGATCAAAAATGTCGCATTCATTACCAGATAATCGACAAATGTTTAGGTTTATTGACCGCAGGTTAACAGTCCGTGTGTCATTCTGATTTTTGACCATCGAACCTTGTGGAGGACGATGAGGCGGAGCGAATGGTACCTTATTTGACGTTCTAAGTCTACCCGTAGCCGTTTTAGGCTCTAAAATATCGCAGACAAATTTTTAGATTTATTGACCGCAGGCTCATAGTCCGTAGGTCATTCTGATTTTTGGCCATCGAATCTTGTAGAGGACGATGCGACGTAGCGAACGGTACCTTATTTGACGTTTTAAGTCTACCCGTAGCCGTTTTAGGCTCAAAAATATCGCATTTATTACCAGATAATCGACAAATTTTTAGGTTTATTGAACGCAGGCTCATAGTCCGTGGGTCATTCTGACTTTTGACCATCGAATCTTCTAGAGGACGATGAGGCGGAGCGAACGGTACCTTAGTTGACGTTCTAAGTCTACTCTTAGCCGTTTTAGGCTCTAAAATATCGCATTTATTACCAGATAATCGACAAATTTTTAGGTTTATTGACCGCAGGCTCATAGTCCGTGGGTCATTCTAATTTTTGACCATCGAGTCTTGTAGAGGACGATGAGACGGAGAGAACGGTACCTTATTTGACGTTCTAAGTCTACCCGTAGCCGTCCTAGGCTAAAAAAAAAGCGCATTTATTACCAGATAATCGACAAATTTTTAAGTTTATTGACCGCAGGCTCATGGTCCGTAGGTCATTCTGATTTTTGACCATCGAATCTTGTAGAGGACGATGAGACGTAGCGAACGGTACCTTGTTTGACGTTTTAAGTCTACCCGTAGCCGTTTTTGGCTCAAAAATATCGCATTTACTACAAGATAATCGACAAATTTTTAGGTTTATTGACCGCAGGCCCATAGTCTGTGGGTCATTCTGATTTTTGACCATCGAATCTTGTAGAGGACGATGAGACGTAGCTAACGGTACCTTATTTGACGTTCTAAGTCTACCCGTAGCCGTTTTACGCTCAAAAATATCGCCTTTATTACAAGATAATCGACAAATTTTTAGTTTTATTGACCGCAGGCCCATAGTCTCTGGTCATTTTGATTTTTGACCATCGAATCTTGTAGAGGACGATGGGGCGGTGCGAACGGTACCTTATTTGACGGTCTAAGTCTACACGTAGCCGTTCTACCATAAAAAATATCGCATTTATTAAAAGATAATCGACAAATTTTTTGGTTTATTGACCGCAGGCTCATAGTCCGTTGGTCATTCTGATTTTTGACCATCGAATGTTTTAGAGGACGATGAGACGGAGCGAACGGTACCTTATTTGACGTTCTAAGTCTAAACGCAGCCGCTCTAAGATCAAAAATATTGCATTTATTACCAAATAATCGACAAATGTATAGGTTTATTGACTGCAGGCCCATAGTCTGTCGGTCATTCTGATTTTTGACCATCGTATCTTGTAGAGGACGATGAGACGGAGCAAACGGTACCTTATTTGACGTTCTAAGTCTACACGTAGCCGTTATAAAATCATAAATATCGCATTTACTAACAGATAATCGACAAATTTTTAGGTTTATTGACCGCAGGCTCATAGTCCGTGGGTCATTCTAATTTTTGACCATCGAATCTTGTAGAGGACGATGAGGCGGAGCGAACGGTACCTTATTTGATGTTCTAAGTCTACCCGTAGCCGTTTTAGGCTCAATAATATCGCATTTATTACCAGATAATCGACAAAGTTTTAGGTTTATTGACCGCAGGCTCATGGTCCGTAGGTCATTCTGATTTTTGACCATCGAATCTTGTAGAGGACGATGAGACGTAGCGAACGGTACCTTATTTGACGTTTTAAGTCTACCCGTAGCCGTTTTAGGCTCAAAATATCGCATTTATTACCAGATAATCGACAAATTTTTAGGTTTATTGACCGCAGGCTCATAGCGCGTGGGTCATTCTGATTTTTGACCATCGAATCTTGTAGAGGACGATGAGGCGGAGCGAACTGTATTTTATTTGACGGTCTAAGTCTACACGTAGCCGTTCTAAGAACAATCATATCGCATTTATTACCAGATAATCGACAAATTTTTAGGTTTATTGAACGCAGGCTCATGGTCCGTAGGTCATTCTGATTTTTGACCATCGAATCTTGTAGAGGACGATGAGACGTAGCGAACGGTACCTTATTTGACGTTTTAAGTCTACCCGTAGCCGTTTTAGGCTCAAAAATATCGCATTTATTACCAGATAATCTACAAATTTTTAGGTTTATTGACCGCAGGCTCATAGTCCGTGGGTCATTCTGATTTTTGACCATCGAATCTTGTGGAGGACGATGAGGCGGAGCGAACGGTACCATATTTGACGTTCTAAGTCTACCCGTAGCCGTTTTAGGCTCTAAAATATCGCATTTATTACCAGATAATCGACAAATTTTTAGATTTATTGACCGCAGGCTCATAGTCGGTAGGTCATTCTGATTTTTGGTTATCGAATGTTGTAGAGGACGATGAGACGGAGCGAACTGTACCTTATTTGACGTTGTAAGTCTACCCGTAGCCGTTCTAGGCTCAAAAATAGCGCATTTATTACCAGATAATCGACAAACTTTTAGGTTTATTGACCGCAGGCTCATAGTCCGTGGGTCATTCTGATTTTTGACCATCGAATCTTGTAGAGGACGATGCGACGTAGCGAACGGTACCTTATTTGACGTTTTAAGTCTACCCGTAGCCGTTTTTGGCTCAAAAATATCGCATTTACTACAAGATAATCGACAAATTTTTAGGTTTATTGACCGCAGGCCCATAGTCTGTTGGTCATTCTGATTTTTGACCACCGAATCTTGTAGAGGACGATGAGACGTAGCTAACGGTACCTTATTTGACGTTCTAAATCTACCCGTTGCCATTCTAAGATCTAAAATATCGCATTCATTACCAGATAATCGACTAATTTTTAGGTTTATTGACCGCAGGCTCATAGTCCGTGGGTCATTTTAATTTTTGACCATCGAATCTTGTAGAGGACGATGAGGCGGAGAGAACGGTATCTTATTTGACGTTTTAAATCTACCCGTTACCGTTCTAGGATCAAAAATGTCGCATTCATTACCAGATAATCGACAAATGTTTAGGTTTATTGACCGCAGGTTAACAGTCCGTGAGTCATTCTGATTTTTGACCATCGAATCTTGTGGAGGACGATGAGGCGGAGCGAATGGTACCTTATTTGACGTTCTAAGTCTACCCGTAGCCGTTTTACGCTAAAAAATATCGCCTTTATTACAAGATAATCGACAAATATTTAGTTTTATTGACCGCAGGCCCATAGTCTCTGGTCATTTTGATTTTTGACCATCGAATCTTGTAGAGGACGATGGGGCGGTGCGAACGGTACCTTATTTGACGGTCTAAGTCTACACGTAGCCGTTCTACCATAAAAAATATCGCATTTATTAAAAGATAATCGACAAATTTTTTGGTTTATTGACCGCAGGCTCATAGTCCGTTGGTCATTCTGATTTTTGACCATCGAATGTTTTAGAGGACGATGAGACGGAGCGAACGGTACCTTATTTGACGTTCTAAGTCTAAACGCAGCCGCTCTAAGATCAAAAATATCGCATTTATTACCAAATAATCGACAAATGTATAGGTTTATTGACTGCAGGCCCATAGTCTGTCGGTCATTCTGATTTTTGACCATCGTATCTTGTAGAGGACGATGAGACGGAGCAAACGGTACCTTATTTGACGTTCCAAGTCTACACGTAGCCGTTATAAAATCAAAAATATCGCATTTACTACCAGATAATCGACAAATTTTTAGGTTTATTCACCGCAGGCTCATAGTCCGTGGGTCATTCTAATTTTTGACCATCGAATCTTGTAGAGGACGATGAGGCGGAGCGAACGGTACCTTGTTTGATGTTCTAAGTCTACCCGTAGCCGTTTTAGGCTCAATAATATAGCATTTATTACCAGATAATCGACAAAGTTTTAGGTTTATTGACCGCAGGCTCATGGTCCGTAGGTCATTCTGATTTTTGACCATCGAATCTTGTAGAGGACGATGAGACGTAGCGAACGGTACCTTATTTGACGTTTTAAGTCTACCCGTAGCCGTTTTAGGCTCAAAAATATCGCATTTATTACCAGATAATCGACAAATTTTTAGGTTTATTGACCGCAGGCTCATAGTGCGTGGGTCATTCTGACTTTTGACCATCGAATCTTGTAGAGGACGATGAGGCGGAGCGAACTGTATTTTATTTGACGGTCTAAGTCTACACGTAGCCGTTCTAAGAACAATCATATCGCATTTATTACCAGATAATCGACAAATTTTTAGGTTTATTGACCACAGGCTCATGGTCCGTAGGTCATTCTGATTTTTGACCATCGAATCTTGTAGAGGACGATGAGACGTAGCGAACGGTACCTTATTTGACGTTTTAAGTCTACCCGTAGCCGTTTTAGGCTCAAAAATATCGCATTTATTACCAGATAATCTACAAATTTTTAGGTTTATTGACCGCAGGCTCATAGTCCGTGGGTCATTCTGATTTTTGACCATCGAATCTTGTGGAGGACGATGAGGCGGAGCGAACGGTACCTTATTTGACGTTCTAAGTCTACCCGTAGCCGTTTTAGGCTCTAAAATATCGCATTTATTACCAGATAATCGACAAATTTTTAGATTTATTGACCGCAGGCTCATAGTCGGTAGGTCATTCTGATTTTTGGCCATCGAATCTTGTAGAGGACGATGAGACGGAGCGAACTGTACCTTATTTGACATTGTAAGTCTACCCGTAGCCGTTCTAGGCTCAAAAATAGCGCATTTATTAACAGATAATCGACAAACTTTTAGGTTTATTGACCGCAGGCTCATAGTCCGTGGGTCATTCTGATTTTTGACCATCGAATCTTGTAGAGGACGATGCGACGTAGCGAACGGTACCTTATTTGACGTTTTAAGTCTACCCGTAGACGTTTTAGGCTCAAAAATACCGCATTTATTAGCAGATAATCGACAAATTTTTAGGTTTATTGACCGCAGGCTCATAGTCCGTGGGTCATTCTGACTTTTGACCATCGAATCTTGTAGAGGACGATGAGGCGGAGCGAACGGTACTTTATTTGACGGTCTAAGTCTACACGTACCCGTTCTAAGATCAAAAATATCGCATTTATTACCTGATAATCGACAAATGTATAGGTTTATTGACCGCAGGCTTATAGTCCATGGGTAATCCTAATTTTTGACCATCGAATCTTGTAGAGAACGATGAGACGTAGCGAACGGTACCTTATTTGACGTTCTAAATCTACCCGCTGCCGTTCTAGGATCAAATATATGGCATTCGTTACCAGATAATCGACAAATTTTTAGGTTTATTGACCGCACGCTCATAGTCCGTGGGTCATTCTAATTTTTGACCATCGAATTTTATAGAGAACGATGAGGCGGAGAGAACGGTACCTTATTTGACGTTCTAAGTCTACCCGTAGCCGTCCTAGGCTCAAAACAAGCGCATTTATTACCAGATAATCGACAAACTTTTAGGTTTATTGACCGCACGCTCATAGTGCGTGGGTCATTCTGACTTTTGACCATCGAATCTTGTAGAGGACCATGAGGCGGAGCGAACTGTATTTTATTTGACGGTCTAAGTCTACACGTAGCCGTTCTAAGATCTAACATATCGCATTTATTACCAGATAATCGACAAATTTTAAGGTTTATTGACTGCAGGCTCATAGTGCGTTGGTCATTCTGATTTTTGACCATCGAATCTCGTAGAGGACGATGAGGCGGAGCGAACGGTATTTTATTTGATGTTCTAAGTCTACCCGTAGCCGTTTTTGGCTCAAAAATATCGCATTTACTACAAGATAATCGACAAATTTTTAGTTTTATTGACCGCAGGCTCATAGTCTGTGGTCATTTTCATTTTTGACCATCGAATCTTGTAGAGGACGATGAGGCGGTGCGAACGGTACCTTATTTGAAGGTCTAAGTCTACACGTAGCTGTTTTAACATCAAAAATATCGCATTTATTACCAGATAATCGACAAATTTTTAGTTTTATTGACCGCAGGCCCATAGACTGTGGTCATTTTGATTTTTGACCATCGAATCTTGTAGAGTACGATGAGGCGGTGCGAACGGTACCTTATTTGACGGTCTAAGTCTACACGTAGCTGTTTTAACATCAAAAATATCGCATTTATTACCAGATAATCGACAAATTTTTAGGTTTATTGACCGCAGGCTCATAGTCCGTTGGTCATTCTGATTTTTGACCATCGAATCTTGTAGAGGACGATGAGACGGAGCGAACGGTACCTTATTTGACGTTCTAAGTTTACACGCAGCCGCTCTAAGATCACAAATATCGCATTTATTACCAGATAATCGACAAATGTATAGGTTTATTGACCGCAGGCTTATAGTCCATGGGTCATTCTGATTTTTGACCATCGAATCTTGTAGAGGACGATGAGGCGGAGAGAACGGTACCTTATTTGACGTTTTAAGTCTACCCGTAGCCGTCCTAGGCTCAAAACAAAACGCATTTATTACCACATAATCGACAAATTTTTAAGTTTATTGTCCGCAGGCTCATGGTCCGTAGGTCATTCTGATTTTTGACCATCGAATCTTGTAGAGGACGATGAGACGTAGCGAACGGTACCTTATTTGACGTTTTAAGTCTACCCGTAGCCGTTTTATTCTCAAAAATATCGCATTCATTACCAGATAATCGACTAATTTTTAGGTTTATTGACCGCAGGCTCATAGTCCGTGGGTCATTTTAATTTTTGACCATCGAATCTTGTAGAGGACGATGAGGCGTAGCGAACGGTATCTTATTTGACGTTCTAAATCTACCCGTTGCCGTTCTAGGATCAAAAATGTCGCATTCATTACCAGATAATCGACAAATGTTTAGGTTTATTGACCGCAGGCTCATAGTCCGTGAGTCATTTTAATTTTTGACCATCGAATCTTGTAGAGGACGATGAGGCGGAGCGAACGGTATTTTATTTGACGTTCTAAATCTACCCGTTACCGTTCTAGGATCAAAAATGTCGCATTCGTTACCAGATAATCGACAAATGTTTAGGTTTATTGACCGCAGGTTAACAGTCCGTGGGTCATTCTGATTTTTGACCATCGAATCTTGTGGAGGACGATGTGGCGGAGCGAATGGTACCTTATTTGACGTTCTAAGTCTACCCGTAGCCGTTTTAGGCTCTAAAATATCGCAGACAAATTTTTAGATTTATTGACCGCAGGCTCATAGTCCGTAGGTCATTCTGATTTTTGGCCATCGAATCTTGTAGAGGACGATGCGACGTAGCGAACGGTACCTTATTTGACGTTTTAAGTCTACCCGTAGCCGTTTTAGGCTCAAAAATATCGCATTTATTATCAGATAATCGACAAATATTTAGGTTTATTGAACGCAGGCTCATAGTCCGTGGGTCATTCTGACTTTTCACCATCGAATCTTCTAGAGGACGATGAGGCGGAGCGAACGGTACCTTAGTTGACGTTCTAAGTCTACCCTTAGCCGTTTTATTCTCTAAAATATCGCATTTATTACCAGATAATCGACAAATTTTTAAGTTTATTGACCGCAGGCTCATGGTCCGTAGGTCATTCTGATTTTTGACCCTCGAATCTTGTAGAGGACGATGAGACATAGCTAATGGTACCTTATTTGACGTTCCAAATCTACCCGTTGCCGTTCTAGGATCTAAAATGTCGCATTCATTAACAGATAATCGACAAATGTTTAGGTTTATTGACTGCAGGCTCATAGTCCGTGGGTCATTCTGATTTTTGACCATCGAATCTTGTAGAGGACGATGAGACGTAGCGAACGGTACCTTATTTGACGTTTTAAGTCTACCCGTAGCCGTTTTTGGCTCAAAAATATCGCATTTACTACAAGATAATCGACAAATTTTTAGGTTTATTGACCGCAGGCCCATAGTCTGTTGGTCATTCTGATTTTTGACCATCGAATCTTGTAGAGGACGATGAGACGTAGCTAACGGTACCTTATTTGGCGTTCTAAATCTACCCGTTGCCATTCTAAGATCTAAAATATCGCATTCATTACCAGATAATCGACTAATTTTTAGGTTTATTGACCGCAGGCTCATAGTCCGTGGGTCATTTTAATTTTTGACCATCGAATCTTGTAGAGGACGATGAGGCGGAGAGAACGGTACTTTATTTGACGGTCTAAGTCTACACGTAGCCGTTCTAAGATCAAAAATATCGCATTTATTACCTGATAATCGACAAATGTATAGGTTTATTGACCGCAGGCTTATAGTCCATGGGTAATCCTAATTTTTGACCATCGAATCTTGTAGAGAACGATGAGACGTAGCAAACGGTACCTTATTTGACGTTCTAAATCTACCCGCTGCCGTTCTAGGATCAAATATATGGCATTCGTTACCAGATAATCGAAAAATTTTTAGGTTTGTTGACCGCACGCTCATAGTCCGTGGGTCATTCTAATTTTTGACCATCGAATCTTGTAGAGGACGATGAGGCGGAGCGAACGGTATCTTATTTGATGTTTTAAGTTTACCGGTAGCCGTTTTAGCTCAATAATATCGCATTTGTTACCAGATAATCGACAAATTTTTAGGTTTATTGACCGCAGGCTCATAGTCCGTGGGTCATTCTAATTTTTGACCATCGAATTTTATAGAGAACGATGAGGCGGAGAGAACGGTACCTTATTTGACGTTCTAAGTCTACCCGTAGCCGTCCTAGGCTCAAAACAAGCGCATTTATTACCAGATAATCGACAAATTTTTAGGTTTATTGACCGCACGCTCATAGTGCGTGGGTCATTCTGACTTTTGACCATCGAATCTTGTAGAGGACCATGAGGCGGAGCGAACTGTATTTTATTTGACGGTCTAAGTCTACACGTAGCCGTTCTAAGATCTAACATATCGCATTTATTACCAGATAATCGACAAATTTTAAGGTTTATTGACTGCAGGCTCATAGTGCGTGGGTCATTCTGATTTTTGACCATCGAATCTTGTAGAGGACGATGAGGCGGAGCGAACGGTATTTTATTTGATGTTCTAAGTCTACCCGTAGCCGTTTTTGGCTCAAAAATATCGCATTTACTACAAGATAATCGACAAATTTTTAGTTTTATTGACAGCAGGCCCATAGTCTGTGGTCATTTTCATTTTTGACCATCAAATCTTGTAGAGGACGATGAGGCGGTGCGAACGGAACCTTATTTGACGGTCTAAGTCTACACGTAGCTGTTTTAACATCAAAAATATCGCATTTATTACCAGATAATCGACAAATTTTTAGGTTTATTGACCACAGGCTCATAGTCCGTTGGTCATTCTGATTTTTGACCATCGAATCTTGTAGAGGACGATGAGACGGAGCGAACGGTACCTTATTTGACGTTCTAAGTCTACACGTAGCCGCTCTAAGATCACAAATATCGCATTTATTACCAGATAATCGACAAATGTATAGGTTTATTGACCGCAGGCTTATAGTCCATGGGTCATTCTGATTTTTGACCATCGAATCTTGTAGAGGACGATGAGACGTAGCGAACGGTACCTTATTTGACGTTTTAAGTCTACCCGTAGCCGTTTTAGGCTCAAAAATATCGCATTTATTACCAGATAATCGACAAATTTTTAGGTTTATTGACCGCAGGCTCATAGTGCGTGGGTCATTCTGACTTTTGACCACCGAATCTTGTAGAGGACGATGAGACGTAGCTAACGGTACCTTATTTGACGTTCTAAATCTACCCGTTGCTATTCTAAGATCTAAAATATCGCATTCATTACCAGATAATCGACTAATTTTTAGGTTTATTGACCGCAGGCTCATAGTCCGTGGGTCATTTTAATTTTTGACCATCGAATCTTGTAGAGGACGATGAGGCGTAGCGAACGGTATCTTATTTGACGTTCTAAATCTACCCGTTGCCGTTCTAGGATCAAAAATGTCGCATTCATTACCAGATAATCGACAAATGTTTAGGTTTATTGACCGCAGGCTCATAGTCCGTGGGTCATTTTAATTTTTGACCATCGAATCTTGTAGAGGACGATGAGGCGGAGCGAACGGTATCTTATTTGACGTTCTAAATCTACCCGTTACCGTTCTAGGATCAAAAATGTCGCATTCATTACCAGATAATCGACAAATGTTTAGGTTTATTGACCGCAGGCCAATAGTCTCTGGTCATTTTGATTTTTGACAATCGAATCTTGTAGAGGACGATGGGACGGTGCGAACGGTACCTTATTTGACGGTCTAAGTCTACACGTAGCCGTTCTACCATAAAAAATATCGCATTTATTAAAAGATAATCGAGAAATTTTTTGGTTTATTGACCGCAGGCTCATAGTCCGTTGGTCATTCTGATTTTCGACCATCGAATGTTTTAGAGGACGATGAGATGGAGCGAACGGTACCTTATTTGACGTTCTAAGTCTAAACGCAGCCGCTCTAAGATCAAAAATATCGCATTTATTACCAAATAATCGACAAATGTATAGGTTTATTGACTGCAGGCCCATAGTCTGTCGGTCATTCTGATTTTTGACCATCGTATCTTGTAGAGGACGATGAGACGGAGCAAACGGTACCTTATTTGACGTTCTAAGTCTACACGTAGCCGTTATAAAATCAAAAATATCGCATTTACTACCAGATAATCGACAAATTTTTAGGTTTATTGACCGCAGGCTCATAGTCCGTGGGTCATTCTAATTTTTGACCATCGAATCTTGTAGAGGACGATGAGGCGGAGCGAACCGTACCTTATTTGATGTTCTAAGTCTACCCGTAGCCGTTTTAGGCTCAATAATATCGCATTTATTACCAGATAATCGACAAAGTTTTAGGTTTATTGACCGCAGGCTCATGGTCCGTAGGTCATTCTGATTTTTGACCATCGAATCTTGTAGAGGACGATGAGACGTAGCGAACGGTACCTTATTTGACGTTTTAAGTCTACCCGTAGCCGTTTTAGGCTCAAAAATATCGCATTTATTACCAGATAATCGACAAATTTTTAGGTTTATTGACCGCAGGCTCATAGTGCGTGGGTCATTCTGACTTTTGACCACGGAATCTTGTAGAGGACGATGAGACGTAGCTAACGGTACCTTATTTGACGTTCCAAATCTACCCGTTGCCGTTCTAGGATCTAAAATGTCGCATTCATTAACAGATAATCGACAAATGTTTAGGTTTATTGACTGCAGGCTCATAGTCCGTGGGTCATTCTGATTTTTGACCATCGAATCTTGTAGAGGACGATGAGACGTAGCGAACGGTACCTTATTTGACGTTTTAAGTCTACCCGTAGCCGTTTTTGGCTCAAAAATATCGCATTTACTACAAGATAATCGACAAATGTTTAGGTTTATTGACCGCAGGCTCATAGTCCGTGGGTCATTTTAATTTTTGACCATCGAATCTTGTAGAGGACGATGAGGCGGAGCGAACGGTATCTTATTTGACGTTCTAAATCTACCCGTTACCGTTCTAGGATCAAAAATGTCGCATTCATTACCAGATAATCGACAAATGTTTAGGTTTATTGACCGCAGGTTAACAGTCCGTGGGTCATTCTGATTTTTGACCATCGAATCTTGTGGAGGACGATGAGGCGGAGCGAATGGTACCTTATTTGACGTTCTAAGTCTACCCGTAGCCGTTTTAGGCTCTAAAATATCGCAGACAAATATTTAGATTTATTGACCGCAGGCTCATAGTCCGTAGGTCATTCTGATTTTTGGCCATCGAATCTTGTAGAGGACGATGCGACGTAGCGAACGGTACCTTATTTGACGTTTTAAGTCTACCCGTAGCCGTTTTAGGCTAAAAAATATCGCATTTATTACCAGATAATCGACAAAATTTTAGGTTTATTGAACGCAGGCTCATAGTCCGTGGGTCATTCTGACTTTTGACCATCGAATCTTCTAGAGGACGATGAGGCGGAGCGAACGGTACCTTAGTTGACGTTCTAAGTCTACCCTTAGCCGTTTTAGGCTCTAAAATATCGCATTTATTACCAGATAATCGACAAATTTTTAGGTTTATTGACCGCAGGCTCATAGTCCGTGGGTCATTCTAATTTTTGACCATCGAGTCTTGTAGAGGACGATGAGACGGAGAGAACGGTATCTTATTTGACGTTCTAAGTCTACCCGTAGCCGTCCTAGGCTAAAAAAAAATCGCATTTATTACCAGATAATCGACAAATTTTTAAGTTTATTGACCGCAGGCTCATGGTCCGTAGGTCATTCTGATTTTTGACCATCGAATCTTGTAGAGGACGATGAGACGTAGCGAACGGTACCTTATTTGACGTTTTAAGTCTACCCGTAGCCGTTTTTGGCTCAAAAATATCGCATTTACTACAAGATAATCGACAAATGTTTAGGTTTATTGACCGCAGGCCCATAGTCTGTGGGTCATTCTGATTTTTGACCATCGAATCTTGTAGAGGACGATGAGACGTAGCCAACGGTACCTTATTTGACGTTCTAAGTCTACCCGTAGCCGTTTTACGCTCAAAAATATCGCCTTTATTACAAGATAATCGACAAATTTTTAGTTTTATTGACCGCAGGCCCATAGTCTCTGGTCATTTTGATTTTTGACAATCGAATCTTGTAGAGGACGATGGGACGGTGCGAACGGTACCTTATTTGACGGTCTAAGTCTACACGTAGCCGTTCTACCATAAAAAATATCGCATTTATTAAAAGATAATCGAGAAATTTTTTGGTTTATTGACCGCAGGCTCATAGTCCGTTGGTCATTCTGATTTTTGACCATCGAATGTTTTAGAGGACGATGAGATGGAGCGAACGGTACCTTATTTGACGTTCTAAGTCTAAACGCAGCCGCTCTAAGATCAAAAATATCGCATTTATTACCAAATAATCGACAAATGTATAGGTTTATTGACTGCAGGCCCATAGTCTGTCGGTCATTCTGATTTTTGACCATCGTATCTTGTAGAGGACGATGAGACGGAGCAAACGGTACCTTATTTGACGTTCTAAGTCTACACGTAGCCGTTATAAAATCAAAAATATCGCATTTACTACCAGATAATCGACAAATTTTTAGGTTTATTGACCGCAGGCTCATAGTCCGTGGGTCATTCTAATTTTTGACCATCGAATCTTGTAGAGGACGATGAGGCGGAGCGAACGGTACCTTATTTGATGTTCTAAGTCTACCCGTAGCCGTTTTAGGCTCAATAATATCGCATTTATTACCAGATAATCGACAAAGTTTTAGGTTTATTGACCGCAGGCTCATGGTCCGTAGGTCATTCTGATTTTTGACCATCGAATCTTGTAGAGGACGATGAGACGTAGCGAACGGTACCTTATTTGACGTTTTAAGTCTACCCGTAGCCGTTTTAGGCTCAAAAATATCGCATTTATTACCAGATAATCGACAAATTTTTAGGTTTATTGACCGCAGGCTCATAGTGCGTGGGTCATTCTGACTTTTGACCACTGAATCTTGTAGAGGACGATGAGACGTAGCTAACGGTACCTTATTTGACGTTCAAAATCTACCCGTTGCCGTTCTATGATCTAAAATGTCGCATTCATTAACAGATAATCGACAAATGTTTAGGTTTATTGACTGCAGGCTCATAGTCCGTGGGTCATTCTGATTTTTGACCATCGAATCTTGTAGAGGACGATGAGACGTAGCGAACGGTACCTTATTTGACGTTTAAGTCTACCCGTAGCCGTTTTTGGCTCAAAAATATCGCATTTACTACAAGATAATCGACAAATGTTTAGGTTTATTGACCGCAGGCTCATAGTCCGTGGGTCATTTTAATTTTTGACCATCGAATCTTGTAGAGGACGATGAGGCGGAGCGAACGGTATCTTATTTGACGTTCTAAATCTACCCGTTACCGTTCTAGGATCAAAAATGTCGCATTCATTACCAGATAATCGACAAATGTTTAGGTTTATTGACCGCAGGTTAACAGTCCGTGGGTCATTCTGATTTTTGACCATCGAACCTTGTGGAGGACGATGAGGCGGAGCGAATGGTACCTTATTTGACGTTCTAAGTCTACCCGTAGCCGTTTTAGGCTCTAAAATATCGCAGACAAATTTTTAGATTTATTGACCGCAGGCTCATAGTCCGTAGGTCATTCTGATTTTTGGACATCGAATCTTGTAGAGGACGATGCGACGTAGCGAACGGTACCTTATTTGACGTTTTAAGTCTACCCGTAGCCGTTTTAGGCTCAAAAATATCGCATTTATTACCAGATAATCGACAAATTTTTAGGTTTATTGAACGCAGGCTCATAGTCCGTGGGTCATTCTGACTTTTGACCATCGAATCTTCTAGAGGACGATGAGGCGGAGCGAACGGTACCTTAGTTGACGTTCTAAGTCTACCCTTAGCCGTTTTAGGCTCTAAAATATCGCATTTATTACCAGATAATCGACAAATTTTTAGGTTTATTGACCGCAGGCTCATAGTCCGTGGGTCATTCTAATTTTTGACCATCGAGTCTTGTAGAGGACGATGAGACGGAGAGAACGGTACCTTATTTGACGTTCTAAGTCTACCCGTAGCCGTCCTAGGCTAAAAAAAAAGCGCATTTATTACCAGATAATCGACAAATTTTTAAGTTTATTGACCGCAGGCTCATGGTCCGTAGGTCATTCTGATTTTTGACCATCGAATCTTGTAGAGGACGATGAGACGTAGCGAACGGTACCTTATTTGACGTTTTAAGTCTACCCGTAGCCGTTTTTGGCTCAAAAATATCGCATTTACTACAAGATAATCGACAAATTTTTAGGTTTATTGACCGCAGGCCCATAGTCTGTGGGTCATTCTGATTTTTGACCATCGAATCTTGTAGAGGACGATGAGACGTAGCTAACGGTACCTTATTTGACGTTCTAAGTCTACCCGTAGCCGTTTTACGCTCAAAAATATCGCCTTTATTACAAGATAATCGACAAATTTTTAGTTTTATTGACCGCAGGCCCATAGTCTCTGGTCATTTTGATTTTTGACCATCGAATCTTGTAGAGGACGATGGGGCGGTGCGAACGGTACCTTATTTGACGGTCTAAGTCTACACGTAGCCGTTCTACCATAAAAAATATCGCATTTATTAAAAGATAATCGACAAATTTTTTGGTTTATTGACCGCAGGCTCATAGTCCGTTGGTCATTCTGATTTTTGACCATCGAATGTTTTAGAGGACGATGAGACGAAGCGAACGGTACCTTATTTGACGTTCTAAGTCTAAACGCAGCCGCTCTAAGATCAAAAATATTGCATTTATTACCAAATAATCGACAAATGTATAGGTTTATTGACTGCAGGCCCATAGTCTGTCGGTCATTCTGATTTTTGACCATCGTATCTTGTAGAGGACGATGAGACGGAGCAAACGGTACCTTATTTGACGTTCTAAGTCTACACGTAGCCGTTATAAAATCATAAATATCGCATTTACTAACAGATAATCGACAAATTTTTAGGTTTATTGACCGCAGGCTCATAGTCCGTGGGTCATTCTAATTTTTGACCATCGAATCTTGTAGAGGACGATGAGGCGGAGCGAACGGTACCTTATTTGATGTTCTAAGTCTACCCGTAGCCGTTTTAGGCTCAATAATATCGCATTTATTACCAGATAATCGACAAAGTTTTAGGTTTATTGACCGCAGGCTCATGGTCCGTAGGTCATTCTGATTTTTGACCATCGAATCTTGTAGAGGACGATGAGACGTAGCGAACGGTACCTTATTTGACGTTTTAAGTCTACCCGTAGCCGTTTTAGGCTCAAAAATATCGCATTTATTACCAGATAATCGACAAATTTTTAGGTTTATTGACCGCAGGCTCATAGTGCGTGGGTCATTCTGATTTTTGACCATCGAATCTTGTAGAGGACGATGAGGCGGAGCGAACTGTATTTTATTTGACGGTCTAAGTCTACACGTAGCCGTTCTAAGAACAATCATATCGCATTTATTACCAGATAATCGACAAATTTTTAGGTTTATTGAACGCAGGCTCATGGTCCGTAGGTCATTCTGATTTTTGACCATCGAATCTTGTAGAGGACGATGAGACGTAGCGAACGGTACCTTATTTGACGTTTTAAGTCTACCCGTAGCCGTTTTAGGCTCAAAAATATCGCATTTATTACCAGTTAATCTACAAATTTTTAGGTTTATTGACCGCAGGCTCATAGTCCGTGGGTCATTCTGATTTTTGACCATCGAATCTTGTGGAGGACGATGAGGCGGAGCGAACGGTACCATATTTGACGTTCTAAGTCTACCCGTAGCCGTTTTAGGCTCTAAAATATCGCATTTATTACCAGATAATCGACAAATTTTTAGATTTATTGACCGCAGGCTCATAGTCGGTAGGTCATTCTGATTTTTGGTTATCGAATGTTGTAGAGGACGATGAGACGGAGCGAACTGTACCTTATTTGACGTTGTAAGTCTACCCGTAGCCGTTCTAGGCTCAAAAATAGCGCATTTATTACCAGATAATCGACAAACTTTTAGGTTTATTGACCGCAGGCTCATAGTCCGTGGGTCATTCTGATTTTTGACCATCGAATCTTGTAGAGGACGATGCGACGTAGCGAACGGTACCTTATTTGACGTTTTAAGTCTACCCGTAGCCGTTTTTGGCTCAAAAATATCGCATTTACTACAAGATAATCGACAAATTTTTAGGTTTATTGACCGCAGGCCCATAGTCTGTTGGTCATTCTGATTTTTGACCACCGAATCTTGTAGAGGACGATGAGACGTAGCTAACGGTACCTTATTTGACGTTCTAAATCTACCCGTTGCCATTCTAAGATCTAAAATATCGCATTCATTACCAGATAATCGACTAATTTTTAGGTTTATTGACCGCAGGCTCATAGTCCGTGGGTCATTTTAATTTTTGACCATCGAATCTTGTAGAGGACGATGAGGCGGAGAGAACGGTATCTTATTTGACGTTTTAAATCTACCCGTTACCGTTCTAGGATCAAAAATGTCGCATTCATTACCAGATAATCGACAAATGTTTAGGTTTATTGACCGCAGGTTAACAGTCCGTGAGTCATTCTGATTTTTAACCATCGAATCTTGTGGAGGACGATGAGGCGGAGCGAATGGTACCTTATTTGACGTTCTAAGTCTACCCGTAGCCGTTTTACGCTCAAAAATATCGCCTTTATTACAAGATAATCGACAAATATTTAGTTTTATTGACCGCAGGCCCATAGTCTCTGGTCATTTTGATTTTTGACCATCGAATCTTGTAGAGGACGATGGGGCGGTGCGAACGGTACCTTATTTGACGGTCTAAGTCTACACGTAGCCGTTCTACCATAAAAAATATCGCATTTATTAAAAGATAATCGACAAATTTTTTGGTTTATTGACCGCAGGCTCATAGTCCGTTGGTCATTCTGATTTTTGACCATCGAATGTTTTAGAGGACGATGAGACGGAGCGAACGGTACCTTATTTGACGTTCTAAGTCTAAACGCAGCCGCTCTAAGATCAAAAATATCGCATTTATTACCAAATAATCGACAAATGTATAGGTTTATTGACTGCAGGCCCATAGTCTGTCGGTCATTCTGATTTTTGACCATCGTATCTTGTAGAGGACGATGAGACGGAGCAAACGGTACCTTATTTGACGTTCCAAGTCTACACGTAGCCGTTATAAAATCAAAAATATCGCATTTACTACCAGATAATCGACAAATTTTTAGGTTTATTCACCGCAGGCTCATAGTCCGTGGGTCATTCTAATTTTTGACCATCGAATCTTGTAGAGAACGATGAGGCGGAGCGAACGGTACCTTATTTGATGTTCTAAGTCTACCCGTAGCCGTTTTAGGCTCAATAATATCGCATTTATTACCAGATAATCGACAAAGTTTTAGGTTTATTGACCGCAGGCTAATGGTCCGTAGGTCATTCTGATTTTTGACCATCGAATCTTGTAGAGGACGATGAGACGTAGCGAACGGTACCTTATTTGACGTTTTAAGTCTACCCGTAGCCGTTTTAGGCTCAAAAATATCGCATTTATTACCAGATAATCGACAAATTTTTAGGTTTATTGACCGCAGGCTCATAGTGCGTGGGTCATTCTGACTTTTGACCATCGAATCTTGTAGAGGACGATGAGGCGGAGCGAACTGTATTTTATTTGACGGTCTAAGTCTACACGTAGCCGTTCTAAGAACAATCATATCGCATTTATTACCAGATAATCGACAAATTTTTAGGTTTATTGACCACAGGCTCATGGTCCGTAGGTCATTCTGATTTTTGACCATCGAATCTTGTAGAGGACGATGAGACGTAGCGAACGGTACCTTATTTGACGTTTTAAGTCTACCCGTAGCCGTTTTAGGCTCAAAAATATCGCATTTATTACCAGATAATCGACAAATTTTTAGATTTATTGACCGCAGGCTCATAGTCGGTAGGTCATTCTGATTTTTGGCCATCGAATCTTGTAGAGGACGATGAGACGGAGCGAACTGTACCTTATTTGACATTGTAAGTCTACCCGTAGCCGTTCTAGGCTCAAAAATAGCGCATTTATTAACAGATAATCGACAAACTTTTAGGTTTATTGACCGCAGGCTCATAGTCCGTGGGTCATTCTGATTTTTGACCATCGAATCTTGTAGAGGACGATGCGACGTAGCGAACGGTACCTTATTTGACGTTTTAAGTCTACCCGTAGACGTTTTAGGCTCAAAAACACCGCATTTATTAGCAGATAATCGACAAATTTTTAGGTTTATTGACCGCAGGCTCATAGTGCGTGGGTCATTCTGACTTTTGACCATCGAATCTTGTAGAGGACGATGAGGCGGAGCGAACGGTACTTTATTTGACGGTCTAAGTCTACACGTACCCGTTCTAAGATCAAAAATATCGCATTTATTACCTGATAATCGACAAATGTATAGGTTTATTGACCGCAGGCTTATAGTCCATGGGTAATCCTAATTTTTGACCATCGAATCTTGTAGAGAACGATGAGACGTAGCGAACGGTACCTTATTTGACGTTCTAAATCTACCCGCTGCCGTTCTAGGATCAAATATATGGCATTCGTTACCAGATAATCGACAAATTTTTAGGTTTGTTGACCGCACGCTCATAGTCCGTGGGTCATTCTAATTTTTGACCATCGAATCTTGTAGAGGACGATGAGGCGGAGCGAACGGTATCTTATTTGATGTTCTAAGTTTACCGGTAGCCGTTTTAGCTCAATAATATCGCATTTGTTACCAGATAATCGACAAATTTTTAGGTTTATTGACCGCAGGCTCATAGTCCGTGGGTCATTCTAATTTTTGACCATCGAATTTTATAGAGAACGATGAGGCGGAGAGAACGGTACCTTATTTGACGTTTTAAGTCTACCCGTAGCCGTCCTAGGCTCAAAACAAGCGCATTTATTACCAGATAATCGACAAATTTTTAGGTTTATTGACCGCACGCTCATAGTGCGTGGTTCATTCTGACTTTTGACCATCGAATCTTGTAGAGGACCATGAGGCGGAGCGAACTGTATTTTATTTGACGGTCTAAGTCTACACGTAGCCGTTCTAAGATCTAACATATCGCATTTATTACCAGATAATCGACAAATTTTAAGGTTTATTGACTGCAGGCTCATAGTGCGTGGGTCATTCTGATTTTTGACCATCGAATCTTGTAGAGGACGATGAGGCGGAGCGAACGGTATTTTATTTGATGTTCTAAGTCTACCCGTAGCCGTTTTTGGCTCAAAAATATCGCATTTACTACAAGATAATCGACAAATTTTTAGTTTTATTGACAGCAGGCCCATAGTCTGTGGTCATTTTCATTTTTGACCATCAAATCTTGTAGAGGACGATGAGGCGGTGCGAACGGAACCTTATTTGACGGTCTAAGTCTACACGTAGCTGTTTTAACATCAAAAATATCGCATTTATTACCAGATAATCGACAAATTTTTAGGTTTATTGACCACAGGCTCATAGTCCGTTGGTCATTCTGATTTTTGACCATCGAATCTTGTAGAGGACGATGAGACGGAGCGAACGGTACCTTATTTGACGTTCTAAGTCTACACGCAGCCGCTCTAAGATCACAAATATCGCATTTATTACCAGATAATCGACAAATGTATAGGTTTATTGACCGCAGGCTTATAGTCCATTAGTCATTCTGATTTTTGACCATCGAATCTTGTAGAGGACGATGAGACGTAGCGAACGGTACCTTATTTGACGTTTTAAGTCTACCCGTAGCCGTTTTAGGCTCAAAAATATCGCATTTATTACCAGATAATCGACAAATTTTTAGGTTTATTGACCGCAGGCTCATAGTGCGTGGGTCATTCTGACTTTTGACCACCGAATCTTGTAGAGGACGATGAGACGTAGCTAACGGTACCTTATTTGACGTTCTAAATCTACCCGTTGCTATTCTAAGATCTAAAATATCGCATTCATTACCAGATAATCGACTAATTTTTAGGTTTATTGACCGCAGGCTCATAGTCCGTGGGTCATTTTAATTTTTGACCATCGAATCTTGTAGAAGACGATGAGGCGTAGCGAACGGTATCTTATTTGACGTTCTAAATCTACCCGTTGCCGTTCTAGGATCAAAAATGTCGCATTCATTACCAGATAATCGACAAATGTTTAGGTTTATTGACCGCAGGCTCATAGTCCGTGGGTCATTTTAATTTTTGACCATCGAATCTTGTAGAGGACGATGAGGCGGAGCGAACGGTATCTTATTTGACGTTCTAAATTTACCCGTTACCGTTCTAGGATCAAAAATGTCGCATTCATTACCAGATAATCGACAAATGTTTAGGTTTATTGACCGCAGGCCAATAGTCTCTGGTCATTTTGATTTTTGACAATCGAATCTTGTAGAGGACGATGGGACGGTGCGAACGGTACCTTATTTGACGGTCTAAGTCTACACGTAGCCGTTCTACCATAAAAAATATCGCATTTATTAAAAGATAATCGAGAAATTTTTTGGTTTATTGACCGCAGGCTCATAGTCCGTTGGTCATTCTGATTTTTGACCATCGAATGTTTTAGAGGACGATGAGACGGAGCGAACGGTACCTTATTTGACGTTCTAAGTCTAAACGCAGCCGCTCTAAGATCAAAAATATCGCATTTATTACCAAATAATCGACAAATGTATAGGTTTATTGACTGCAGGCCCATAGTCTGTCGGTCATTCTGATTTTTGACCATCGTATTTTGTAGAGGACGATGAGACGGAGCAAACGGTACTTTATTTGACGTTCTAAGTCTACACGTAGCCGTTATAAAATCAAAAATATCGCATTTACTACCAGATAATCGACAAATTTTTAGGTTTATTGACCGCAGGCTCATAGTCCGTGGGTCATTCTAATTTTTGACCATCGAATCTTGTAGAGGACGATGAGGCGGAGCGAACGGTACCTTATTTGATGTTCTAAGTCTACCCGTAGCCGTTTTAGGCTCAATAATATCGCATTTATTACCAGATAATCGACAAAGTTTTAGGTTTATTGACCGCAGGCTCATGGTCCGTAGGTCATTCTGATTTTTGACCATCGAATCTTGTAGAGGACGATGAGACGTAGCGAACGGTACCTTATTTGACGTTTTAAGTCTACTCGTAGCCGTTTTAGGCTCAAAAATATCGCATTTATTACCAGATAATCGACAAATTTTTAGGTTTATTGACCGCAGGCTCATAGTGCGTGGGTCATTCTGACTTTTGACCACTGAATCTTGTAGAGGACGATGAGACGTAGCTAGCGGTACCTTATTTGACGTTCCAAATCTACCCGTTGCCGTTCTATGATCTAAAATGTCGCATTCATTAACAGATAATCGACAAATGTTTAGGTTTATTGACTGCAGGCTCATAGTCCGTGGGTCATTCTGATTTTTGACCATCGAATCTTGTAGAGGACGATGAGACGTAGCGAACGGTACCTTATTTGACGTTTTAAGTCTACCCGTAGCCGTTTTTGGCTCAAAAATATCGCATTTACTACAAGATAATCGACAAATGTTTAGGTTTATTGACCGCAGGCTCATAGTCCGTGTGTCATTTTAATTTTTGACCATCGAATCTTGTAGAGGAAGATGAGGCGGAGCGAACGGTATCTTATTTGACGTTCTAAATCTACCCGTTACCGTTCTAGGATCAAAAATGTCGCATTCATTACCAGATAATCGACAAATGTTTAGGTTTATTGACCGCAGGTTAACAGTCCGTGGGTCATTCGGATTTTTGACCATCGAATCTTGTGGAGGACGATGAGGCGGAGCGAATGGTACCTTATTTGACGTTCTAAGTCTACCCGTAGCCGTTTTAGGCTCTAAAATATCGCAGACAAATTTTTAGATTTATTGACCGCAGGCTCATAGTCCGTAGGTCATTCTGATTTTTGGCCATCGAATCTTGTAGAGGACGATGCGACGTAGCGAACGGTACCTTATTTGACGTTTTAAGTCTACCCGTAGCCGTTTTAGGCTCAAAAATATCGCATTTATTACCAGATAATCGACAAATTTTTAGGTTTATTGACCGCAGGCTCATAGTCCGTGGGTCATTCTAATTTTTGACCATCGAGTCTTGTAGAGGACGATGAGACGGAGAGAACGGTACCTTATTTGACGTTCTAAGTCTACCCTTAGAGGTTTTAGGCTCTAAAATATCGCATTTATTACCAGATAATCGACAAATTTTTAGGTTTATTGACCGCAGGCTCATAGTCCGTGGGTCATTCTAATTTTTGACCATCAAGTCTTGTAGAGGACGATGAGACGGAGAGAACGGTATCTTATTTGACGTTCTAAGTCTACCCGTAGCCGTCCTAGGCTAAAAAAAAATCTCATTTATTACCAGATAATCGACAAATTTTTAAGTTTATTGACCGCAGGCTCATGGTCCGTAGGTCATTCTGATTTTTGACCATCGAATCTTGTAGAGGACGATGAGACGTAGCGAACGGTACCTTATTTGACGTTTTAAGTCTACCCGTAGCCGTTTTTGGCTCAAAAATATCGCATTTACTACAAGATAATCGACAAATTTTTAGGTTTATTGACCGCAGGCCCATAGTCTGTGGGTCATTCTGATTTTTGACCATCGAATCTTGTAGAGGACGATGAGACGTAGCCAACGGTACCTTATTTGACGTTCTAAGTCTACCCGTAGCCGTTTTACGCTCAAAAATATCGCCTTTATTACAAGATAATCGACAAATTTTTAGTTTTATTGACCGCAGGCCCATAGTCTCTGGTCATTTTGATTTTTGACAATCGAATCTTGTAGAGGACGATGGGACGGTGCGAACGGTACCTTATTTGACGGTCTAAGTCTACACGTAGCCGTTCTACCATAAAAAATATCGCATTTATTAAAAGATATTCGAGAAATTTTTTGGTTTATTGACCGCAGGCTCATAGTCCGTTGGTCATTCTGATTTTTGACCATCGAATGTTTTAGAGGACGATGAGATGGAGCGAACGGTACCTTATTTGACGTTCTAAGTCTAAACGCAGCCGCTCTAAGATCAAAAATATCGCATTTATTACCAAATAATCGACAAATGTATAGGTTTATTGACTGCAGGCCCATAGTCTGTCGGTCATTCTGATTTTTGACCATCGTATCTTGTAGAGGACGATGAGACGGAGCAAACGGTACCTTATTTGACGTTCTAAGTCTACACGTAGCCGTTATAAAATCACAAATATCGCATTTACTACCAGATAATCGACAAATTTTTAGGTTTATTGACCGCAGGCTTATAGTCCATGGGTCATTCTGATTTTTGACCATCGAATCTTGTAGAGGACGATGAGACGTAGCGAACGGTACCTTATTTGACGTTTTAAGTCTACCCGTAGCCGTTTTAGGCTCAATAATATCGCATTTATTACCAGATAATCGACAAAGTTTTAGGTTTATTGACCGCAGGCTCATGGTCCGTAGGTCATTCTGATTTTTGACCATCGAATCTTGTAGAGGACGATGAGACGTAGCGAACGGTACCTTATTTGACGTTTTAAGTCTACCCGTAGCCGTTTTAGGCTCAAAAATATCGCATTTATTACCAGATAATCGACAACTTTTTAGGTTTATTGACCGCAGGCTCATAGTGCGTGGGTCATTCTGACTTTTGACCACTGAATCTTGTAGAGGACGATGAGACGTAGCTAACGGTACCTTATTTGACGTTCCAAATCTACCCGTTGCCGTTCTATGATCTAAAATGTCGCATTCATTAACAGATAATCGACAAATGTTTAGGTTTATTGACTGCAGGCTCATAGTCCGTGGGTCATTCTGATTTTTGACCATCGAATCTTGTAGAGGACGATGAGACGTAGCGAACGGTACCTTATTTGACGTTTTAAGTCTATCCGTAGCCGTTTTTGGCTCAAAAATATCGCATTTACTACAAGATAATCGACAAATGTTTAGGTTTATTGACCGCAGGCTCATAGTCCGTGGGTCATTTTAATTTTTGACCATCGAATCTTGTAGAGGACGATGAGGCGGAGCGAACGGTATCTTATTTGACGTTCTAAATCTACCCGTTACCGTTCTAGGATCAAAAATGTCGCATTCATTACCAGATAATCGACAAATGTTTAGGTTTATTGACCGCAGGTTAACAGTCCGTGGGTCATTCTGATTTTTGACCATCGAATCTTGTGGAGGACGATGAGGCGGAGCGAATGGTACCTTATTTGACGTTCTAAGTCTACCCGTAGCCGTTTTAGGCTCTAAAATATCGCAGACAAATTTTTAGATTTATTGACCGCAGGCTCATAGTCCGTAGGTCATTCTGATTTTTGGCCATCGAATCTTGTAGAGGACGATGCGACGTAGCGAACGGTACCTTATTTGACGTTTTAAGTCTACCCGTAGCCGTTTTAGGCTAAAAAATATCGCATTTATTACCAGATAATCGACAAATTTTTAGGTTTATTGAACGCAGGCTCATAGTCCGTGGGTCATTCTGACTTTTGACCATCGAATCTTCTAGAGGACGATGAGGCGGAGCGAACGGTACCTTAGTTGACGTTCTAAGTCTACCCTTAGCCGTTTTAGGCTCTAAAATATCGCATTTATTACCAGATAATCGACAAATTTTTAGGTTTATTGACCGCAGGCTCATAGTCCGTGGGTCATTCTAATTTTTGACCATCGAGTCTTGTAGAGGACGATGAGACGGAGAGAACGGTACCTTATTTGACTTTCTAAGTCTACCCTTAGCCGTTTTAGGCTCTAAAATATCGCATTTATTACCAGATAATCGACAAATTTTTAGGTTTATTGACCGCAGGCTCATAGTCCGTGGGTCATTCTAATTTTTGACCATCGAGTCTTGTAGAGGACGATGAGACGGAGAGAACGGTATCTTATTTGACGTTCTAAGTCTACCCGTAGCCGTCCTAGGCTAAAAAAAAATCGCATTTATTACCAGATAATCGACAAATTTTTAAGTTTATTGACCGCAGGCTCATGGTCCGTAGGTCATTCTGATTTTTGACCATCGAATCTTGTAGAGGACGATGAGACGTAGCGAACGGTACCTTATTTGACGTTTTAAGTCTACCCGTAGCCGTTTTTGGCTCAAAAATATCGCATTTACTACAAGATAATCGACAAATTTTTAGGTTTATTGACCGCAGGCCCATAGTCTGTGGGTCATTCTGATTTTTGACCATCGAATCTTGTAGAGGACGATGAGACGTAGCCAACGGTACCTTATTTGACGTTCTAAGTCTACCCGTAGCCGTTTTACGCTCAAAAATATCGCCTTTATTACAAGATAATCGACAAATTTTTAGTTTTATTGACCGCAGGCCCATAGTCTCTGGTCATTTTGATTTTTGACAATCGAATCTTGTAGAGGACGATGGGACGGTGCGAACGGTACCTTATTTGACTGTCTAAGTCTACACGTAGCCGTTCTACCATAAAAAATATCGCATTTATTAAAAGATAATCGAGAAATTTTTTGGTTTATTGACCGCAGGCTCATAGTCCGTTGGTCATTCTGATTTTTGACCATCGAATGTTTTAGAGGACGATGAGATGGAGCGAACGGTACCTTATTTGACGTTCTAAGTCTAAACGCAGCCGCTCTAAGATCAAAAATATCGCATTTATTACCAAATAATCGACAAATGTATAGGTTTATTGACTGCAGGCCCATAGTCTGTCGGTCATTCTGATTTTTGACCATCGTATCTTGTAGAGGACGATGAGACGGAGCAAACGGTACCTTATTTGACGTTCTAAGTCTACACGTAGCCGTTATAAAATCAAAAATATCGCATTTACTACCAGATAATCGACAAATTTTTAGGTTTATTGACCGCAGGCTCATAGTCCGTGGGTCATTCTAATTTTTGACCATCGAATCTTGTAGAGGACGATGAGGCGGAGCGAACCGTACCTTATTTGATGTTCTAAGTCTACCCGTAGCCGTTTTAGGCTCAATAATATCGCATTTATTACCAGATAATCGACAAAGTTTTAGGTTTATTGACCGCAGGCTCATGGTCCGTAGGTCATTCTGATTTTTGACCATCGAATCTTGTAGAGGACGATGAGACGTAGCGAACGGTACCTTATTTGACGTTTTAAGTCTACCCGTAGCCGTTTTAGTCTCAAAAATATCGCATTTATTACCAGATAATCGACAAATTTTTAGGTTTATTGACCGCAGGCTCATAGTGCGTGGGTCATTCTGACTTTTGACCACGGAATCTTGTAGAGGACGATGAGACGTAGCTAACGGTACCTTATTTGACGTTCCAAATCTACCCGTTGCCGTTCTAGGATCTAAAATGTCGCATTCATTAACAGATAATCGACAAATGTTTAGGTTTATTGACTGCAGGCTCATAGTCCGTGGGTCATTCTGATTTTTGACCATCGAATCTTGTAGAGGACGATGAGACGTAGCGAACGGTACCTTATTTGACGTTTTAAGTCTACCCGTAGCCGTTTTTGGCTCAAAAATATCGCATTTACTACAAGATAATCGACAAATGTTTAGGTTTATTGACCGCAGGCTCATAGTCCGTGGGTCATTTTAATTTTTGACCATCGAATCTTGTAGAGGACGATGAGGCGGAGCGAACGGTATCTTATTTGACGTTCTAAATCTACCCGTTACCGTTCTAGGATCAAAAATGTCGCATTCATTACCAGATAATCGACAAATGTTTAGGTTTATTGACCGCAGGTTAACAGTCCGTGGGTCATTCTGATTTTTGACCATCGAATCTTGTGGAGGACGATGAGGCGGAGCGAATGGTACCTTATTTGACGTTCTAAGTCTACCCGTAGCCGTTTTAGGCTCTAAAATATCGCAGACAAATTTTTAGATTTATTGACCGCAGGCTCATAGTCCGTAGGTCATTCTGATTTTTGGCCATCGAATCTTGTAGAGGACGATGCGACGTAGCGAACGGTACCTTATTTGACGTTTTAAGTCTACCCGTAGCCGTTTTAGGCTAAAAAATATCGCATTTATTACCAGATAATCGACAAAATTTTAGGTTTATTGAACGCAGGCTCATAGTCCGTGGGTCATTCTGACTTTTGACCATCGAATCTTCTAGATGACGATGAGGCGGAGCGAACGGTACCTTAGTTGACGTTCTAAGTCTACCCTTAGCCGTTTTAGGCTCTAAAATATCGCATTTATTACCAGATAATCGACAAATTTTTAGGTTTATTGACCGCAGGCTCATAGTCCGTGGGTCATTCTAATTTTTGACCATCGAGTCTTGTAGAGGACGATGAGACGGAGAGAACGGTACCTTATTTGACGTTCTAAGTCTACCCTTAGCCGTTTTAGGCTCTAAAATATCGCATTTATTACCAGATAATCGACAAATTTTTAGGTTTATTGACCGCAGGCTCATAGTCCGTGGGTCATTCTAATTTTTGACCATCGAGTCTTGTAGAGGACGATGAGACGGAGAGAACGGTATCTTATTTGACGTTCTAAGTCTACCCGTAGCCGTCCTAGGCTAAAAAAAAATCGCATTTATTACCAGATAATCGACAAATTTTTAAGTTTATTGACCGCAGGCTCATGGTCCGTAGGTCATTCTGATTTTTGACCATCGAATCTTGTAGAGGACGATGAGACGTAGCGAACGGTACCTTATTTGACGTTTTAAGTCTACCCGTAGCCGTTTTTGGCTCAAAAATATCGCATTTACTACAAGATAATCGACAAATGTTTAGGTTTATTGACCGCAGGCCCATAGTCTGTGGGTCATTCTGATTTTTGACCATCGAATCTTGTAGAGGACGATGAGACGTAGCCAACGGTACCTTATTTGACGTTCTAAGTCTACCCGTAGCCGTTTTACGCTCAAAAATATCGCCTTTATTACAAGATAATCGACAAATTTTTAGTTTTATTGACCGCAGGCCCATAGTCTCTGGTCATTTTGATTTTTGACAATCGAATCTTGTAGAGGACGATGGGACGGTGCGAACGGTACCTTATTTGACGGTCTAAGTCTACACGTAGCCGTTCTACCATAAAAAATATCGCATTTATTAAAAGATAATCGAGAAATTTTTTGGTTTATTGACCGCAGGCTCATAGTCCGTTGGTCATTCTGATTTTTGACCATCGAATGTTTTAGAGGACGATGAGATGGAGCGAACGGTACCTTATTTGACGTTCTAAGTCTAAACGCAGCCGCTCTAAGATCAAAAATATCGCATTTATTACCAAATAATCGACAAATGTATAGGTTTATTGACTGCAGGCCCATAGTCTGTCGGTCATTCTGATTTTTGACCATCGTATCTTGTAGAGGACGATGAGACGGAGCAAACGGTACCTTATTTGACGTTCTAAGTCTACACGTAGCCGTTATAAAATCAAAAATATCGCATTTACTACCAGATAATCGACAAATTTTTAGGTTTATTGACCGCAGGCTCATAGTCCGTGGGTCATTCTAATTTTTGACCATCGAATCTTGTAGAGGACGATGAGGCGGAGCGAACGGTACCTTATTTGATGTTCTAAGTCTACCCGTAGCCGTTTTAGGCTCAATAATATCGCATTTATTACCAGATAATCGACAAAGTTTTAGGTTTATTGACCGCAGGCTCATGGTCCGTAGGTCATTCTGATTTTTGACCATCGAATCTTGTAGAGGACGATGAGACGTAGCGAACGGTACCTTATTTGACGTTTTAAGTCTACCCGTAGCCGTTTTAGGCTCAAAAATATCGCATTTATTACCAGATAATCGACAAATTTTTAGGTTTATTGACCGCAGGCTCATAGTGCGTGGGTCATTCTGACTTTTGACCACTGAATCTTGTAGAGGACGATGAGACGTAGCTAACGGTACCTTATTTGACGTTCAAAATCTACCCGTTGCCGTTCTATGATCTAAAATGTCGCATTCATTAACAGATAATCGACAAATGTTTAGGTTTATTGACTGCAGGCTCATAGTCCGTGGGTCATTCTGATTTTTGACCATCGAATCTTGTAGAGGACGATGAGACGTAGCGAACGGTACCTTATTTGACGTTTAAGTCTACCCGTAGCCGTTTTTGGCTCAAAAATATCGCATTCACTACAAGATAATCGACAAATGTTTAGGTTTATTGACCGCAGGCTCATAGTCCGTGGGTCATTTTAATTTTTGACCATCGAATCTTGTAGAGGACGATGAGGCGGAGCGAACGGTATCTTATTTGACGTTCTAAATCTACCCGTTACCGTTCTAGGATCAAAAATGTCGCATTCATTACCAGATAATCGACAAATGTTTAGGTTTATTGACCGCAGGTTAACAGTCCGTGGGTCATTCTGATTTTTGACCATCGAACCTTGTGGAGGACGATGAGGCGGAGCGAATGGTACCTTATTTGACGTTCTAAGTCTACCCGTAGCCGTTTTAGGCTCTAAAATATCGCAGACAAATTTTTAGATTTATTGACCGCAGGCTCATAGTCCGTAGGTCATTCTGATTTTTGGCCATCGAATCTTGTAGAGGACGATGCGACGTAGCGAACGGTACCTTATTTGACGTTTTAAGTCTACCCGTAGCCGTTTTAGGCTCAAAAATATCGCATTTATTACCAGATAATCGACAAATTTTTAGGTTTATTGAACGCAGGCTCATAGTCCGTGGGTCATTCTGACTTTTGACCATCGAATCTTCTAGAGGACGATGAGGCGGAGCGAACGGTACCTTAGTTGACGTTCTAAGTCTACCCTTAGCCGTTTTAGGCTCTAAAATATCGCATTTATTACCAGATAATCGACAAATTTTTAGGTTTATTGACCGCAGGCTCATAGTCCGTGGGTCATTCTAATTTTTGACCATCGAGTCTTGTAGAGGACGATGAGACGGAGAGAACGGTATCTTATTTGACGTTCTAAGTCTACCCGTAGCCGTCCTAGGCTAAAAAAAAAGCGCATTTATTACCAGATAATCGACAAATTTTTAAGTTTATTGACCGCAGGCTCATGGTCCGTAGGTCATTCTGATTTTTGACCATCGAATCTTGTAGAGGACGATGAGACGTAGCGAACGGTACCTTATTTGACGTTTTAAGTCTACCCGTAGCCGTTTTTGGCTCAAAAATATCGCATTTACTACAAGATAATCGACAAATTTTTAGGTTTATTGACCGCAGGCCCATAGTCTGTGGGTCATTCTGATTTTTGACCATCGAATCTTGTAGAGGACGATGAGACGTAGCTAACGGTACCTTATTTGACGTTCTAAGTCTACCCGTAGCCGTTTTACGCTCAAAAATATCGCCTTTATTACAAGATAATCGACAAATTTTTAGTTTTATTGACCGCAGGCCCATAGTCTCTGGTCATTTTGATTTTTGACCATCGAATCTTGTAGAGGACGATGGGGCGGTGCGAACGGTACCTTATTTGACGGTCTAAGTCTACACGTAGCCGTTCTACCATAAAAAATATCGCATTTATTAAAAGATAATCGACAAATTTTTTGGTTTATTGACCGCAGGCTCATAGTCCGTTGGTCATTCTGATTTTTGACCATCGAATGTTTTAGAGGACGATGAGACGAAGCGAACGGTACCTTATTTGACGTTCTAAGTCTAAACGCAGCCGCTCTAAGATCAAAAATATTGCATTTATTACCAAATAATCGACAAATGTATAGGTTTATTGACTGCAGGCCCATAGTCTGTCGGTCATTCTGATTTTTGACCATCGTATCTTGTAGAGGACGATGAGACGGAGCAAACGGTACCTTATTTGACGTTCTAAGTCTACACGTAGCCGTTATAAAATCATAAATATCGCATTTACTAACAGATAATCGACAAATTTTTAGGTTTATTGACCGCAGGCTCATAGTCCGTGGGTCATTCTAATTTTTGACCATCGAATCTTGTAGAGGACGATGAGGCGGAGCGAACGGTACCTTATTTGATGTTCTAAGTCTACCCGTAGCCGTTTTAGGCTCAATAATATCGCATTTATTACCAGATAATCGACAAAGTTTTAGGTTTATTGACCGCAGGCTCATGGTCCGTAGGTCATTCTGATTTTTGACCATCGAATCTTGTAGAGGACGATGAGACGTAGCGAACGGTACCTTATTTGACGTTTTAAGTCTACCCGTAGCCGTTTTAGGCTCAAAAATATCGCATTTATTACCAGATAATCGACAAATTTTTAGGTTTATTGACCGCAGGCTCATAGTGCGTGGGTCATTCTGATTTTTGACCATCGAATCTTGTAGAGGACGATGAGGCGGAGCGAACTGTATTTTATTTGACGGTCTAAGTCTACACGTAGCCGTTCTAAGAACAATCATATCGCATTTATTACCAGATAATCGACAAATTTTTAGGTTTATTGAACGCAGGCTCATGGTCCGTAGGTCATTCTGATTTTTGACCATCGAATCTTGTAGAGGACGATGAGACGTAGCGAACGGTACCTTATTTGACGTTTTAAGTCTACCCGTAGCCGTTTTAGGCTCAAAAATATCGCATTTATTACCAGTTAATCTACAAATTTTTAGGTTTATTGACCGCAGGCTCATAGTCCGTGGGTCATTCTGATTTTTGACCATCGAATCTTGTGGAGGACGATGAGGCGGAGCGAACGGTACCATATTTGACGTTCTAAGTCTACCCGTAGCCGTTTTAGGCTCTAAAATATCGCATTTATTACCAGATAATCGACAAATTTTTAGATTTATTGACCGCAGGCTCATAGTCGGTAGGTCATTCTGATTTTTGGTTATCGAATGTTGTAGAGGACGATGAGACGGAGCGAACTGTACCTTATTTGACGTTGTAAGTCTACCCGTAGCCGTTCTAGGCTCAAAAATAGCGCATTTATTACCAGATAATCGACAAACTTTTAGGTTTATTGACCGCAGGCTCATAGTCCGTGGGTCATTCTGATTTTTGACCATCGAATCTTGTAGAGGACGATGCGACGTAGCGAACGGTACCTTATTTGACGTTTTAAGTCTACCCGTAGCCGTTTTTGGCTCAAAAATATCGCATTTACTACAAGATAATCGACAAATTTTTAGGTTTATTGACCGCAGGCCCATAGTCTGTTGGTCATTCTGATTTTTGACCACCGAATCTTGTAGAGGACGATGAGACGTAGCGAACGGTACCTTATTTGACGTTCTAAATCTACCCGTTGCCATTCTAAGATCTAAAATATCGCATTCATTACCAGATAATCGACTAATTTTTAGGTTTATTGACCGCAGGCTCATAGTCCGTGGGTCATTTTAATTTTTGACCATCGAATCTTGTAGAGGACGATGAGGCGGAGAGAACGGTATCTTATTTGACGTTTTAAATCTACCCGTTACCGTTCTAGGATCAAAAATGTCGCATTCATTACCAGATAATCGACAAATGTTTAGGTTTATTGACCGCAGGTTAACAGTCCGTGAGTCATTCTGATTTTTGACCATCGAATCTTGTGGAGGACGATGAGGCGGAGCGAATGGTACCTTATTTGACGTTCTAAGTCTACCCGTAGCCGTTTTACGCTCAAAAATATCGCCTTTATTACAAGATAATCGACAAATATTTAGTTTTATTGACCGCAGGCCCATAGTCTCTGGTCATTTTGATTTTTGACCATCGAATCTTGTAGAGGACGATGGGGCGGTGCGAACGGTACCTTATTTGACGGTCTAAGTCTACACGTAGCCGTTCTACCATAAAAAATATCGCATTTATTAAAAGATAATCGACAAATTTTTTGGTTTATTGACCGCAGGCTCATAGTCCGTTGGTCATTCTGATTTTTGACCATCGAATGTTTTAGAGGACGATGAGACGGAGCGAACGGTACCTTATTTGACGTTCTAAGTCTAAACGCAGCCGCTCTAAGATCAAAAATATCGCATTTATTACCAAATAATCGACAAATGTATAGGTTTATTGACTGCAGGCCCATAGTCTGTCGGTCATTCTGATTTTTGACCATCGTATCTTGTAGAGGACGATGAGACGGAGCAAACGGTACCTTATTTGACGTTCCAAGTCTACACGTAGCCGTTATAAAATCAAAAATATCGCATTTACTACCAGATAATCGACAAATTTTTAGGTTTATTCACCGCAGGCTCATAGTCCGTGGGTCATTCTAATTTTTGACCATCGAATCTTGTAGAGAACGATGAGGCGGAGCGAACGGTACCTTATTTGATGTTCTAAGTCTACCCGTAGCCGTTTTAGGCTCAATAATATCGCATTTATTACCAGATAATCGACAAAGTTTTAGGTTTATTGACCGCAGGCTCATGGTCCGTAGGTCATTCTGATTTTTGACCATCGAATCTTGTAGAGGACGATGAGACGTAGCGAACGGTACCTTATTTGACGTTTTAAGTCTACCCGTAGCCGTTTTAGGCTCAAAAATATCGCATTTATTACCAGATAATCGACAAATTTTTAGGTTTATTGACCGCAGGCTCATAGTGCGTGGGTCATTCTGACTTTTGACCATCGAATCTTGTAGAGGACGATGAGGCGGAGCGAACTGTATTTTATTTGACGGTCTAAGTCTACACGTAGCCGTTCTAAGAACAATCATATCGCATTTATTACCAGATAATCGACAAATTTTTAGGTTTATTGACCACAGGCTCATGGTCCGTAGGTCATTCTGATTTTTGACCATCGAATCTTGTAGAGGACGATGAGACGTAGCGAACGGTACCTTATTTGACGTTTTAAGTCTACCCGTAGCCGTTTTAGGCTCAAAAATATCGCATTTATTACCAGATAATCGACAAATTTTTAGATTTATTGACCGCAGGCTCATAGTCGGTAGGTCATTCTGATTTTTGGCCATCGAATCTTGTAGAGGACGATGAGACGGAGCGAACTGTACCTTATTTGACATTGTAAGTCTACCCGTAGCCGTTCTAGGCTCAAAAATAGCGCATTTATTAACAGATAATCGACAAACTTTTAGGTTTATTGACCGCAGGCTCATAGTCCGTGGGTCATTCTGATTTTTGACCATCGAATCTTGTAGAGGACGATGCGACGTAGCGAACGGTACCTTATTTGACGTTTTAAGTCTACCCGTAGACGTTTTAGGCTCAAAAATACCGCATTTATTAGCAGATAATCGACAAATTTTTAGGTTTATTGACCGCAGGCTCATAGTCCGTGGGTCATTCTGACTTTTGACCATCGAATCTTGTAGAGGACGATGAGGCGGAGCGAACGGTACTTTATTTGACGGTCTAAGTCTACACGTACCCGTTCTAAGATCAAAAATATCGCATTTATTACCTGATAATCGACAAATGTATAGGTTTATTGACCGCAGGCTTATAGTCCATGGGTAATCCTAATTTTTGACCATCGAATCTTGTAGAGAACGATGAGACGTAGCGAACGGTACCTTATTTGACGTTCTAAATCTACCCGCTGCCGTTCTAGGATCAAATATATGGCATTCGTTACCAGATAATCGACAAATTTTTAGGTTTGTTGACCGCACGCTCATAGTCCGTGGGTCATTCTAATTTTTGACCATCGAATCTTGTAGAGGACGATGAGGCGGAGAGAACGGTACCTTATTTGACGTTTTAAGTCTACCCGTAGCCGTCCTAGGCTCAAAACAAGCGCATTTATTACCAGATAATCGACAAATTTTTAGGTTTATTGACCGCACGCTCATAGTGCGTGGTTCATTCTGACTTTTGACCATCGAATCTTGTAGAGGACCATGAGGCGGAGCGAACTGTATTTTATTTGACGGTCTAAGTCTACACGTAGCCGTTCTAAGATCTAACATATCGCATTTATTACCAGATAATCGACAAATTTTAAGGTTTATTGACTGCAGGCTCATAGTGCGTGGGTCATTCTGATTTTTGACCATCGAATCTTGTAGAGGACGATGAGGCGGAGCGAACGGTATTTTATTTGATGTTCTAAGTCTACCCGTAGCCGTTTTTGGCTCAAAAATATCGCATTTACTACAAGATAATCGACAAATTTTTAGTTTTATTGACAGCAGGCCCATAGTCTGTGGTCATTTTCATTTTTGACCATCAAATCTTGTAGAGGACGATGAGGCGGTGCGAACGGAACCTTATTTGACGGTCTAAGTCTACACGTAGCTGTTTTAACATCAAAAATATCGCATTTATTACCAGATAATCGACAAATTTTTAGGTTTATTGACCACAGGCTCATAGTCCGTTGGTCATTCTGATTTTTGACCATCGAATCTTGTAGAGGACGATGAGACGGAGCGAACGGTACCTTATTTGACGTTCTAAGTCTACACGCAGCCGCTCTAAGATCACAAATATCGCATTTATTACCAGATAATCGACAAATGTATAGGTTTATTGACCGCAGGCTTATAGTCCATGGGTCATTCTGATTTTTGACCATCGAATCTTGTAGAGGACGATGAGACGTAGCGAACGGTACCTTATTTGACGTTTTAAGTCTACCCGTAGCCGTTTTAGGCTCAAAAATATCGCATTTATTACCAGATAATCGACAAATTTTTAGGTTTATTGACCGCAGGCTCATAGTGCGTGGGTCATTCTGACTTTTGACCACCGAATCTTGTAGAGGACGATGAGACGTAGCTAACGGTACCTTATTTGACGTTCTAAATCTACCCGTTGCTATTCTAAGATCTAAAATATCGCATTCATTACCAGATAATCGACTAATTTTTAGGTTTATTGACCGCAGGCTCATAGTCCGTGGGTCATTTTAATTTTTGACCATCGAATCTTGTAGAGGACGATGAGGCGTAGCGAACGGTATCTTATTTGACGTTCTAAATCTACCCGTTGCCGTTCTAGGATCAAAAATGTCGCATTCATTACCAGATAATCGACAAATGTTTAGGTTTATTGACCGCAGGCTCATAGTCCGTGGGTCATTTTAATTTTTGACCATCGAATCTTGTAGAGGACGATGAGGCGGAGCGAACGGTATCTTATTTGACGTTCTAAATTTACCCGTTACCGTTCTAGGATCAAAAATGTCGCATTCATTACCAGATAATCGACAAATGTTTAGGTTTATTGACCGCAGGCCAATAGTCTCTGGTCATTTTGATTTTTGACAATCGAATCTTGTAGAGGACGATGGGACGGTGCGAACGGTACCTTATTTGACGGTCTAAGTCTACACGTAGCCGTTCTACCATAAAAAATATCGCATTTATTAAAAGATAATCGAGAAATTTTTTGGTTTATTGACCGCAGGCTCATAGTCCGTTGGTCATTCTGATTTTTGACCATCGAATGTTTTAGAGGACGATGAGACGGAGCGAACGGTACCTTATTTGACGTTCTAAGTCTAAACGCAGCCGCTCTAAGATCAAAAATATCGCATTTATTACCAAATAATCGACAAATGTATAGGTTTATTGACTGCAGGCCCATAGTCTGTCGGTCATTCTGATTTTTGACCATCGTATTTTGTAGAGGACGATGAGACGGAGCAAACGGTACTTTATTTGACGTTCTAAGTCTACACGTAGCCGTTATAAAATCAAAAATATCGCATTTACTACCAGATAATCGACAAATTTTTAGGTTTATTGACCGCAGGCTCATAGTCCGTGGGTCATTCTAATTTTTGACCATCGAATCTTGTAGAGGACGATGAGGCGGAGCGAACGGTACCTTATTTGATGTTCTAAGTCTACCCGTAGCCGTTTTAGGCTCAATAATATCGCATTTATTACCAGATAATCGACAAAGTTTTAGGTTTATTGACCGCAGGCTCATGGTCCGTAGGTCATTCTGATTTTTGACCATCGAATCTTGTAGAGGACGATGAGACGTAGCGAACGGTACCTTATTTGACGTTTTAAGTCTACTCGTAGCCGTTTTAGGCTCAAAAATATCGCATTTATTACCAGATAATCGACAAATTTTTAGGTTTATTGACCGCAGGCTCATAGTGCGTGGGTCATTCTGACTTTTGACCACTGAATCTTGTAGAGGACGATGAGACGTAGCTAGCGGTACCTTATTTGACGTTCCAAATCTACCCGTTGCCGTTCTATGATCTAAAATGTCGCATTCATTAACAGATAATCGACAAATGTTTAGGTTTATTGACTGCAGGCTCATAGTCCGTGGGTCATTCTGATTTTTGACCATCGAATCTTGTAGAGGACGATGAGACGTAGCGAACGGTACCTTATTTGACGTTTTAAGTCTACCCGTAGCCGTTTTTGGCTCAAAAATATCGCATTTACTACAAGATAATCGACAAATGTTTAGGTTTATTGACCGCAGGCTCATAGTCCGTGTGTCATTTTAATTTTTGACCATCGAATCTTGTAGAGGAAGATGAGGCGGAGCGAACGGTATCTTATTTGACGTTCTAAATCTACCCGTTACCGTTCTAGGATCAAAAATGTCGCATTCATTACCAGATAATCGACAAATGTTTAGGTTTATTGACCGCAGGTTAACAGTCCGTGGGTCATTCGGATTTTTGACCATCGAATCTTGTGGAGGACGATGAGGCGGAGCGAATGGTACCTTATTTGACGTTCTAAGTCTACCCGTAGCCGTTTTAGGCTCTAAAATATCGCAGACAAATTTTTAGATTTATTGACCGCAGGCTCATAGTCCGTAGGTCATTCTGATTTTTGGCCATCGAATCTTGTAGAGGACGATGCGACGTAGCGAACGGTACCTTATTTGACGTTTTAAGTCTACCCGTAGCCGTTTTAGGCTCAAAAATATCGCATTTATTACCAGATAATCGACAAATTTTTAGGTTTATTGACCGCAGGCTCATAGTCCGTGGGTCATTCTAATTTTTGACCATCGGGTCTTGTAGAGGACGATGAGACGGAGAGAACGGTACCTTATTTGACGTTCTAAGTCTACCCTTAGCCGTTTTAGGCTCTAAAATATCGCATTTATTACCAGATAATCGACAAATTTTTAGGTTTATTGACCGCAGGCTCATAGTCCGTGGGTCATTCTAATTTTTGACCATCGAGTCTTGTAGAGGACGATGAGACGGAGAGAACGGTATCTTATTTGACGTTCTAAGTCTACCCGTAGCCGTCCTAGGCTAAAAAAAAATCTCATTTATTACCAGATAATCGACAAATTTTTAAGTTTATTGACCGCAGGCTCATGGTCCGTAGGTCATTCTGATTTTTGACCATCGAATCTTGTAGAGGACGATGAGACGTAGCGAACGGTACCTTATTTGACGTTTTAAGTCTACCCGTAGCCGTTTTTGGCTCAAAAATATCGCATTTACTACAAGATAATCGACAAATTTTTAGGTTTATTGACCGCAGGCCCATAGTCTGTGGGTCATTCTGATTTTTGACCATCGAATCTTGTAGAGGACGATGAGACGTAGCCAACGGTACCTTATTTGACGTTCTAAGTCTACCCGTAGCCGTTTTACGCTCAAAAATATCGCCTTTATTACAAGATAATCGACAAATTTTTAGTTTTATTGACCGCAGGCCCATAGTCTCTGGTCATTTTGATTTTTGACAATCGAATCTTGTAGAGGACGATGGGACGGTGCGAACGGTACCTTATTTGACGGTCTAAGTCTACACGTAGCCGTTCTACCATAAAAAATATCGCATTTATTAAAAGATATTCGAGAAATTTTTTGGTTTATTGACCGCAGGCTCATAGTCCGTTGGTCATTCTGATTTTTGACCATCGAATGTTTTAGAGGACGATGAGATGGAGCGAACGGTACCTTATTTGACGTTCTAAGTCTAAACGCAGCCGCTCTAAGATCAAAAATATCGCATTTATTACCAAATAATCGACAAATGTATAGGTTTATTGACTGCAGGCCCATAGTCTGTCGGTCATTCTGATTTTTGACCATCGTATCTTGTAGAGGACGATGAGACGGAGCAAACGGTACCTTATTTGACGTTCTAAGTCTACACGTAGCCGTTATAAAATCACAAATATCGCATTTACTACCAGATAATCGACAAATTTTTAGGTTTATTGACCGCAGGCTCATAGTCCGTGGGTCATTCTAATTTTTGACAATCGAATCTTGTAGAGGACGATGAGGCGGAGCGAACGGTACCTTATTTGATGTTCTAAGTCTACCCGTAGCCGTTTTAGGCTCAATAATATCGCATTTATTACCAGATAATCGACAAAGTTTTAGGTTTATTGACCGCAGGCTCATGGTCCGTAGGTCATTCTGATTTTTGACCATCGAATCTTGTAGAGGACGATGAGACGTAGCGAACGGTACCTTATTTGACGTTTTAAGTCTACCCGTAGCCGTTTTAGGCTCAAAAATATCGCATTTATTACCAGATAATCGACAACTTTTTAGGTTTATTGACCGCAGGCTCATAGTGCGTGGGTCATTCTGACTTTTGACCACTGAATCTTGTAGAGGACGATGAGACGTAGCTAACGGTACCTTATTTGACGTTCCAAATCTACCCGTTGCCGTTCTATGATCTAAAATGTCGCATTCATTAACAGATAATCGACAAATGTTTAGGTTTATTGACTGCAGGCTCATAGTCCGTGGGTCATTCTGATTTTTGACCATCGAATCTTGTAGAGGACGATGAGACGTAGCGAACGGTACCTTATTTGACGTTTTAAGTCTATCCGTAGCCGTTTTTGGCTCAAAAATATCGCATTTACTACAAGATAATCGACAAATGTTTAGGTTTATTGACCGCAGGCTCATAGTCCGTGGGTCATTTTAATTTTTGACCATCGAATCTTGTAGAGGACGATGAGGCGGAGCGAACGGTATCTTATTTGACGTTCTAAATCTACCCGTTACCGTTCTAGGATCAAAAATGTCGCATTCATTACCAGATAATCGACAAATGTTTAGGTTTATTGACCGCAGGTTAACAGTCCGTGGGTCATTCTGATTTTTGACCATCGAATCTTGTGGAGGACGATGAGGCGGAGCGAATGGTACCTTATTTGACGTTCTAAGTCTACCCGTAGCCGTTTTAGGCTCTAAAATATCGCAGACAAATTTTTAGATTTATTGACCGCAGGCTCATAGTCCGTAGGTCATTCTGATTTTTGGCCATCGAATCTTGTAGAGGACGATGCGACGTAGCGAACGGTACCTTATTTGACGTTTTAAGTCTACCCGTAGCCGTTTTAGGCTAAAAAATATCGCATTTATTACCAGATAATCGACAAATTTTTAGGTTTATTGAACGCAGGCTCATAGTCCGTGGGTCATTCTGACTTTTGACCATCGAATCTTCTAGAGGACGATGAGGCGGAGCGAACGGTACCTTAGTTGACGTTCTAAGTCTACCCTTAGCCGTTTTAGGCTCTAAAATATCGCATTTATTACCAGATAATCGACAAATTTTTAGGTTTATTGACCGCAGGCTCATAGTCCGTGGGTCATTCTAATTTTTGACCATCGAGTCTTGTAGAGGACGATGAGACGGAGAGAACGGTACCTTATTTGACTTTCTAAGTCTACCCTTAGCCGTTTTAGGCTCTAAAATATCGCATTTATTACCAGATAATCGACAAATTTTTAGGTTTATTGACCGCAGGCTCATAGTCCGTGGGTCATTCTAATTTTTGACCATCGAGTCTTGTAGAGGACGATGAGACGGAGAGAACGGTATCTTATTTGACGTTCTAAGTCTACCCGTAGCCGTCCTAGGCTAAAAAAAAATCGCATTTATTACCAGATAATCGACAAATTTTTAAGTTTATTGACCGCAGGCTCATGGTCCGTAGGTCATTCTGATTTTTGACCATCGAATCTTGTAGAGGACGATGAGACGTAGCGAACGGTACCTTATTTGACGTTTTAAGTCTACCCGTAGCCGTTTTTGGCTCAAAAATATCGCATTTACTACAAGATAATCGACAAATTTTTAGGTTTATTGACCGCAGGCCCATAGTCTGTGGGTCATTCTGATTTTTGACCATCGAATCTTGTAGAGGACGATGAGACGTAGCCAACGGTACCTTATTTGACGTTCTAAGTCTACCCGTAGCCGTTTTACGCTCAAAAATATCGCCTTTATTACAAGATAATCGACAAATTTTTAGTTTTATTGACCGCAGGCCCATAGTCTCTGGTCATTTTGATTTTTGACAATCGAATCTTGTAGAGGACGATGGGACGGTGCGAACGGTACCTTATTTGACTGTCTAAGTCTACACGTAGCCGTTCTACCATAAAAAATATCGCATTTATTAAAAGATAATCGAGAAATTTTTTGGTTTATTGACCGCAGGCTCATAGTCCGTTGGTCATTCTGATTTTTGACCATCGAATGTTTTAGAGGACGATGAGATGGAGCGAACGGTACCTTATTTGACGTTCTAAGTCTAAACGCAGCCGCTCTAAGATCAAAAATATCGCATTTATTACCAAATAATCGACAAATGTATAGGTTTATTGACTGCAGGCCCATAGTCTGTCGGTCATTCTGATTTTTGACCATCGTATCTTGTAGAGGACGATGAGACGGAGCAAACGGTACCTTATTTGACGTTCTAAGTCTACACGTAGCCGTTATAAAATCAAAAATATCGCATTTACTACCAGATAATCGACAAATTTTTAGGTTTATTGACCGCAGGCTCATAGTCCGTGGGTCATTCTAATTTTTGACCATCGAATCTTGTAGAGGACGATGAGGCGGAGCGAACGGTACCTTATTTGATGTTCTAAGTCTACCCGTAGCCGTTTTAGGCTCAATAATATCGCATTTATTACCAGATAATCGACAAAGTTTTAGGTTTATTGACCGCAGGCTCATGGTCCGTAGGTCATTCTGATTTTTGACCATCGAATCTTGTAGAGGACGATGAGACGTAGCGAACGGTACCTTATTTGACGTTTTAAGTCTACCCGTAGCCGTTTTAGGCTCAAAAATATCGCATTTATTACCAGATAATCGACAAATTTTTAGGTTTATTGACCGCAGGCTCATAGTGCGTGGGTCATTCTGACTTTTGACCACTGAATCTTGTAGAGGACGATGAGACGTAGCTAACGGTACCTTATTTGACGTTCCAAATCTACCCGTTGCCGTTCTATGATCTAAAATGTCGCATTCATTAACAGATAATCGACAAATGTTTAGGTTTATTGACTGCAGGCTCATAGTCCGTGGGTCATTCTGATTTTTGACCATCGAATCTTGTAGAGGACGATGAGACGTAGCGAACGGTACCTTATTTGACGTTTAAGTCTACCCGTAGCCGTTTTTGGCTCAAAAATATCGCATTTACTACAAGATAATCGACAAATGTTTAGGTTTATTGACCGCAGGCTCATAGTCCGTGGGTAATTTTAATTTTTGACCATCGAATCTTGTAGAGGACGATGAGGCGGAGCGAACGGTATCTTATTTGACGTTCTAAATCTACCCGTTACCGTTCTAGGATCAAAAATGTCGCATTCATTACCAGATAATCGACAAATGTTTAGGTTTATTGACCGCAGGTTAACAGTCCGTGGGTCATTCTGATTTTTGACCATCGAACCTTGTGGAGGACGATGAGGCGGAGCGAATGGTACCTTATTTGACGTTCTAAGTCTACCCGTAGCCGTTTTAGGCTCAAAAATATCGCATTTATTACCAGATAATCGACAAATATTTAGGTTTATTGACCGCAGGCTCATAGTGCGTGGGTCATTCTGATTTTTGACCATCGAATCTTGTAGAGGACGATGAGGCGGAGCGAACTGTATTTTATTTGACGGTCTAAGTCTACACGTAGCCGTTCTAAGAACAATCATATCGCATTTATTACCAGATAATCGACAAATTTTTAGGTTTATTGAACGCAGGCTCATGGTCCGTAGGTCATTCTGATTTTTGACCATCGAATCTTGTAGAGGACGATGAGACGTAGCGAACGGTACCTTATTTGACGTTTTAAGTCTACCCGTAGCCGTTTTAGGATCAAATATATGGCATTCGTTACCAGATAATCGACAAATTTTTAGGTTTATTGACCGCACGCTCATAGTCCGTGGGTCATTCTAATTTTTGACCATCGAATCTTGTAGAGGACGATGAGGCGGAGCGAACGGTATCTTATTTGATGTTCTAAGTTTACCGGTAGCCGTTTTAGCTCAATAATATCGCATTTATTACCAGATAATCGACAAATTTTTAGGTTTATTGACCGCAGGCTCATGGTCCGTAGGTCATTCTGATTTTTGACCATCGAATCTTGTAGAGGACGATGAGACGTAGCGAACGGTACCTTATTTGACGTTTTAAGTCTACCCGTAGCCGTTTTAGGCTCAAAAATATCTCATTTATTACCAGATAATCTACAAATTTTTAGGTTTATTGACCGCAGGCTCATAGTCCGTGGGTCATTCTGATTTTTGACCATCGAATCTTGTGGAGGACGATGAGGCGGAGCGAACGGTAACTTATTTGACGTTCTAAGTTTACCCGTAGCCGTTTTAGGCTCTAAAATATCGCATTTATTACCAGATAATCGACAAATTTTTAGATTTATTGACCGCAGGCTCATAGTCGGTAGGTCATTCTGATTTTTGGCCATCGAATCTTGTAGAGGACGATGAGACGGAGCGAACTGTACCTTATTTGACGTTGTAAGTCTACCCGTAGCCGTTCTAGGCTCAAAAATAGCGCATTTATTACCAGATAATCGACAAACGTTTAGGTTTATTGACCGCAGGCTCATAGTCCGTAGGTCATTCTGACTTTTGACCATCGAATCTTGTAGAGGACGATGCGACGTAGCGAACGGTACCTTATTTGACGTTTTAAGTCTACCCGTAGACGTTTTAGGCTCAAAAATACCGCATTTATTAGCAGATAATCGACAAATTTTTAGGTTTATTGACCGCAGGCTCATAGTCCGTGGGTCATTCTGACTTTTGACCATCGAATCTTGTAGAGGACGATGAGGCGGAGCGAACGGTACTTTATTTGACGGTCTAAGTCTACACGTAGCCGTTCTAAGATCAAAAATATCGCATTTATTACCTGATAATCGACAAATGTATAGGTTTATTGACCGCAGGCTTATAGTCCATGGGTCATTCTAATTTTTGACCATCGAATCTTGTAGAGAACGATGAGACGTAGCGAACGGTACCTTATTTGACGTTCTAAATCTACCCGCTGCCGTTCTAGGATCAAATATATGGCATTCGTTACCAGATAATCGACAAATTTTTAGGTTTATTGACCGCACGCTCATAGTCCGTGGGTCATTCTAATTTTTGACCATCGAATTTTATAGAGAACGATGAGGCGGAGAGAACGGTACCTTATTTGACGTTCTAAGTCTACCCGTAGCCGTCCTAGGCTCAAAACAAGCGCATTTATTACCAGATAATCGACAAACTTTTAGGTTTATTGACCGCACGCTCATAGTGCGTGGGTCATTCTGACTTTTGACCATCGAATCTTGTAGAGGACCATGAGGCGGAGCGAACTGTATTTTATTTGACGGTCTAAGTCTACACGTAGCCGTTCTAAGATCTAACATATCGCATTTATTGCCAGATAATCGACAAATTTTAAGGTTTATTGACTGCAGGCTCATAGTGCGTTGGTCATTCTGATTTTTGACCATCGAATCTTGTAGAGGACGATGAGGCGGAGCGAACGGTATTTTATTTGATGTTCTAAGTCTACCCGTAGCCGTTTTTGGCTCAAAAATATCGCATTTACTACAAGATAATCGACAAATTTTTAGTTTTATTGACCGCAGGCTCATAGTCTGTGGTCATTTTCATTTTTGACCATCGAATCTTGTAGAGGACGATGAGGCGGTGCGAACGGTACCTTATTTGAAGGTCTAAGTCTACACGTAGCTGTTTTAACATAAAAAATATCGCATTTATTACCAGATAATCGACAAATTTTTAGTTTTATTGACCGCAGGCCCATAGTCTGTGGTCATTTTGATTTTTGACCATCGAATCTTGTAGAGTACGATGAGGCGGTGCGAACGGTACCTTATTTGACGGTCTAAGTCTACACGTAGCTGTTTTAACATCAAAAATATCGCATTTATTACCAGATAATCGACAAATTTTTAGGTTTATTGACCGCAGGCTCATAGTCCGTTGGTCATTCTGATTTTTGACCATCGAATCTTGTAGAGGACGATGAGACGGAGCGAACGGTACCTTATTTGACGTTCTAAGTCTACACGCAGCCGCTCTAAGATCACAAATATCGCATTTATTACCAGATAATCGACAAATGTATAGGTTTATTGACCGCAGGCTTATAGTCCATGGGTCATTCTGATTTTTGACCATCGAATCTTGTAGAGGACGATGAGGCGGAGAGAACGGTACCTTATTTGACGTTTTAAGTCTACCCGTAGCCGTCCTAGGCTCAAAACAAAACGCATTTATTACCACATAATCGACAAATTTTTAAGTTTATTGTCCGCAGGCTCATGGTCCGTAGGTCATTCTGATTTTTGACCATCGAATCTTGTAGAGGACGATGAGACGTAGCGAACGGTACCTTATTTGACGTTTTAAGTCTACCCGTAGCCGTTTTAGGCTCAAAAATATCGCATTTATTACCAGATAATCGACAAATTTTTAGGTTTATTGACCGCAGGCTCATAGTGCGTGGGTCATTCTGACTTTTGACCACTGAATCTTGTAGAGGACGATGAGACGTAGCTAACGGTACCTTATTTGACGTTCCAAATCTACCCGTTGCCGTTCTATGATCTAAAATGTCGCATTCATTAACAGATAATCGACAAATGTTTAGGTTTATTGACTGCAGGCTCATAGTCCGTGGGTCATTCTGATTTTTGACCATCGAATCTTGTAGAGGACGATGAGACGTAGCGAACGGTACCTTATTTGACGTTTTAAGTCTACCCGTAGCCGTTTTTGGCTCAAAAATATCGCATTTACTACAAGATAATCGACAAATGTTTAGGTTTATTGACCGCAGGCTCATAGTCCGTGTGTCATTTTAATTTTTGACCATCGAATCTTGTAGAGGACGATGAGGCGGAGCGAACGGTATCTTATTTGACGTTCTAAATCTACCCGTTACCGTTCTAGGATCAAAAATGTCGCATTCATTACCAGATAATCGACAAATGTTTAGGTTTATTGACCGCAGGTTAACAGTCCGTGGGTCATTCGGATTTTTGACCATCGAATCTTGTGGAGGACGATGAGGCGGAGCGAATGGTAACTTATTTGACGTTCTAAGTCTACCCGTAGCCGTTTTAGGCTCTAAAATATCGCAGACAAATTTTTAGATTTATTGACCGCAGGCTCATAGTCCGTAGGTCATTCTGATTTTTGGCCATCGAATCTTGTAGAGGACGATGCGACGTAGCGAACGGTACCTTATTTGACGTTTTAAGTCTACCCGTAGCCGTTTTAGGCTCAAAAATATCGCATTTATTACCAGATAATCGACAAATTTTTAGGTTTATTGACCGCAGGCTCATAGTCCGTGGGTCATTCTAATTTTTGACCATCGAGTCTTGTAGAGGACGATGAGACGGAGAGAACGGTACCTTATTTGACGTTCTAAGTCTACCCTTAGCCGTTTTAGGCTCTAAAATATCGCATTTATTACCAGATAATCGACAAATTTTTAGGTTTATTGACCGCAGGCTCATAGTCCGTGGGTCATTCTAATTTTTGACCATCGAGTCTTGTAGAGGACGATGAGACGGAGAGAACGGTATCTTATTTGACGTTCTAAGTCTACCCGTAGCCGTCCTAGGCTAAAAAAAAATCGCATTTATTACCAGATAATCGACAAATTTTTAAGTTTATTGACCGCAGGCTCATGGTCCGTAGGTCATTCTGATTTTTGACCATCGAATCTTGTAGAGGACGATGAGACGTAGCGAACGGTACCTTATTTGACGTTTTAAGTCTACCCGTAGCCGTTTTTGGCTCAAAAATATCGCATTTACTACAAGATAATCGACAAATTTTTAGGTTTATTGACCGCAGGCCCATAGTCTGTGGGTCATTCTGATTTTTGACCATCGAATCTTGTAGAGGACGATGAGACGTAGCCAACGGTACCTTATTTGACGTTCTAAGTCTACCCGTAGCCGTTTTACGCTCAAAAATATCGCCTTTATTACAAGATAATCGACAAATTTTTAGTTTTATTGACCGCAGGCCCATAGTCTCTGGTCATTTTGATTTTTGACAATCGAATCTTGTAGAGGACGATGGGACGGTGCGAACGGTACCTTATTTGACGGTCTAAGTCTACACGTAGCCGTTCTACCATAAAAAATATCGCATTTATTAAAAGATAATCGAGAAATGTTTTGGTTTATTGACCGCAGGCTCATAGTCCGTTGGTCATTCTGATTTTTGACCATCGAATGTTTTAGAGGACGATGAGATGGAGCGAACGGTACCTTATTTGACGTTCTAAGTCTAAACGCAGCCGCTCTAAGATCAAAAATATCGCATTTATTACCAAATAATCGACAAATGTATAGGTTTATTGACTGCAGGCCCATAGTCTGTCGGTCATTCTGATTTTTGACCATCGTATCTTGTAGAGGACGATGAGACGGAGCAAACGGTACCTTATTTGACGTTCTAAGTCTACACGTAGCCGTTATAAAATCAAAAATATCGCATTTACTACCAGATAATCGACAAATTTTTAGGTTTATTGACCGCAGGCTCATAGTCCGTGGGTCATTCTAATTTTTGACCATCGAATCTTGTAGAGGACGATGAGGCGGAGCGAACGGTACCTTATTTGATGTTCTAAGTCTACCCGTAGCCGTTTTAGGCTCAATAATATCGCATTTATTACCAGATAATCGACAAAGTTTTAGGTTTATTGACCGCAGGCTCATGGTCCGTAGGTCATTCTGATTTTTGACCATCGAATCTTGTAGAGGACGATGAGACGTAGCGAACGGTACCTTATTTGACGTTTTAAGTCTACCCGTAGCCGTTTTAGGCTCAAAAATATCGCATTTATTACCAGATAATCGACAACTTTTTAGGTTTATTGACCGCAGGCTCATAGTGCGTGGGTCATTCTGACTTTTGACCACTGAATCTTGTAGAGGACGATGAGACGTAGCTAACGGTACCTTATTTGACGTTCCAAATCTACCCGTTGCCGTTCTATGATCTAAAATGTCGCATTCATTAACAGATAATCGACAAATGTTTAGGTTTATTGACTGCAGGCTCATAGTCCGTGGGTCATTCTGATTTTTGACCATCGAATCTTGTAGAGGACGATGAGACGTAGCGAACGGTACCTTATTTGACGTTTTAAGTCTACCCGTAGCCGTTTTTGGCTCAAAAATATCGCATTTACTACAAGATAATCGACAAATGTTTAGGTTTATTGACCGCAGGCTCATAGTCCGTGGGTCATTTTAATTTTTGACCATCGAATCTTGTAGAGGACGATGAGGCGGAGCGAACGGTATCTTATTTGACGTTCTAAATCTACCCGTTACCGTTCTAGGATCAAAAATGTCGCATTCATTACCAGATAATCGACAAATGTTTAGGTTTATTGACCGCAGGTTAACAGTCCGTGGGTCATTCTGATTTTTGACCATCGAATCTTGTGGAGGACGATGAGGCGGAGCGAATGGTACCTTATTTGACGTTCTAAGTCTACCCGTAGCCGTTTTAGGCTCTAAAATATCGCAGACAAATTTTTAGATTTATTGACCGCAGGCTCATAGTCCGTAGGTCATTCTGATTTTTGGCCATCGAATCTTGTAGAGGACGATGCGACGTAGCGAACGGTACCTTATTTGACGTTTTAAGTCTACCCGTAGCCGTTTTAGGCTAAAAAATATCGCATTTATTACCAGATAATCGACAAATTTTTAGGTTTATTGAACGCAGGCTCATAGTCCGTGGGTCATTCTGACTCTTGACCATCGAATCTTCTAGAGGACGATGAGGCGGAGCGAACGGTACCTTAGTTGACGTTCTAAGTCTACCCTTAGCCGTTTTAGGCTCTAAAATATCGCATTTATTACCAGATAATCGACAAATTTTTAGGTTTATTGACCGCAGGCTCATAGTCCGTGGGTCATTCTAATTTTTGACCATCGAGTCTTGTAGAGGACGATGAGACGGAGAGAACGGTACCTTATTTGACTTTCTAAGTCTACCCTTAGCCGTTTTAGGCTCTAAAATATCGCATTTATTACCAGATAATCGACAAATTTTTAGGTTTATTGACCGCAGGCTCATAGTCCGTGGGTCATTCTAATTTTTGACCATCGAGTCTTGTAGAGGACGATGAGACGGAGAGAACGGTATCTTATTTGACGTTCTAAGTCTACCCGTAGCCGTCCTAGGCTAAAAAAAAATCGCATTTATTACCAGATAATCGACAAATTTTTAAGTTTATTGACCGCAGGCTCATGGTCCGTAGGTCATTCTGATTTTTGACCATCGAATCTTGTAGAGGACGATGAGACGTAGCGAACGGTACCTTATTTGACGTTTTAAGTCTACCCGTAGCCGTTTTTGGCTCAAAAATATCGCATTTACTACAAGATAATCGACAAATTTTTAGGTTTATTGACCGCAGGCCCATAGTCTGTGGGTCATTCTGATTTTTGACCATCGAATCTTGTAGAGGACGATGAGACGTAGCCAACGGTACCTTATTTGACGTTCTAAGTCTACCCGTAGCCGTTTTACGCTCAAAAATATCGCCTTTATTACAAGATAATCGACAAATTTTTAGTTTTATTGACCGCAGGCCCATAGTCTCTGGTCATTTTGATTTTTGACAATCGAATATTGTAGAGGACGATGGGACGGTGCGAACGGTACCTTATTTGACGGTCTAAGTCTACACGTAGCCGTTCTACCATAAAAAATATCGCATTTATTAAAAGATAATCGAGAAATTTTTTGGTTTATTGACCGCAGGCTCATAGTCCGTTGGTCATTCTGATTTTTGACCATCGAATGTTTTAGAGGACGATGAGATGGAGCGAACGGTACCTTATTTGACGTTCTAAGTCTAAACGCAGCCGCTCTAAGATCAAAAATATCGCATTTATTACCAAATAATCGACAAATGTATAGGTTTATTGACTGCAGGCCCATAGTCTGTCGGTCATTCTGATTTTTGACCATCGTATCTTGTAGAGGACGATGAGACGGAGCAAACGGTACCTTATTTGACGTTTTAAGTCTACACGTAGCCGTTATAAAATCAAAAATATCGCATTTACTACCAGATAATCGACAAATTTTTAGGTTTATTGACCGCAGGCTCATAGTCCGTGGGTCATTCTAATTTTTGACCATCGAATCTTGTAGAGGACGATGAGGCGGAGCGAACGGTACCTTATTTGATGTTCTAAGTCTACCCGTAGCCGTTTTAGGCTCAATAATATCGCATTTATTACCAGATAATCGACAAAGTTTTAGGTTAATTGACCGCAGGCTCATGGTCCGTAGGTCATTCTAATTTTTGACCATCGAATCTTGTAGAGGACGATGAGACGTAGCGAACGGTACCTTATTTGACGTTTTAAGTCTACCCGTAGCCGTTTTAGGCTCAAAAATATCGCATTTATTACCAGATAATCGACACATTTTTAGGTTTATTGACCGCAGGTTCATAGTGCGTGGGTCATTCTGACTTTTGACCACTGAATCTTGTAGAGGACGATGAGACGTAGCTAACGGTACCTTATTTGACGTTCCAAATCTACCCGTTGCCGTTCTATGATCTAAAATGTCGCATTCATTAACAGATAATCGACAAATGTTTAGGTTTATTGACTGCAGGCTCATAGTCCGTGGGTCATTCTGATTTTTGACCATCGAATCTTGTAGAGGACGATGAGACGTAGCGAACGGTACCTTATTTGACGTTTAAGTCTACCCGTAGCCGTTTTTGGCTCAAAAATATCGCATTTACTACAAGATAATCGACAAATGTTTAGGTTTATTGACCGCAGGCTCATAGTCCGTGGGTAATTTTAATTTTTGACCATCGAATCTTGTAGAGGACGATGAGGCGGAGCGAACGGTATCTTATTTGACGTTCTAAATCTACCCGTTACCGTTCTAGGATCAAAAATGTCGCATTCATTACCAGATAATCGACAAATGTTTAGGTTTATTGACCGCAGGTTAACAGTCCGTGGGTCATTCTGATTTTTGACCATCGAACCTTGTGGAGGACGATGAGGCGGAGCGAATGGTACCTTATTTGACGTTCTAAGTCTACCCGTAGCCGTTTTAGGCTCAAAAATATCGCATTTATTACCAGATAATCGACAAATATTTAGGTTTATTGACCGCAGGCTCATAGTGCGTGGGTCATTCTGATTTTTGACCATCGAATCTTGTAGAGGACGATGAGGCGGAGCGAACTGTATTTTATTTGACGGTCTAAGTCTACACGTAGCCGTTCTAAGAACAATCATATCGCATTTATTACCAGATAATCGACAAATTTTTAGGTTTATTGAACGCAGGCTCATGGTCCGTAGGTCATTCTGATTTTTGACCATCGAATCTTGTAGAGGACGATGAGACGTAGCGAACGGTACCTTATTTGACGTTTTAAGTCTACCCGTAGCCGTTTTAGGATCAAATATATGGCATTCGTTACCAGATAATCGACAAATTTTTAGGTTTATTGACCGCACGCTCATAGTCCGTGGGTCATTCTAATTTTTGACCATCGAATCTTGTAGAGGACGATGAGGCGGAGCGAACGGTATCTTATTTGATGTTCTAAGTTTACCGGTAGCCGTTTTAGCTCAATAATATCGCATTTATTACCAGATAATCGACAAATTTTTAGGTTTATTGACCGCAGGCTCATGGTCCGTAGGTCATTCTGATTTTTGACCATCGAATCTTGTAGAGGACGATGAGACGTAGCGAACGGTACCTTATTTGACGTTTTAAGTCTACCCGTAGCCGTTTTAGGCTCTAAAATATCGCATTTATTACCAGATAATCGACAAATTTTTAGATTTATTGACCGCAGGCTCATAGTCGGTAGGTCATTCTGATTTTTGGCCATCGAATCTTGTAGAGGACGATGAGACGGAGCGAACTGTACCTTATTTGACGTTGTAAGTCTACCCGTAGCCGTTCTAGGCTCAAAAATAGCGCATTTATTACCAGATAATCGACAAACTTTTAGGTTTATTGACCGCAGGCTCATAGTCCGTAGGTCATTCTGACTTTTGACCATCGAATCTTGTAGAGGACGATGCGACGTAGCGAACGGTACCTTATTTGACGTTTTAAGTCTACCCGTAGACGTTTTAGGCTCAAAAATACCGCATTTATTAGCAGATAATCGACAAATTTTTAGGTTTATTGACCGCAGGCTCATAGTCCGTGGGTCATTCTGACTTTTGACCATCGAATCTTGTAGAGGACGATGAGGCGGAGCGAACGGTACTTTATTTGACGGTCTAAGTCTACACGTAGCCGTTCTAAGATCAAAAATATCGCATTTATTACCTGATAATCGACAAATGTATAGGTTTATTGACCGCAGGCTTATAGTCCATGGGTCATTCTAATTTTTGACCATCGAATCTTGTAGAGAACGATGAGACGTAGCGAACGGTACCTTATTTGACGTTCTAAATCTACCCGCTGCCGTTCTAGGATCAAATATATGGCATTCGTTACCAGATAATCGACAAATTTTTAGGTTTATTGACCGCACGCTCATAGTCCGTGGGTCATTCTAATTTTTGACCATCGAATTTTATAGAGAACGATGAGGCGGAGAGAACGGTACCTTATTTGACGTTCTAAGTCTACCCGTAGCCGTCCTAGGCTCAAAACAAGCGCATTTATTACCAGATAATCGACAAACTTTTAGGTTTATTGACCGCACGCTCATAGTGCGTGGGTCATTCTGACTTTTGACCATCGAATCTTGTAGAGGACCATGAGGCGGAGCGAACTGTATTTTATTTGACGGTCTAAGTCTACACGTAGCCGTTCTAAGATCTAACATATCGCATTTATTACCAGATAATCGACAAATTTTAAGGTTTATTGACTGCAGGCTCATAGTGCGTTGGTCATTCTGATTTTTGACCATCGAATCTTGTAGAGGACGATGAGGCGGAGCGAACGGTATTTTATTTGATGTTCTAAGTCTACCCGTAGCCGTTTTTGGCTCAAAAATATCGCATTTACTACAAGATAATCGACAAATTTTTAGTTTTATTGACCGCAGGCTCATAGTCTGTGGTCATTTTCATTTTTGACCATCGAATCTTGTAGAGGACGATGGGGCGGTGCGAACGGTACCTTATTTGAAGGTCTAAGTCTACACGTAGCTGTTTTAACATAAAAAATATCGCATTTATTACCAGATAATCGACAAATTTTTAGTTTTATTGACCGCAGGCCCATAGTCTGTGGTCATTTTGATTTTTGACCATCGAATCTTGTAGAGTACGATGAGGCGGTGCGAACGGTACCTTATTTGACGGTCTAAGTCTACACGTAGCTGTTTTAACATCAAAAATATCGCATTTATTACCAGATAATCGACAAATTTTTAGGTTTATTGACCGCAGGCTCATAGTCCGTTGGTCATTCTGATTTTTGACCATCGAATCTTGTAGAGGACGATGAGACGGAGCGAACGGTACCTTATTTGACGTTCTAAGTCTACACGCAGCCGCTCTAAGATCACAAATATCGCATTTATTACCAGATAATCGACAAATGTATAGGTTTATTGACCGCAGGCTTATAGTCCATGGGTCATTCTGATTTTTGACCATCGAATCTTGTAGAGGACGATGAGGCGGAGAGAACGGTACCTTATTTGACGTTTTAAGTCTACCCGTAGCCGTCCTAGGCTCAAAACAAAACGCATTTATTACCACATAATCGACAAATTTTTAAGTTTATTGTCCGCAGGCTCATGGTCCGTAGGTCATTCTGATTTTTGACCATCGAATCTTGTAGAGGACGATGAGACGTAGCGAACGGTACCTTATTTGACGTTTTAAGTCTACCCGTAGCCGTTTTAGGCTCAAAAATATCGCATTTATTACCAGATAATCGACAAATTTTTAGGTTTATTGACCGCAGGCTCATAGTGCGTGGGTCATTCTGACTTTTGACCACTGAATCTTGTAGAGGACGATGAGACGTAGCTAGCGGTACCTTATTTGACGTTCCAAATCTACCCGTTGCCGTTCTATGATCTAAAATGTCGCATTCATTAACAGATAATCGACAAATGTTTAGGTTTATTGACTGCAGGCTCATAGTCCGTGGGTCATTCTGATTTTTGACCATCGAATCTTGTAGAGGACGATGAGACGTAGCGAACGGTACCTTATTTGACGTTTTAAGTCTACCCGTAGCCGTTTTTGGCTCAAAAATATCGCATTTACTACAAGATAATCGACAAATGTTTAGGTTTATTGACCGCAGGCTCATAGTCCGTGTGTCATTTTAATTTTTGACCATCGAATCTTGTAGAGGACGATGAGGCGGAGCGAACGGTATCTTATTTGACGTTCTAAATCTACCCGTTACCGTTCTAGGATCAAAAATGTCGCATTCATTACCAGATAATCGACAAATGTTTAGGTTTATTGACCGCAGGTTAACAGTCCGTGGGTCATTCGGATTTTTGACCATCGAATCTTGTGGAGGACGATGAGGCGGAGCGAATGGTAACTTATTTGACGTTCTAAGTCTACCCGTAGCCGTTTTAGGCTCTAAAATATCGCAGACAAATTTTTAGATTTATTGACCGCAGGCTCATAGTCCGTAGGTCATTCTGATTTTTGGCCATCGAATCTTGTAGAGGACGATGCGACGTAGCGAACGGTACCTTATTTGACGTTTTAAGTCTACCCGTAGCCGTTTTAGGCTCAAAAATATCGCATTTATTACCAGATAATCGACAAATTTTTAGGTTTATTGACCGCAGGCTCATAGTCCGTGGGTCATTCTAATTTTTGACCATCGAGTCTTGTAGAGGACGATGAGACGGAGAGAACGGTACCTTATTTGACGTTCTAAGTCTACCCTTAGCCGTTTTAGGCTCTAAAATATCGCATTTATTACCAGATAATCGACAAATTTTTAGGTTTATTGACCGCAGGCTCATAGTCCGTGGGTCATTCTAATTTTTGACCATCGAGTCTTGTAGAGGACGATGAGACGGAGAGAACGGTATCTTATTTGACGTTCTAAGTCTACCCGTAGCCGTCCTAGGCTAAAAAAAAATCGCATTTATTACCAGATAATCGACAAATTTTTAAGTTTATTGACCGCAGGCTCATGGTCCGTAGGTCATTCTGATTTTTGACCATCGAATCTTGTAGAGGACGATGAGACGTAGCGAACGGTACCTTATTTGACGTTTTAAGTCTACCCGTAGCCGTTTTTGGCTCAAAAATATCGCATTTACTACAAGATAATCGACAAATTTTTAGGTTTATTGACCGCAGGCCCATAGTCTGTGGGTCATTCTGATTTTTGACCATCGAATCTTGTAGAGGACGATGAGACGTAGCCAACGGTACCTTATTTGACGTTCTAAGTCTACCCGTAGCCGTTTTACGCTCAAAAATATCGCCTTTATTACAAGATAATCGACAAATTTTTAGTTTTATTGACCGCAGGCCCATAGTCTCTGGTCATTTTGATTTTTGACAATCGAATCTTGTAGAGGACGATGGGACGGTGCGAACGGTACCTTATTTGACGGTCTAAGTCTACACGTAGCCGTTCTACCATAAAAAATATCGCATTTATTAAAAGATAATCGAGAAATTTTTTGGTTTATTGACCGCAGGCTCATAGTCCGTTGGTCATTCTGATTTTTGACCATCGAATGTTTTAGAGGACGATGAGATGGAGCGAACGGTACCTTATTTGACGTTCTAAGTCTAAACGCAGCCGCTCTAAGATCAAAAATATCGCATTTATTACCAAATAATCGACAAATGTATAGGTTTATTGACTGCAGGCCCATAGTCTGTCGGTCATTCTGATTTTTGACCATCGTATCTTGTAGAGGACGATGAGACGGAGCAAACGGTACCTTATTTGACGTTCTAAGTCTACACGTAGCCGTTATAAAATCAAAAATATCGCATTTACTACCAGATAATCGACAAATTTTTAGGTTTATTGACCGCAGGCTCATAGTCCGTGGGTCATTCTAATTTTTGACCATCGAATCTTGTAGAGGACGATGAGGCGGAGCGAACGGTACCTTATTTGATGTTCTAAGTCTACCCGTAGCCGTTTTAGGCTCAATAATATCGCATTTATTACCAGATAATCGACAAAGTTTTAGGTTTATTGACCGCAGGCTCATGGTCCGTAGGTCATTCTGATTTTTGACCATCGAATCTTGTAGAGGACGATGAGACGTAGCGAACGGTACCTTATTTGACGTTTTAAGTCTACCCGTAGCCGTTTTAGGCTCAAAAATATCGCATTTATTACCAGATAATCGACAACTTTTTAGGTTTATTGACCGCAGGCTCATAGTGCGTGGGTCATTCTGACTTTTGACCACTGAATCTTGTAGAGGACGATGAGACGTAGCTAACGGTACCTTATTTGACGTTCCAAATCTACCCGTTGCCGTTCTATGATCTAAAATGTCGCATTCATTAACAGATAATCGACAAATGTTTAGGTTTATTGACTGCAGGCTCATAGTCCGTGGGTCATTCTGATTTTTGACCATCGAATCTTGTAGAGGACGATGAGACGTAGCGAACGGTACCTTATTTGACGTTTTAAGTCTACCCGTAGCCGTTTTTGGCTCAAAAATATCGCATTTACTACAAGATAATCGACAAATGTTTAGGTTTATTGACCGCAGGCTCATAGTCCGTGGGTCATTTTAATTTTTGACCATCGAATCTTGTAGAGGACGATGAGGCGGAGCGAACGGTATCTTATTTGACGTTCTAAATCTACCCGTTACCGTTCTAGGATCAAAAATGTCGCATTCATTACCAGATAATCGACAAATGTTTAGGTTTATTGACCGCAGGTTAACAGTCCGTGGGTCATTCTGATTTTTGACCATCGAATCTTGTGGAGGACGATGAGGCGGAGCGAATGGTACCTTATTTGACGTTCTAAGTCTACCCGTAGCCGTTTTAGGCTCTAAAATATCGCAGACAAATTTTTAGATTTATTGACCGCAGGCTCATAGTCCGTAGGTCATTCTGATTTTTGGCCATCGAATCTTGTAGAGGACGATGCGACGTAGCGAACGGTACCTTATTTGACGTTTTAAGTCTACCCGTAGCCGTTTTAGGCTAAAAAATATCGCATTTATTACCAGATAATCGACAAATTTTTAGGTTTATTGAACGCAGGCTCATAGTCCGTGGGTCATTCTGACTTTTGACCATCGAATCTTCTAGAGGACGATGAGGCGGAGCGAACGGTACCTTAGTTGACGTTCTAAGTCTACCCTTAGCCGTTTTAGGCTCTAAAATATCGCATTTATTACCAGATAATCGACAAATTTTTAGGTTTATTGACCGCAGGCTCATAGTCCGTGGGTCATTCTAATTTTTGACCATCGAGTCTTGTAGAGGACGATGAGACGGAGAGAACGGTACCTTATTTGACGTTCTAAGTCTACCCTTAGCCGTTTTAGGCTCTAAAATATCGCATTTATTACCAGATAATCGACAAATTTTTAGGTTTATTGACCGCAGGCTCATAGTCCGTGGGTCATTCTAATTTTTGACCATCGAGTCTTGTAGAGGACGATGAGACGGAGAGAACGGTATCTTATTTGACGTTCTAAGTCTACCCGTAGCCGTCCTAGGCTAAAAAAAAATCGCATTTATTACCAGATAATCGACAAATTTTTAAGTTTATTGACCGCAGGCTCATGGTCCGTAGGTCATTCTGATTTTTGACCATCGAATCTTGTAGAGGACGATGAGACGTAGCGAACGGTACCTTATTTGACGTTTTAAGTCTACCCGTAGCCGTTTTTGGCTCAAAAATATCGCATTTACTACAAGATAATCGACAAATTTTTAGGTTTATTGACCGCAGGCCCATAGTCTGTGAGTCATTCTGATTTTTGACCATCGAATCTTGTAGAGGACGATGAGACGTAGCCAACGGTACCTTATTTGACGTTCTAAGTCTACCCGTAGCCGTTTTACGCTCAAAAATATCGCCTTTATTACAAGATAATCGACAAATTTTTAGTTTTATTGACCGCAGGCCCATAGTCTCTGGTCATTTTGATTTTTGACAATCGAATCTTGTAGAGGACGATGGGACGGTGCGAACGGTACCTTATTTGACGGTCTAAGTCTACACGTAGCCGTTCTACCATAAAAAATATCGCATTTATTAAAAGATAATCGAGAAATTTTTTGGTTTATTGACCGCAGGCTCATAGTCCGTTGGTCATTCTGATTTTTGACCATCGAATGTTTTAGAGGACGATGAGATGGAGCGAACGGTACCTTATTTGACGTTCTAAGTCTAAACGCAGCCGCTCTAAGATCAAAAATATCGCATTTATTACCAAATAATCGACAAATGTATAGGTTTATTGACTGCAGGCCCATAGTCTGTCGGTCATTCTGATTTTTGACCATCGTATCTTGTAGAGGACGATGAGACGGAGCAAACGGTACCTTATTTGACGTTCTAAGTCTACACGTAGCCGTTATAAAATCAAAAATATCGCATTTACTACCAGATAATCGACAAATTTTTAGGTTTATTGACCGCAGGCTCATAGTCCGTTGGTCATTCTAATTTTTGACCATCGAATCTTGTAGAGGACGATGAGGCGGAGCGAACGGTACCTTATTTGATGTTCTAAGTCTACCCGTAGCCGTTTTAGGCTCAATAATATCGCATTTATTACCAGATAATCGACAAAGTTTTAGGTTTATTGACCGCAGGCTCATGGTCCGTAGGTCATTCTGATTTTTGACCATCGAATCTTGTAGAGGACGATGAGACGTAGCGAACGGTACCTTATTTGACGTTTTAAGTCTACCCGTAGCCGTTTTAGGCTCAAAAATATGGCATTTATTACCAGATAATCGACAAATTTTTAGGTTTATTGACCGCAGGCTCATAGTGCGTGGGTCATTCTGACTTTTGACCACTGAATCTTGTAGAGGACGATGAGACGTAGCTAACGGTACCTTATTTGACGTTCCAAATCTACCCGTTGCCGTTCTATGATCTAAAATGTCGCATTCATTAACAGATAATCGACAAATGTTTAGGTTTATTGACTGCAGGCTCATAGTCCGTGGGTCATTCTGATTTTTGACCATCGAATCTTGTAGAGGACGATGAGACGTAGCGAACGGTACCTTATTTGACGTTTAAGTCTACCCGTAGCCGTTTTTGGCTCAAAAATATCGCATTTACTACAAGATAATCGACAAATGTTTAGGTTTATTGACCGCAGGCTCATAGTCCGTGGGTCATTTTAATTTTTGACCATCGAATCTTGTAGAGGACGATGAGGCGGAGCGAACGGTATCTTATTTGACGTTCTAAATCTACCCGTTACCGTTCTAGGATCAAAAATGTCGCATTCATTACCAGATAATCGACAAATGTTTAGGTTTATTGACCGCAGGTTAACAGTCCGTGGGTCATTCTGATTTTTGACCATCGAACCTTGTGGAGGACGATGAGGCGGAGCGAATGGTACCTTATTTGACGTTCTAAGTCTACCCGTAGCCGTTTTAGGCTCAAAAATATCGCATTTATTACCAGATAATCGACAAATATTTAGGTTTATTGACCGCAGGCTCATAGTGCGTGGGTCATTCTGATTTTTGACCATCGAATCTTGTAGAGGACGATGAGGCGGAGCGAACTGTATTTTATTTGACGGTCTAAGTCTACACGTAGCCGTTCTAAGAACAATCATATCGCATTTATTACCAGATAATCGACAAATTTTTAGGTTTATTGAACGCAGGCTCATGGTCCGTAGGTCATTCTGATTTTTGACCATCGAATCTTGTAGAGGACGATGAGACGTAGCGAACGGTACCTTATTTGACGTTTTAAGTCTACCCGTAGCCGTTTTAGGATCAAATATATGGCATTCGTTACCAGATAATCGACAAATTTTTAGGTTTATTGACCGCACGCTCATAGTCCGTGGGTCATTCTAATTTTTGACCATCGAATCTTGTAGAGGACGATGAGGCGGAGCGAACGGTATCTTATTTGATGTTCTAAGTTTACCGGTAGCCGTTTTAGCTCAATAATATCGCATTTATTACCAGATAATCGACAAATTTTTAGGTTTATTGACCGCAGGCTCATGGTCCGTAGGTCATTCTGATTTTTGACCATCGAATCTTGTAGAGGACGATGAGACGTAGCGAACGGTACCTTATTTGACGTTTTAAGTCTACCCGTAGCCGTTTTAGGCTCAAAAATATCGCATTTATTACCAGATAATCTACAAATTTTTAGGTTTATTGACCGCAGGCTCATAGTCCGTGGGTCATTCTGATTTTTGACCATCGAATCTTGTGGAGGACGATGAGGCGGAGCGAACGGTAACTTATTTGACGTTCTAAGTTTACCCGTAGCCGTTTTAGGCTCTAAAATATCGCATTTATTACCAGATAATCGACAAATTTTTAGATTTATTGACCGCAGGCTCATAGTCGGTAGGTCATTCTGATTTTTGGCCATCGAATCTTGTAGAGGACGATGAGACGGAGCGAACTGTACCTTATTTGACGTTGTAAGTCTACCCGTAGCCGTTCTAGGCTCAAAAATAGCGCATTTATTACCAGATAATCGACAAACTTTTAGGTTTATTGACCGCAGGCTCATAGTCCGTGGGTCATTCTGACTTTTGACCATCGAATCTTGTAGAGGACGATGCGACGTAGCGAACGGTACCTTTTTTGACGTTTTAAGTCTACCCGTAGACGTTTTAGGCTCAAAAATACCGCATTTATTAGCAGATAATCGACAAATTTTTAGGTTTATTGACCGCAGGCTCATAGTCCGTGGGTCATTCTGACTTTTGACCATCGAATCTTGTAGAGGACGATGAGGCGGAGCGAACGGTACTTTATTTGACGGTCTAAGTCTACACGTAGCCGTTCTAAGATCAAAAATATCGCATTTATTACCTGATAATCGACAAATGTATAGGTTTATTGACCGCAGGCTTATAGTCCATGGGTCATTCTAATTTTTGACCATCGAATCTTGTAGAGAACGATGAGACGTAGCGAACGGTACCTTATTTGACGTTCTAAATCTACCCGCTGCCGTTCTAGGATCAAATATATGGCATTCGTTACCAGATAATCGACAAATTTTTAGGTTTATTGACCGCACGCTCATAGTCCGTGGGTCATTCTAATTTTTGACCATCGAATTTTATAGAGAACGATGAGGCGGAGAGAACGGTACCTTATTTGACGTTCTAAGTCTACCCGTAGCCGTCCTAGGCTCAAAACAAGCGCATTTATTACCAGATAATCGACAAACTTTTAGGTTTATTGACCGCACGCTCATAGTGCGTGGGTCATTCTGACTTTTGACCATCGAATCTTGTAGAGGACCATGAGGCGGAGCGAACTGTATTTTATTTGACGGTCTAAGTCTACACGTAGCCGTTCTAAGATCTAACATATCGCATTTATTACCAGATAATCGACAAATTTTAAGGTTTATTGACTGCAGGCTCATAGTGCGTTGGTCATTCTGATTTTTGACCATCGAATCTTGTAGAGGACGATGAGGCGGAGCGAACGGTATTTTATTTGATGTTCTAAGTCTACCCGTAGCCGTTTTTGGCTCAAAAATATCGCATTTACTACAAGATAATCGACAAATTTTTAGTTTTATTGACCGCAGGCTCATAGTCTGTGGTCATTTTCATTTTTGACCATCGAATCTTGTAGAGGACGATGAGGCGGTGCGAACGGTACCTTATTTGAAGGTCTAAGTCTACACGTAGCTGTTTTAACATAAAAAATATCGCATTTATTACCAGATAATCGACAAATTTTTAGTTTTATTGACCGCAGGCCCATAGTCTGTGGTCATTTTGATTTTTGACCATCGAATCTTGTAGAGTACGATGAGGCGGTGCGAACGGTACCTTATTTGACGGTCTAAGTCTACACGTAGCTGTTTTAACATCAAAAATATCGCATTTATTACCAGATAATCGACAAATTTTTAGGTTTATTGACCGCAGGCTCATAGTCCGTTGGTCATTCTGATTTTTGACCATCGAATCTTGTAGAGGACGATGAGACGGAGCGAACGGTACCTTATTTGACGTTCTAAGTCTACACGCAGCCGCTCTAAGATCACAAATATCGCATTTATTACCAGATAATCGACAAATGTATAGGTTTATTGACCGCAGGCTTATAGTCCATGGGTCATTCTGATTTTTGACCATCGAATCTTGTAGACGACGATGAGGCGGAGAGAACGGTACCTTATTTGACGTTTTAAGTCTACCCGTAGCCGTCCTAGGCTCAAAACAAAACGCATTTATTACCACATAATCGACAAATTTTTAAGTTTATTGTCCGCAGGCTCATGGTCCGTAGGTCATTCTGATTTTTGACCATCGAATCTTGTAGAGGACGATGAGACGTAGCGAACGGTACCTTATTTGACGTTTTAAGTCTACCCGTAGCCGTTTTAGGCTCAAAAATATCGCATTTACTACAAGATAATCGACAAATTTTTAGGTTTATTGACCGCAGGCCCATAGTCTGTGGGTCATTCTGATTTTTGACCATCGAATCTTGTAGAGGACGATGAGACGTAGCCAACGGTACCTTATTTGACGTTCTAAGTCTACCCGTAGCCGTTTTACGCTCAAAAATATCGCCTTTATTACAAGATAATCGACAAATTTTTAGTTTTATTGACCGCAGGCCCATAGTCTCTGGTCATTTTGATTTTTGACCATCGAATCTTGTAGAGGACGATGGGGCGGTGCGAACGGTACCTTATTTGACGGTCTAAGTCTACACGTAGCCGTTCTACCATAAAAAATATCGCATTTATTAAAAGATAATCGACAAATTTTTTGGTTTATTGACCGCAGGCTCATAGTCCGTTGGTCATTCTGATTTTTGACCATCGAATGTTTTAGAGGACGATGAGACGGAGCGAACGGTACCTTATTTGACGTTCTAAGTCTAAACGCAGCCGCTCTAAGATCAAAAATATTGCATTTATTACCAAATAATCGACAAATGTATAGGTTTATTGACTGCAGGCCCATAGTCTGTCGGTCATTCTGATTTTTGACCATCGTATCTTGTAGAGGACGATGAGACGGAGCAAACGGTACCTTATTTGACGTTCTAAGTCTACACGTAGCCGTTATAAAATCAAAAATATCGCATTTACTACCAGATAATCGACAAATTTTTAGGTTTATTGACCGCAGGCTCATAGTCCGTGGGTCATTCTAATTTTTGACCATCGAATCTTGTAGAGGACGATGAGGCGGAGCGAACGGTACCTTATTTGATGTTCTAAGTCTACCCGTAGCCGTTTTAGGCTCAATAATATCGCATTTATTACCAGATAATCGACAAAGTTTTAGGTTTATTGACCGCAGGCTCATGGTCCGTAGGTCATTCTGATTTTTGACCATCGAATCTTGTAGAGGACGATGAGACGTAGCGAACGGTACCTTATTTGACGTTTTAAGTCTACCCGTAGCCGTTTTAGGCTCAAAAATATCGCATTTATTACCAGATAATCGACAAATTTTTAGGTTTATTGACCGCAGGCTCATAGTGCGTGGGTCATTCTGACTTTTGACCATCGAATCTTGTAGAGGACGATGAGGCGGAGCGAACTGTATTTTATTTGACGGTCTAAGTCTACACGTAGCCGTTCTAAGAACAATCATATCGCATTTATTACCAGATAATCGACAAATTTTTAGGTTTATTGAACGCAGGCTCATGGTCCGTAGGTCATTCTGATTTTTGACCATCGAATCTTGTAGAGGACGATGAGACGTAGCGAACGGTACCTTATTTGACGTTTTAAGTCTACCCGTAGCCGTTTTAGGCTCAAAAATATCGCATTTATTACCAGATAATCTACAAATTTTTAGGTTTATTGACCGCAGGCTCATAGTCCGTGGGTCATTCTGATTTTTGACCATCGAATCTTGTGGAGGACGATGAGGCGGAGCGAACGGTACCTTATTTGACGTTCTAAGTCTACCCGTAGCCGTTTTGGGCTCTAAAATATCGCATTTATTACCAGATAATCGACAAATTTTTAGATTTATTGACCGCAGGCTCATAGTCGGTAGGTCATTCTGATTTTTGGTTATCGAATGTTGTAGAGGACGATGAGACGGAGCGAACTGTACCTTATTTGACGTTGTAAGTCTACCCGTAGCCGTTCTAGGCTCGAAAATAGCGCATTTATTACCAGATAATCGACAAACTTTTAGGTTTATTGACCGCAGGCTCATAGTCCGTGGGTCATTCTGATTTTTGACCATCGAATCTTCTAGAGGACGATGCGACGTAGCGAACGGTACCTTATTTGACGTTTTAAGTCTACCCGTAGACGTTTTAGGCTCAAAAATACCGCATTTATTAGCAGATAATCGACAAATTTTTAGGTTTATTGACCGCAGGCTCATAGTCCGTGGGTCATTCTGACTTTTGACCATCGAATCTTGTAGAGGACGATGAGGCGGAGCGAACGGTACTTTATTTGACGGTCTAAGTCTACACGTAGCCGTTCTAAGATCAAAAATATCGCATTTATTACCTGATAATCGACAAATGTATAGGTTTATTGACCGCAGGCTTATAGTCCATGGGTCATTCTAATTTTTGACCATCGAATCTTGTAGAGAACGATGAGGCGTAGCGAACGGTACCTTATTTGACGTTCTAAATCTACCCGCTGCCGTTCTAGGATCAAATATATGGCATTCGTTACCAGATAATCGACAAATTTTTAGGTTTATTGACCGCACGCTCATAGTCCGTGGGTCATTCTAATTTTTGACCATCGAATCTTGTAGAGGACGATGAGGCGGAGCGAACGGTATCTTATTTGATGTTCTAAGTTTACCGGTAGCCGTTTTAGCTCAATAATATCGCATTTATTACCAGATAATCGACAAATTTTTAGGTTTATTGACCGCAGGCTCATGGTCCGTAGGTCATTCTGATTTTTGACCATCGAATCTTGTAGAGGACGATGAGACGTAGCGAACGGTACCTTATTTGACGTTTTAAGTCTACCCGTAGCCGTTTTAGGCTCAAAAATATCGCATTTATTACCAGATAATCTACAAATTTTTAGGTTTATTGACCGCAGGCTCATAGTCCGTGGGTCATTCTGATTTTTGACCATCGAATCTTGTGGAGGACGATGAGGCGGAGCGAACGGTAACTTATTTGACGTTCTAAGTCTACCCGTAGCCGTTTTAGGCTCTAAAATATCGCATTTATTACCAGATAATCGACAAATTTTTAGATTTATTGACCGCAGGCTCATAGTCGGTAGGTCATTCTGATTTTTGGCCATCGAATCTTGTAGAGGACGATGAGACGGAGCGAACTGTACCTTATTTGACGTTGTAAGTCTACCCGTAGCCGTTCTAGGCTCAAAAATAGCGCATTTATTACCAGATAATCGACAAACTTTTAGGTTTATTGACCGCAGGCTCATAGTCCGTTGGTCATTCTGACTTTTGACCATCGAATCTTGTAGAGGACGATGCGACGTAGCGAACGGTACCTTATTTGACGTTTTAAGTCTACCCGTAGACGTTTTAGGCTCAAAAATACCGCATTTATTAGCAGATAATCGACAAATTTTTAGGTTTATTGACCGCAGGCTCATAGTCCGTGGGTCATTCTGACTTTTGACCATCGAATCTTGTAGAGGACGATGAGGCGGAGCGAACGGTACCTTATTTGACGTTCTAAATCTACCCGCTGCCGTTCTAGGATCAAATATATGGCATTCGTTACCAGATAATCGACAAATTTTTAGGTTTATTGACCGCACGCTCATAGTCCGTGGGTCATTCTAATTTTTGACCATCGAATTTTATAGAGAACGATGAGGCGGAGAGAACGGTACCTTATTTGACGTTCTAAGTCTACCCGTAGCCGTCCTAGGCTCAAAACAAGCGCATTTATTACCAGATAATCGACAAACTTTTAGGTTTATTGACCGCACGCTCATAGTGCGTGGGTCATTCTGACTTTTGACCATCGAATCTTGTAGAGGACCATGAGGCGGAGCGAACTGTATTTTATTTGACGGTCTAAGTCTACACGTAGCCGTTCTAAGATCTAACATATCGCATTTATTACCAGATAATCGACAAATTTTAAGGTTTATTGACTGCAGGCTCATAGTGCGTTGGTCATTCTGATTTTTGACCATCGAATCTCGTAGAGGACGATGAGGCGGAGCGAACGGTATTTTATTTGATGTTCTAAGTCTACCCGTAGCCGTTTTTGGCTCAAAAATATCGCATTTACTACAAGATAATCGACAAATTTTTAGTTTTATTGACCGCAGGCTCATAGTCTGTGGTCATTTTCATTTTTGACCATCGAATCTTGTAGAGGACGATGAGGCGGTGCGAACGGTACCTTATTTGAAGGTCTAAGTCTACACGTAGCTGTTTTAACATCAAAAATATCGCATTTATTACCAGATAATCGACAAATTTTTAGTTTTATTGACCGCAGGCCCATAGACTGTGGTCATTTTGATTTTTGACCATCTAATCTTGTAGAGTACGATGAGGCGGTGCGAACGGTACCTTATTTGACGGTCTAAGTCTACACGTAGCTGTTCTAACATAAAAAATATCGCATTTATTACCAGATAATCGACAAATTTTTAGGTTTATTGACCGCAGGCTCATAGTCCGTTGGTCATTCTGATTTTTGACCATCGAATCTTGTAGAGGACGATGAGACGGAGCGAACGGTACCTTATTTGACGTTCTAAGTCTACACGCAGCCGCTCTAAGATCACAAATATCGCATTTATTACCAGATAATCGACAAATGTATAGGTTTATTGACCGCAGGCTTATAGTCCATGGGTCATTCTGATTTTTGACCATCGAATCTTGTAGAGGACGATGAGGCGGAGAGAACGGTACCTTATTTGACGTTTTAAGTCTACCCGTAGCCGTCCTAGGCTCAAAACAAAACGCATTTATTACCACATAATCGACAAATTTTTAAGTTTATTGTCCGCAGGCTCATGGTCCGTAGGTCATTCTGATTTTTGACCATCGAATCTTGTAGAGGACGATGAGACGTAGCGAACGGTACCTTATTTGACGTTTTAAGTCTACCCGTAGCCGTTTTATTCTCAAAAATATCGCATTCATTACCAGATAATCGACTAATATTTAGGTTTATTGACCGCAGGCTCATAGTCCGTGGGTCATTTTAATTTTTGACCATCGAATCTTGTAGAGGACGATGAGGCGTAGCGAACGGTATCTTATTTGACGTTCTAAATCTACCCGTTGCCGTTCTAGGATCAAAAATGTCGCATTCATTACCAAATAATCGACAAATGTTTAGGTTTATTGACCGCAGGCTCATAGTCCGTGAGTCATTTTAATTTTTGACCATCGAATCTTGTAGAGGACGATGAGGCGGAGCGAACGGTATTTTATTTGACGTTCTAAATCTACCCGTTACCGTTCTAGGATCAAAAATGTCGCATTCGTTACCAGATAATCGACAAATGTTTAGGTTTATTGACCGCAGGTTAACAGTCCGTGGGTCATTCTGATTTTTGACCATCGAATCTTGTGGAGGACGATGTGGCGGAGCGAATGGTACCTTATTTGACGTTCTAAGTCTACCCGTAGCCGTTTTAGGCTCTAAAATATCGCAGACAAATTTTTAGATTTATTGACCGCAGGCTCATAGTCCGTAGGTCATTCTGATTTTTGGCCATCGAATCTTGTAGAGGACGATGCGACGTAGCGAACGGTACCTTATTTGACGTTTTAAGTATACCCGTAGCCGTTTTAGGCTCAAAAATATCGCATTTATTATCAGATAATCGACAAATTTTTAGGTTTATTGAACGCAGGCTCATAGTCCGTGGGTCATTCTGACTTTTCACCATCGAATCTTCTAGAGGACGATGAGGCGGAGCGAACGGTACCTTAGTTGACGTTCTAAGTCTACCCTTAGCCGTTTTAGGCTCTAAAATATCGCATTTATTACCAGATAATCGACAAATTTTTAAGTTTATTGACCGCAGGCTCATGGTCCGTAGGTCATTCTGATTTTTGACCCTCGAATCTTGTAGAGGACGATGAGACGTAGCGAACGGTACCTTATTTGACGTTTTAAGTCTACCCGTAGCCGTTTTAGGCTCAAAAATATCGCATTTATTACCAGATAATCGACAAATTTTTAGGTTTATTGACCGCAGGCTCATAGTGCGTGGGTCATTCTGACTTTTGACCATCGAATCTTGTAGAGGACGATGAGGCGGAGCGAACTGTATTTTATTTGACGGTCTAAGTCTACACGTAGCCGTTCTAAGATCAAATATATCGCATTTATTACCAGATAATCGACAAATTTTTAGGTTTATTGACTGCAGGCTCATAGTCCGTGGGTCATTCTGATTTTTGACCACCGAATCTTGTAGAGGACGATGAGACGTAGCTAACGGTACCTTATTTGACGTTCCAAATCTACCCGTTGCCGTTCTAGGATCTAAAATGTCGCATTCATTAACAGATAATCGACAAATGTTTAGGTTTATTGACTGCAGGCTCATAGTCCGTGGGTCATTCTGATTTTTGACCATCGAATCTTGTAGAGGACGATGAGACGTAGCGAACGGTACCTTATTTGACGTTTTAAGTCTACCCGTAGCCGTTTTTGGCTCAAAAATATCGCATTTACTACAAGATAATCGACAAATTTTTAGGTTTATTGACCGCAGGCCCATAGTCTGTTGGTCATTCTGATTTTTGACCACCGAATCTTGTAGAGGACGATGAGACGTAGCGAACGGTACCTTATTTGACGGTCTAAGTCTACACGTAGCCGTTCTACCATAAAAAATATCGCATTTATTAAAAGATAATCGACAAATTTTTTGGTTTATTAACCGCAGGCTCATAGTCCGTTGGTCATTCTGATTTTTGACCATCGAATGTTTTAGAGGACGATGAGACGGAGCGAACGGTACCTTATTTGACGTTCTAAGTCTAAACGCAGCCGCTCTAAGATCAAAAATATCGCATTTATTACCAAATAATCGACAAATGTATAGGTTTATTGACTGCAGGCCCATAGTCTGTCGGTCATTCTGATTTTTGACCATCGTATCTTGTAGAGGACGATGAGACGGAGCAAACGGTACCTTATTTGACGTTCCAAGTCTACACGTAGCCGTTATAAAATCAAAAATATCGCATTTACTACCAGATAATCGACAAATTTTTAGGTTTATTGACCGCAGGCTCATAGTCCGTGGGTCATTCTAATTTTTGACCATCGAATCTTGTAGAGGACGATGAGGCGGAGCGAACGGTACCTTATTTGATGTTCTAAGTCTACCCGTAGCCGTTTTAGGCTCAATAATATCGCATTTATTACCAGATAATCGACAAAGTTTTAGGTTTATTGACCGCAGGCTCATGGTCCGTAGGTCATTCTGATTTTTGACCATCGAATCTTGTAGAGGACGATGAGACGTAGCGAACGGTACCTTATTTGACGTTTTAAGTCTACCCGTAGCCGTTTTAGGCTCAAAAATATCGCATTTATTACCAGATAATCGACAAATTTTTAGGTTTATTGACCGCAGGCTCATAGTGCGTGGGTCATTCTGACTTTTGACCATCGAATCTTGTAGAGGACGATGAGGCGGAGCGAACTGTATTTTATTTGACGGTCTAAGTCTACACGTAGCCGTTCTAAGAACAATCATATCGCATTTATTACCAGATAATCGACAAATTTTTAGGTTTATTGACCACAGGCTCATGGTCCGTAGGTCATTCTGATTTTTGACCATCGAATCTTGTAGAGGACGATGAGACGTAGCGAACGGTACCTTATTTGACGTTTTAAGTCTACCCGTAGCCGTTTTAGGCTCAAAAATATCGCATTTATTACCAGATAATCTACAAATTTTTAGGTTTATTGACCGCAGGCTCATAGTCCGTGGGTCATTCTGATTTTTGACCATCGAATCTTGTGGAGGACGATGAGGCGGAGCGAACGGTACCTTATTTGACGTTCTAAGTCTACCCGTAGCCGTTTTAGGCTCTAAAATATCGCATTTATTACCAGATAATCGACAAATTTTTAGATTTATTGACCGCAGGCTCATAGTCGGTAGGTCATTCTGATTTTTGGCCATCGAATCTTGTAGAGGACGATGAGACGGAGCGAACTGTACCTTATTTGACATTGTAAGTCTACCCGTAGCCGTTCTAGGCTCAAAAATAGCGCATTTATTAACAGATAATCGACAAACTTTTAGGTTTATTGACCGCAGGCTCATAGTCCGTGGGTCACTCTGACTTTTGACCATCGAATCTTGTAGAGGACGATGAGGCGGAGCGAACGGTACTTTATTTGACGGTCTAAGTCTACACGTAGCCGTTCTAAGATCAAAAATATCGCATTTATTACCTGATAATCGACAAATGTATAGGTTTATTGACCGCAGGCTTATAGTCCATAAGTCATTCTAATTTTTGACCATCGAATCTTGTAGAGAACGATGAGACGTAGCGAACGGTACCTTATTTGACGTTCTAAATCTACCCGCTGCCGTTCTAGGATCAAATATATGGCATTCGTTACCAGATAATCGACAAATTTTTAGGTTTATTGACCGCACGCTCATAGTCCGTGGGTCATTCTAATTTTTGACCATCGAATCTTGTAGAGGACGATGAGGCGGAGCGAACGGTATCTTATTTGATGTTCTAAGTTTACCGGTAGCCGTTTTAGCTCAATAATATCGCATTTGTTACCAGATAATCGACAAATGTTTAGGTTTATTGACCGCAGGCTCATAGTCCGTGGGTCATTCTAATTTTTGACCATCGAATTTTATAGAGAACGATGAGGCGGAGAGAACGGTACCTTATTTGACGTTTTAAGTCTACCCGTAGCCGTCCTAGGCTCAAAACAAGCGCATTTATTACCAGATATTCGACAAACTTTTAGGTTTATTGACCGCACGCTCATAGTGCGTGGGTCATTCTGACTTTTGACCATCGAATCTTGTAGAGGACCATGAGGCGGAGCGAACTGTATTTTATTTGACGGTCTAAGTCTACACGTAGCCGTTCTAAGATCTAACATATCGCATTTATTACCAGATAATCGACAAATTTTAAGGTTTATTGACTGCAGGCTCATAGTGCGTGGGTCATTCTGATTTTTGACCATCGAATCTTGTAGAGGACGATGAGGCGGAGCGAACGGTATTTTATTTGATGTTCTAAGTCTACCCGTAGCCGTTTTTGGCTCAAAAATATCGCATTTACTACAAGATAATCGACAAATTTTTAGTTTTATTGACCGCAGGCCCATAGTCTGTGGTCATTTTCATTTTTGACCATCGAATCTTGTAGAGGACGATGAGGCGGTGCGAACGGTACCTTATTTGACGGTCTAAGTCTACACGTAGCTGTTTTAACATCAAAAATATCGCATTTATTACCAGATAATCGACAAATTTTTAGTTTTATTGACCGCAGGCCCATAGTCTGTGGTCATTTTGATTTTTGACCATCGAATCTTGTAGAGTACGATGAGGCGGTGCGAACGGTACCTTATTTGATGGTCTAAGTCTACACGTAGCTGTTTTAACATCAAAAATATCGCATTTATTACCAGATAATCGACAAATTTTTAGGTTTATTGACCGCAGGCTCATAGTCCGTTGGTCATTCTGATTTTTGACCATCGAATCTTGTAGAGGACGATGAGACGGAGCGAACGGTACCTTATTTGACGTTCTAAGTCTACACGCAGCCGCTCTAAGATCACAAATATCGCATTTATTACCAGATAATCGACAAATGTATAGGTTTATTGACCGCAGGCTTATAGTCCATGGGTCATTCTGATTTTTGACCATCGAATCTTGTAGAGGACGATGAGGCGGAGAGAACGGTACCTTATTTGACGTTTTAAGTCTACCCGTAGCCGTCCTAGGCTCAAAACAAAACGCATTTATTACCACATAATCGACAAATTTTTAAGTTTATTGTCCGCAGGCTCATGGTCCGTAGGTCATTCTAATTTTTGACCATCGAATCTCGTAGAGAACGATGAGACGTAGCGAACGGTACCTTATTTGACGTTCTAAATCTACCCGCTGCCGTTCTAGGATCAAATATATGGCATTCGTTACCAGATAATCGACAAATTTTTAGGTTTATTGACCGCACGCTCATAGTCCGTGGGTCATTCTAATTTTTGACCATCGAATCTTGTAGAGGACGATGAGGCGGAGCGAACGGTATCTTATTTGATGTTCTAAGTTTACCGGTAGCCGTTTTAGCTCAATAATATCGCATTTGTTACCAGATAATCGACAAATGTTTAGGTTTATTGACCGCAGGCTCATAGTCCGTGGGTCATTTTGATTTTTGACCATCGAATCTTGTAGAGTACGATGAGGCGGTGCGAACGGTACCTTATTTGACGGTCTAAGTCTACACGTAGCTGTTTTAACATCAAAAATATCGCATTTATTACCAGATAATCGACAAATTTTTAGGTTTATTGAGCGCAGGCTCATAGTGCGTGGGTCATTCTGACTTTTGACCATCGAATCTTGTAGAGGACGATGAGACGTAGCGAACGGTACCTTATTTGACGTTTTAAGTCTACCCGTAGCCGTTTTTGGCTCAAAAATATCGCATTTACTACAAGATAATCGACAAATTTTTAGGTTTATTGACCGCAGGCCCATAGTCTGTGGGTCATTCTGATTTTTGACCATCGAATCTTGTAGAGGACGATGAGACGTAGCGAACGGTACCTTATTTGACGTTTTAAGTCTACCCGTAGCCGTTTTTGGCTCAAAAATATCGCATTTACTACAAGATAATCGACAAATGTTTAGGTTTATTGACCGCAGGCTCATAGTCCGTGGGTCATTTTAATTTTTGACCATCGAATCTTGTAGAGGACGGTGAGGCGGAGCGAACGGTATCTTATTTGACGTTCTAAATCTACCCGTTACCGTTCTAGGATCAAAAATGTCGCATTCATTACCAGATAATCGACAAATGTTTAGGTTTATTGACCGCAGGTTAACAGTCCGTGGGTCATTCTGATTTTTGACCATCGAATCTTGTGGAGGACGATGAGGCGGAGCGAATGGTACCTTATTTGACGTTCTAAGTCTACCCGTAGCCGTTTTAGGCTCTAAAATATCGCAGACAAATTTTTAGATTTATTGACCGCAGGCTCATAGTCCGTAGGTCATTCTGATTTTTGGCCATCGAATCTTGTAGAGGACGATGCGACGTAGCGAACGGTACCTTATTTGACGTTTTAAGTCTACCCGTAGCCGTTTTAGGCTCAAAAATATCGCATTTATTACCAGATAATCGACAAATTTTTAGGTTTATTGAACGCAGGCTCATAGTCCGTGGGTCATTCTGACTTTTGACCATCGAATCTTCTAGAGGACGATGAGGCGGAGCGAACGGTACCTTAGTTGACGTTCTAAGTCTACCCTTAGCCGTTTTAGGCTCTAAAATATCGCATTTATTACCAGATAATCACCAAAATTTTTAGGTTTATTGACCGCAGGCTCATAGTCCGTGGGTCATTCTAATTTTTGACCATCGAGTCTTGTAGAGGACGATGAGACGGAGAGAACGGTACCTTATTTGACGTTCTAAGTCTACCCTTAGCCGTTTTAGGCTCTAAAATATCGCATTTATTACCAGATAATCGACAAATTTTTAGGTTTATTGACCGCAGGCTCATAGTCCGTGGGTCATTCTAATTTTTGACCATCGAGTCTTGTAGAGGACGATGAGACGGAGAGAACGGTATCTTATTTGACGTTCTAAGTCTACCCGTAGCCGTCCTAGGCTAAAAAAAAATCGCATTTATTACCAGATAATCGACAAATTTTTAAGTTTATTGACCGCAGGCTCATGGTCCGTAGGTCATTCTGATTTTTGACCATCGAATCTTGTAGAGGACGATGAGACGTAGCGAACGGTACCTTATTTGACGTTTTAAGTCTACCCGTAGCCGTTTTTGGCTCAAAAATATCGCATTTACTACAAGATAATCGACAAATTTTTAGGTTTATTGACCGCAGGCCCATAGTCTGTGGGTCATTCTGATTTTTGACCATCGAATCTTGTAGAGGACGATGAGACGTAGCCAACGGTACCTTATTTGACGTTCTAAGTCTACCCGTAGCCGTTTTACGCTCAAAAATATCGCCTTTATTACAAGATAATCGACAAATTTTTAGTTTTATTGACCGCAGGCCCATAGTCTCTGGTCATTTTAATTTTTGACAATCGAATCTTGTAGAGGACGATGGGACGGTGCGAACGGTACCTTATTTGACGGTCTAAGTCTACACGTAGCCGTTCTACCATAAAAAATATCGCATTTATTAAAAGATAATCGAGAAATTTTTTGGTTTATTGACCGCAGGCTCATAGTCCGTTGGTCATTCTGATTTTTGACCATCGAATGTTTTAGAGGACGATGAGACGGAGCGAACGGTACCTTATTTGACGTTCTAAGTCTAAACGCAGCCGCTCTAAGATCAAAAATATCGCATTTATTACCAAATAATCGACAAATGTATAGGTTTATTGACTGCAGGCCCATAGTCTGTCGGTCATTCTGATTTTCGACCATCGTATCTTGTAGAGGACGATGAGACGGAGCAAACGGTACCTTATTTGACGTTCTAAGTCTACACGTAGCCGTTATAAAATCAAAAATATCGCATTTACTACCAGATAATCGACAAATTTTTAGGTTTATTGACCGCAGGCTCATAGTCCGTGGGTCATTCTAATTTTTGACCATCGAATCTTGTAGAGGACGATGAGGCGGAGCGAACGGTACCTTATTTGATGTTCTAAGTCTACCCGTAGCCGTTTTAGGCTCAATAATATCGCATTTATTACCAGATAATCGACAAAGTTTTAGGTTTATTGACCGCAGGCTCATGGTCCGTAGGTCATTCTGATTTTTGACCATCGAATCTTGTAGAGGACGATGAGACGTAGCGAACGGTACCTTATTTGACGTTTTAAGTCTACGCGTAGCCGTTTTAGGCTCAAAAATATCGCATTTATTACCAGATAATCGACAAATTTTTAGGTTTATTGACCGCAGGCTCATAGTGCGTGGGTCATTCTGACTTTTAACCACTGAATCTTGTAGAGGACGATGAGACGTAGCTAACGGTACCTTATTTGACGTTCCAAATCTACCCGTTGCCGTTCTATGATCTAAAATGTCGCATTCATTAACAGATAATCGACAAATGTTTAGGTTTATTGACTGCAGGCTCATAGTCCGTGGGTCATTCTGATTTTTGACCATCGAATCTTGTAGAGGACGATGAGACGTAGCGAACGGTACCTTATTTGACGTTTAAGTCTACCCGTAGCCGTTTTTGGCTCAAAAATATCGCATTTACTACAAGATAATCGACAAATGTTTAGGTTTATTGACCGCAGGCTCATAGTCCGTGGGTCATTTTAATTTTTGACCATCGAATCTTGTAGAGGACGATGAGGCGGAGCGAACGGTATCTTATTTGACGTTCTAAATCTACCCGTTACCGTTCTAGGATCAAAAATGTCGCATTCATTACCAGATAATCGACAAATGTTTAGGTTTATTGACCGCAGGTTAACAGTCCGTGGGTCATTCTGATTTTTGACCATCGAATCTTGTGGAGGACGATGAGGCGGAGCGAATGGTACCTTATTTGACGTTCTAAGTCTACCCGTAGCCGTTTTAGGCTCTAAAATATCGCAGACAAATTTTTAGATTTATTGACGGCAGGCTCATAGTCCGTAGGTCATTCTGATTTTTGGCCATCGAATCTTGTAGAGGACGATGCGACGTAGCGAACGGTACCTTATTTGACGTTTTAAGTCTACCCGTAGCCGTTTTAGGCTCAAAAATATCGCATTTATTACCAGATAATCGACAAATTTTTAGGTTTATTGAACGCAGGCTCATAGTCCGTGGGTCATTCTGACTTTTGACCATCGAATCTTCTAGAGGACGATGAGGCGGAGCGAACGGTACCTTAGTTGACGTTCTAAGTCTACCCTTAGCCGTTTTAGGCTCTAAAATATCGCATTTATTACCAGATAATCGACAAATTTTTAGGTTTATTGACCGCAGGCTCATAGTCCGTGGGTCATTCTAATTTTTGACCATCGAGTCTTGTAGAGGACGATGAGACGGAGAGAACGGTACCTTATTTGACGTTCTAAGTCTACCCGTAGCCGTCCTAGGCTAAAAAAAAAGCGCATTTATTACCAGATAATCGACAAATTTTTAAGTTTATTGACCGCAGGCTCATGGTCCGTAGGTCATTCTGATTTTTGACCATCGAATCTTGTAGAGGACGATGAGACGTAGCGAACGGTACCTTATTTGACGTTTTAAGTCTACCCGTAGCCGTTTTTGGCTCAAAAATATCGCATTTACTACAAGATAATCGACAAATTTTTAGGTTTATTGACCGCAGGCCCATAGTCTGTGGGTCATTCTAATTTTTGACCATCGAATCTTGTAGAGGACGATGAGACGTAGCCAACGGTACCTTATTTGACGTTCTAAGTCTACCCGTAGCCGTTTTACGCTCAAAAATATCGCCTTTATTACAAGATAATCGACAAATTTTTAGTTTTATTGACCGCAGGCCCATAGTCTCTGGTCATTTTGATTTTTGACCATCGAATCTTGTAGAGGACGATGGGGCGGTGCGAACGGTACCTTATTTGACGGTCTAAGTCTACACGTAGCCGTTCTACCATAAAAAATATCGCATTTATTAAAAGATAATCGACAAATTTTTTGGTTTATTGACCGCAGGCTCATAGTCCGTTGGTCATTCTGATTTTTGACCATCGAATGTTTTAGAGGACGATGAGACGGAGCGAACGGTACCTTATTTGACGTTCTAAGTCTAAACGCAGCCGCTCTAAGATCATAAATATCGCATTTACTAACAGATAATCGACAAAGTTTTAGGTTTATTGACCGCAGGCTCATGGTCCGTAGGTCATTCTGATTTTTGACCATCGAATCTTGTAGAGGACGATGAGACGTAGCGAACGGTACCTTATTTGACGTTTTAAGTCTACCCGTAGCCGTTTTAGGCTCAAAAATATCGCATTTATTACCAGATAATCGACAAATTTTTAGGTTTATTGACCGCAGGCTCATAGTGCGTGGGTCATTCTGATTTTTGACCATCGAATCTTGTAGAGGACGATGAGGCGGAGCGAACTGTATTTTATTTGACGGTCTAAGTCTACACGTAGCCGTTCTAAGAACAATCATATCGCATTTATTACCAGATAATCGACAAATTTTTAGGTTTATTGAACGCAGGCTCATGGTCCGTAGGTCATTCTGATTTTTGACCATCGAATCTTGTAGAGGACGATGAGACGTAGCGAACGGTACCTTATTTGACGTTTTAAGTCTACCCGTAGCCGTTTTAGGCTCAAAAATATCGCATTTATTACCAGATAATCTACAAATTTTTAGGTTTATTGACCGCAGGCTCATAGTCCGTGGGTCATTCTGATTTTTGACCATCGAATCTTGTGGAGGACGATGAGGCGGAGCGAACGGTACCTTATTTGACGTTCTAAGTCTACCCGTAGCCGTTTTAGGATCAAATATATGGCATTCGTTACCAGATAATCGACAAATTTTTAGGTTTATTGACCGCACGCTCATAGTCCGTGGGTCATTCTAATTTTTGACCATCGAATCTTGTAGAGGACGATGAGGCGGAGCGAACGGTATCTTATTTGATGTTCTACGTTTACCGGTAGCCGTTTTAGCTCAATAATATCGCATTTATTACCAGATAATCGACAAATTTTTAGGTTTATTGACCGCAGGCTCATGGTCCGTAGGTCATTCTGATTTTTGACCATCGAATCTTGTAGAGGACGATGAGACGTAGCGAACGGTACCTTATTTGACGTTTTAAGTCTACCCGTAGCCGTTTTAGGCTCAAAAATATCGCATTTATTACCAGATAATCTACAAATTTTTAGGTTTATTGACCGCAGGCTCATAGTCCGTGGGTCATTCTGATTTTTGACCATCGAATCTTGTGGAGGACGATGAGGCGGAGCGAACGGTAACTTATTTGACGTTCTAAGTCTACCCGTAGCCGTTTTAGGCTCTAAAATATCGCATTTATTACCAGATAATCGACAAATTTTTAGATTTATTGACCGCAGGCTCATAGTCGGTAGGTCATTCTGATTTTTGGCCATCGAATCTTGTAGAGGACGATGAGACGGAGCGAACTGTACCTTATTTGACGTTGTAAGTCTACCCGTAGCCGTTCTAGGCTCAAAAATAGCGCATTTATTACCAGATAATCGACAAACTTTTAGGTTTATTGACCGCAGGCTCATAGTCCGTGGGTCATTCTGACTTTTGACCATCGAATCTTGTAGAGGACGATGCGACGTAGCGAACGGTACCTTATTTGACGTTTTAAGTCTACCCGTAGACGTTTTAGGCTGAAAAATACCGCATTTATTAGCAGATAATCGACAAATTTTTAGGTTTATTGACCGCAGGCTCATAGTCCGTGGGTCATTCTTACTTTTGACCATCGAATCTTGTAGAGGACGATGAGGCGGAGCGAACGGTACTTTATTTGACGGTCTAAGTCTACACGTAGCCGTTCTAAGATCAAAAATATCGCATTTATTACCTGATAATCGACAAATGTATAGGTTTATTGACCGCAGGCTTATAGTCCATGGGTCATTCTAATTTTTGACCATCGAATCTTGTAGAGAACGATGAGACGTAGCGGACGGTACCTTATTTGACGTTCTAAATCTACCCGCTGCCGTTCTAGGATCAAATATATGGCATTCGTTACCAGATAATCGACAAATTTTTAGGTTTATTGACCGCATGCTCATAGTCCGTGGGTCATTCTAATTTTTGACCATCGAATTTTATAGAGAACGATGAGGCGGAGAGAACGGTACCTTATTTGACGTTCTAAGTCTACCCGTAGCCGTCCTAGGCTCAAAACAAGCGCATTTATTACCAGATAATCGACAAACTTTTAGGTTTATTGACCGCACGCTCATAGTGAGTGGGTCATTCTGACTTTTGACCATCGAATCTTGTAGAGGACCATGAGGCGGAGCGAACTGTATTTTATTTGACGGTCTAAGTCTACACGTAGCCGTTCTAAGATCTAACATATCGCATTTATTACCAGATAATCGACAAATTTTAAGGTTTATTGACTGCAGGCTCATAGTGCGTTGGTCATTCTGATTTTTGACCATCGAATCTTGTAGAGGACGATGAGGCGGAGCGAACGGTATTTTATTTGATGTTCTAAGTCTACCCGTAGCCGTTTTTGGCTCAAAAATATCGCATTTACTACAAGATAATCGACAAATTTTTAGTTTTATTGACCGCAGGCTCATAGTCTGTGGTCATTTTCATTTTTGACCATCGAATCTTGTAGAGGACGATGAGGCGGTGCGAACGGTACCTTATTTGAAGGTCTAAGTCTACACGTAGCTGTTTTAACATCAAAAATATCGCATTTATTACCAGATAATCGACAAATTTTTAGTTTTATTGACCGCAGGCCCATAGTCTGTGGTCATTTTGATTTTTGACCATCGAATCTTGTAGAGTACGATGAGGCGGTGCGAACGGTACCTTATTTGACGGTCTAAGTCTACACGTAGCTGTTTTAACATCAAAAATATCGCATTTATTACCAGATAATCGACAAATTTTTAGGTTTATTGACCGCAGGCTCATAGTCCGTTGGTCATTCTGATTTTTGACCATCGAATCTTGTAGAGGACGATGAGACGGAGCGAACGGTACCTTATTTGACGTTCTAAGTCTACACGCAGCCGCTCTAAGATCACAAATATCGCATTTATTACCAGATAATCGACAAATGTATAGGTTTATTGACCGCAGGCTTATAGTCCATGGGTCATTCTGATTTTTGACCATCGAATCTTGTAGAGGACGATGAGGCGGAGAGAACGGTACCTTATTTGACGTTTTAAGTCTACCCGTAGCCGTCCTAGGCTCAAAACAAAACGCATTTATTACCACATAATCGACAAATTTTTAGGTTTATTGACCGCAGGCCCATAGTCTGTGGGTCATTCTGATTTTTGACCATCGAATCTTGTAGAGGACGATGAGACGTAGCCAACGGTACCTTATTTGACGTTCTAAGTCTACCCGTAGCCGTTTTACGCTCAAAAATATCGCCTTTATTACAAGATAATCGACAAATTTTTAGTTTTATTGACCGCAGGCCCATAGTCTCTGGTCATTTTGATTTTTGACCATCGAATCTTGTAGAGGACGATGGGGCGGTGCGAACGGTACCTTATTTGACGGTCTAAGTCTACACGTAGCCGTTCTACCATAAAAAATATCGCATTTATTAAAAGATAATCGACAAATTTTTTGGTTTATTGACCGCAGGCTCATAGTCCGTTGGTCATTCTGATTTTTGACCATCGAATGTTTTAGAGGACGATGAGACGGAGCGAACGGTACCTTATTTGACGTTCTAAGTCTAAACGCAGCCGCTCTAAGATCAAAAATATTGCATTTATTACCAAATAATCGACAAATGTATAGGTTTATTGACTGCAGGCCCATAGTCTGTCGGTCATTCTGATTTTTGACCATCGTATCTTGTAGAGGACGATGAGACGGAGCAAACGGTACCTTATTTGACGTTCTAAGTCTACACGTAGCCGTTATAAAATCAAAAATATCGCATTTACTACCAGATAATCGACAAATTTTTAGGTTTATTGACCGCAGGCTCATAGTCCGTGGGTCATTCTAATTTTTGACCATCGAATCTTGTAGAGGACGATGAGGCGGAGCGAACGGTACCTTATTTGATGTTCTAAGTCTACCCGTAGCCGTTTTAGGCTCAATAATATCGCATTTATTACCAGATAATCGACAAAGTTTTAGGTTTATTGACCGCAGGCTCATGGTCCGTAGGTCATTCTGATTTTTGACCATCGAATCTTGTAGAGGACGATGAGACGTAGCGAACGGTACCTTATTTGACGTTTTAAGTCTACCCGTAGACGTTTTAGGCTCAAAAATATCGCAATTATTACCAGATAATCGACAAATTTTTAGGTTTATTGACCGCAGGCTCATAGTGCGTGGGTCATTCTGACTTTTGACCATCGAATCTTGTAGAGGACGATGAGGCGGAGCGAACTGTATTTTATTTGACGGTCTAAGTCTACACGTAGCCGTTCTAAGAACAATCATATCGCATTTATTACCAGATAATCGACAAATTTTTAGGTTTATTGAACGCAGGCTCATGGTCCGTAGGTCATTCTGATTTTTGACCATCGAATCTTGTAGAGGACGATGAGACGTAGCGAACGGTACCTTATTTGACGTTTTAAGTCTACCCGTAGCCGTTTTAGGCTCAAAAATATCGCATTTATTACCAGATAATCTACAAATTTTTAGGTTTATTGACCGCAGGCTCATAGTCCGTGGGTCATTCTGATTTTTGACCATCGAATCTTGTGGAGGACGATGAGGCGGAGCGAACGGTACCTTATTTGACGTTCTAAGTCTACCCGTAGCCGTTTTGGGCTCTAAAATATCGCATTTATTACCAGATAATCGACAAATTTTTAGATTTATTGACCGCAGGCTCATAGTCGGTAGGTCATTCTGATTTTTGGTTATCGAATGTTGTAGAGGACGATGAGACGGAGCGAACTGTACCTTATTTGACGTTGTAAGTCTACCCGTAGCCGTTCTAGGCTCAAAAATAGCGCATTTATTACCAGATAATCGACAAACTTTTAGGTTTATTGACCGCAGGCTCATAGTCCGTGGGTCATTCTGATTTTTGACCATCGAATCTTCTAGAGGACGATGCGACGTAGCGAACGGTACCTTATTTGACGTTTTAAGTCTACCCGTAGACGTTTTAGGCTCAAAAATACCGCATTTATTAGCAGATAATCGACAAATTTTTAGGTTTATTGACCGCAGGCTCATAGTCCGTGGGTCATTCTGACTTTTGACCATCGAATCTTGTAGAGGACGATGAGGCGGAGCGAACGGTACTTTATTTGACGGTTTAAGTCTACACGTAGCCGTTCTAAGATCAAAAATATCGCATTTATTACCTGATAATCGACAAATGTATAGGTTTATTGACCGCAGGCTTATAGTCCATGGGTCATTCTAATTTTTGACCATCGAATCTTGTAGAGAACGATGAGACGTAGCGAACGGTACCTTATTTGACGTTCTAAATCTACCCGCTGCCGTTCTAGGATCAAATATATGGCATTCGTTACCAGATAATCGCCAAATTTTTAGGTTTATTGACCGCACGCTCATAGTCCGTGGGTCATTCTATTTTTTGACCATCGAATCTTGTAGAGGACGATGAGGCGGAGCGAACGGTATCTTATTTGATGTTCTAAGTTTACCGGTAGCCGTTTTAGCTCAATAATATCGCATTTATTAGCAGATAATCGACAAATTTTTAGGTTTATTGACCGCAGGCTCATAGTCCGTGGGTCATTCTGACTTTTGACCATCGAATCTTGTAGAGGACGATGAGGCGGAGCGAACGGTACTTTATTTGACGGTCTAAGTCTACACGTAGCCGTTCTAAGATCAAAAATATCGCATTTATTACCTGATAATCGACAAATGTATAGGTTTATTGACCGCAGGCTTATAGTCCATGGGTCATTCTAATTTTTGACCATCGAATCTTGTAGAGAACGATGAGACGTAGCGAACGGTACCTTATTTGACGTTTTAAATCTACCCGCTGCCGTTCTAGGATCAAATATATGGCATTCGTTACCAGATAATCGACAAATTTTTAGGTTTATTGACCGCACGCTCATAGTCCGTGGGTCATTCTAATTTTTGACCATCGAATTTTATAGAGAACGATGAGGCGGAGAGAACGGTACCTTATTTGACGTTCTAAGTCTACCCGTAGCCGTCCTAGGCTCAAAACAAGCGCATTTATTACCAGATAATCGACAAACTTTTAGGTTTATTGACCGCACGCTCATAGTGCGTGGGTCATTCTGACTTTTGACCATCGAATCTTGTAGAGGACCATGAGGCGGAGCGAACTGTATTTTATTTGACGGTCTAAGTCTACACGTAGCCGTTCTAAGATCTAACATATCGCATTTATTACCAGATAATCGACAAGTTTTAAGGTTTATTGACTGCAGGCTCATAGTGCGTTGGTCATTCTGATTTTTGACCATCGAATCTCGTAGAGGACGATGAGGCGGAGCGAACGGTATTTTATTTGATGTTCTAAGTCTACCCGTAGCCGTTTTTGGCTCAAAAATATCGCATTTACTACAAGATAATCGACAAATTTTTAGTTTTATTGACCGCAGGCTCATAGTCTGTGGTCATTTTCATTTTTGACCATCGAATCTTGTAGAGGACGATGAGGCGGTGCGAACGGTACCTTATTTGAAGGTCTAAGTCTACACGTAGCTGTTTTAACATCAAAAATATCGCATTTATTACCAGATAATCGACAAATTTTTAGTTTTATTGACCGCAGGCCCATAGACTGTGGTCATTTTGATTTTTGACCATCTAATCTTGTAGAGTACGATGAGGCGGTGCGAACGGTACCTTATTTGACGGTCTAAGTCTACACGTAGCTGTTCTAACATAAAAAATATCGCATTTATTACCAGATAATCGACAAATTTTTAGGTTTATTGACCGCAGGCTCATAGTCCGTTGGTCATTCTGATTTTTGACCATCGAATCTTGTAGAGGACGATGAGACGGAGCGAACGGTACCTTATTTGACGTTCTAAGTCTACACGCAGCCGCTCTAAGATCACAAATATCGCATTTATTACCAGATAATCGACAAATGTATAGGTTTATTGACCGCAGGCTTATAGTCCATGGGTCATTCTGATTTTTGACCATCGAATCTTGTAGAGGACGATGAGGCGGAGAGAACGTTACCTTATTTGACGTTTTAAGTCTACCCGTAGCCGTCCTAGGCTCAAAACAAAACGCATTTATTACCACATAATCGACAAATTTTTAAGTTTATTGTCCGCAGGCTCATGGTCCGTAGGTCATTCTGATTTTTGACCATCGAATCTTGTAGAGGACGATGAGACGTAGCGAACGGTACCTTATTTGACGTTTTAAGTCTACCCGTAGCCGTTTTATTCTCAAAAATATCGCATTCATTACCAGATAATCGACTAATTTTTAGGTTTATTGACCGCAGGCTCATAGTCCGTGGGTCATTTTAATTTTTGACCATCGAATCTTGTAGAGGACGATGAGGCGTAGCGAACGGTATCTTATTTGACGTTCTAAATCTACCCGTTGCCGTTCTAGGATCAAAAATGTCGCATTCATTACCAAATAATCGACAAATGTTTAGGTTTATTGACCGCAGGCTCATAGTCCGTGAGTCATTTTAATTTTTGACCATCGAATCTTGTAGAGGACGATGAGGCGGAGCGAACGGTATTTTATTTGACGTTCTAAATCTACCCGTTACCGTTCTAGGATCAAAAATGTCGCATTCGTTACCAGATAATCGACAAATGTTTAGGTTTATTGACCGCAGGTTAACAGTCCGTGGGTCATTCTGATTTTTGACCATCGAATCTTGTGGAGGACGATGTGGCGGAGCGAATGGTACCTTATTTGACGTTCTAAGTCTACCCGTAGCCGTTTTAGGCTCTAAAATATCGCAGACAAATTTTTAGATTTATTGACCGCAGGCTCATAGTCCGTAGGTCATTCTGATTTTTGGCCATCGAATCTTGTAGAGGACGATGCGACGTAGCGAACGGTACCTTATTTGACGTTTTAAGTATACCCGTAGCCGTTTTAGGCTCAAAAATATCGCATTTATTATCAGATAATCGACAAATTTTTAGGTTTATTGAACGCAGGCTCATAGTCCGTGGGTCATTCTGACTTTTCACCATCGAATCTTCTAGAGGACGATGAGGTGGAGCGAACGGTACCTTAGTTGACGTTCTAAGTCTACCCTTAGCCGTTTTAGGCTCTAAAATATCGCATTTATTACCAGATAATCGACAAATTTTTAAGTTTATTGACCGCAGGCTCATGGTCCGTAGGTCATTCTGATTTTTGACCCTCGAATCTTGTAGAGGACGATGAGACGTAGCGAACGGTACCTTATTTGACGTTTTAAGTCTACCCGTAGCCGTTTTAGGCTCAAAAATATCGCATTTATTACCAGATAATCGACAAATTTTTAGGTTTATTGACCGCAGGCTCATAGTGCGTGGGTCATTCTGACTTTTGACCATCGAATCTTGTAGAGGACGATGAGGCGGAGCGAACTGTATTTTATTTGACGGTCTAAGTCTACACGTAGCCGTTCTAAGATCAAATATATCGCATTTATTACCAGATAATCGACAAATTTTTAGGTTTATTGACTGCAGGCTCATAGTCCGTGGGTCATTCTGATTTTTGACCACCGAATCTTGTAGAGGACGATGAGACGTAGCTAACGGTACCTTATTTGACGTTCCAAATCTACCCGTTGCCGTTCTAGGATCTAAAATGTCGCATTCATTAACAGATAATCGACAAATGTTTAGGTTTATTGACTGCAGGCTCATAGTCCGTGGGTCATTCTGATTTTTGACCATCGAATCTTGTAGAGGACGATGAGACGTAGCGAACGGTACCTTATTTGACGGTCTAAGTCTACACGTAGCCGTTCTACCATAAAAAATATCGCATTTATTAAAAGATAATCGACAAATTTTTTGGTTTATTAACCGCAGGCTCATAGTCCGTTGGTCATTCTGATTTTTGACCATCGAATGTTTTAGAGGACGATGAGACGGAGCGAACGGTACCTTATTTGACGTTCTAAGTCTAAACGCAGCCGCTCTAAGATCAAAAATATCGCATTTATTACCAAATAATCGACAAATGTATAGGTTTATTGACTGCAGGCCCATAGTCTGTCGGTCATTCTGATTTTTGACCATCGTATCTTGTAGAGGACGATGAGACGGAGCAAACGGTACCTTATTTGACGTTCCAAGTCTACACGTAGCCGTTATAAAATCAAAAATATCGCATTTACTACCAGATAATCGACAAATTTTTAGGTTTATTGACCGCAGGCTCATAGTCCGTGGGTCATTCTAATTTTTGACCATCGAATCTTGTAGAGGACGATGAGGCGGAGCGAACGGTACCTTATTTGATGTTCTAAGTCTACCCGTAGCCGTTTTAGGCTCAATAATATCGCATTTATTACCAGATAATCGACAAAGTTTTAGGTTTATTGACCGCAGGCTCATGGTCCGTAGGTCATTCTGATTTTTGACCATCGAATCTTGTAGAGGACGATGAGACGTAGCGAACGGTACCTTATTTGACGTTTTAAGTCTACCCGTAGCCGTTTTAGGCTCAAAAATATCGCATTTATTACCAGATAATCGACAAATTTTTAGGTTTATTGACCGCAGGCTCATAGTGCGTGGGTCATTCTGACTTTTGACCATCGAATCTTGTAGATGACGATGAGGCGGAGCGAACTGTATTTTATTTGACGGTCTAAGTCTACACGTAGCCGTTCTAAGAACAATCATATCGCATTTATTACCAGATAATCGACAAATTTTTAGGTTTATTGACCACAGGCTCATGGTCCGTAGGTCATTCTGATTTTTGACCATCGAATCTTGTAGAGGACGATGAGACGTAGCGAACGGTACCTTATTTGACGTTTTAAGTCTACCCGTAGCCGTTTTAGGCTCAAAAATATCGCATTTATTACCAGATAATCTACAAATTTTTAGGTTTATTGACCGCAGGCTCATAGTCCGTGGGTCATTCTGATTTTTGACCATCGAATCTTGTGGAGGACGATGAGGCGGAGCGAACGGTACCTTATTTGACGTTCTAAGTCTACCCGTAGCCGTTTTAGGCTCTAAAATATCGCATTTATTACCAGATAATCGACAAATTTTTAGATTTATTGACCGCAGGCTCATAGTCGGTAGGTCATTCTGATTTTTGGCCATCGAATCTTGTAGAGGACGATGAGACGGAGCGAACTGTACCTTATTTGACATTGTAAGTCTACCCGTAGCCGTTCTAGGCTCAAAAATAGCGCATTTATTAACAGATAATCGACAAACTTTTAGGTTTATTGACCGCAGGCTCATAGTCCGTGGGTCATTCTGATTTTTGACCATCGAATCTTGTAGAGGACGATGCGACGTAGCGAACGGTACCTTATTTGACGTTTTAAGTCTACCCGTAGACGTTTTAGGCTCAAAAATACCGCATTTATTAGCAGATAATCGACAAATTTTTAGGTTTATTGACCGCAGGCTCATAGTCCGTGGGTCACTCTGACTTTTGACCATCGAATCTTGTAGAGGACGATGAGGCGGAGCGAACGGTACTTTATTTGACGGTCTAAGTCTACACGTAGCCGTTCTAAGATCAAAAATATCGCATTTATTACCTGATAATCGACAAATGTATAGGTTTATTGACCGCAGGCTTATAGTCCATAAGTCATTCTAATTTTTGACCATCGAATCTTGTAGAGAACGATGAGACGTAGCGAACGGTACCTTATTTGACGTTCTAAATCTACCCGCTGCCGTTCTAGGATCAAATATATGGCATTCGTTACCAGATAATCGACAAATTTTTAGGTTTATTGACCGCACGCTCATAGTCCGTGGGTCATTCTAATTTTTGACCATCGAATCTTGTAGAGGACGATGAGGCGGAGCGAACGGTATCTTATTTGATGTTCTAAGTTTACCGGTAGCCGTTTTAGCTCAATAATATCGCATTTGTTACCAGATAATCGACAAATGTTTAGGTTTATTGACCGCAGGCTCATAGTCCGTGGGTCATTCTAATTTTTGACCATCGAATTTTATAGAGAACGATGAGGCGGAGAGAACGGTACCTTATTTGACGTTTTAAGTCTACCCGTAGCCGTCCTAGGCTCAAAACAAGCGCATTTATTACCAGATAATCGACAAACTTTTAGGTTTATTGACCGCACGCTCATAGTGCGTGGGTCATTCTGACTTTTGACCATCGAATCTTGTAGAGGACCATGAGGCGGAGCGAACTGTATTTTATTTGACGGTCTAAGTCTACACGTAGCCGTTCTAAGATCTAACATATCGCATTTATTACCAGATAATCGACAAATTTTAAGGTTTATTGACTGCAGGCTCATAGTGCGTGGGTCATTCTGATTTTTGACCATCGAATCTTGTAGAGGACGATGAGGCGGAGCGAACGGTATTTTATTTGATGTTCTAAGTCTACCCGTAGCCGTTTTTGGCTCAAAAATATCGCATTTACTACAAGATAATCGACAAATTTTTAGTTTTATTGACCGCAGGCCCATAGTCTGTGGTCATTTTCATTTTTGACCATCGAATCTTGTAGAGGACGATGAGGCGGTGCGAACGGTACCTTATTTGACGGTCTAAGTCTACACGTAGCTGTTTTAACATCAAAAATATCGCATTTATTACCAGATAATCGACAAATTTTTAGTTTTATTGACCGCAGGCCCATAGTCTGTGGTCATTTTCATTTTTGACCATCGAATCTTGTAGAGTACGATGAGGCGGTGCGAACGGTACCTTATTTGACGGTCTAAGTCTACACGTAGCTGTTTTAACATCAAAAATATCGCATTTATTACCAGATAATCGACAAATTTTTAGGTTTATTGACCGCAGGCTCATAGTCCGTTGGTCATTCTGATTTTTGACCATCGAATCTTGTAGAGGACGATGAGACGGAGCGAACGGTACCTTATTTGACGTTCTAAGTCTACACGCAGCCGCTCTAAGATCACAAATATCGCATTTATTACCAGATAATCGACAAATGTATAGGTTTATTGACCGCAGGCTTATAGTCCATGGGTCATTCTGATTTTTGACCATCGAATCTTGTAGAGGACGATGAGGCGGAGAGAACGGTACCTTATTTGACGTTTTAAGTCTACCCGTAGCCGTCCTAGGCTCAAAACAAAACGCATTTATTACCACATAATCGACAAATTTTTAAGTTTATTGTCCGCAGGCTCATGGTCCGTAGGTCATTCTAATTTTTGACCATCGAATCTTGTAGAGGACGATGGGACGTAGCGAACGGTACCTTATTTGACGTTTTAAGTCTACCCGTAGCCGTTTTAGGCTCAAAAATATCGCATTTATTACCAGATAATCGACAAATTTTTAGGTTTATTGAGCGCAGGCTCATAGTGCGTGGGTCATTCTGACTTTTGACCACCGAATCTTGTAGAGGACGATGAGACGTAGCGAACGGTACCTTATTTGACGTTTTAAGTCTACCCGTAGCCGTTTTTGGCTCAAAAATATCGCATTTACTACAAGATAATCGACAAATTTTTAGGTTTATTGACCGCAGGCCCATAGTCTGTGGGTCATTCTGATTTTTGACCATCGAATCTTGTAGAGGACGATGAGACGTAGCGAACGGTACCTTATTTGACGTTTTAAGTCTACCCGTAGCCGTTTTTGGCTCAAAAATATCGCATTTACTACAAGATAATCGACAAATGTTTAGGTTTATTGACCGCAGGCTCATAGTCCGTGGGTCATTTTAATTTTTGACCATCGAATCTTGTAGAGGACGGTGAGGCGGAGCGAACGGTATCTTATTTGACGTTCTAAATCTACCCGTTACCGTTCTAGGATCAAAAATGTCGCATTCATTACCAGATAATCGACAAATGTTTAGGTTTATTGACCGCAGGTTAACAGTCCGTGGGTCATTCTGATTTTTGACCATCGAATCTTGTGGAGGACGATGAGGCGGAGCGAATGGTACCTTATTTGACGTTCTAAGTCTACCCGTAGCCGTTTTAGGCTCTAAAATATCGCAGACAAATTTTTAGATTTATTGACCGCAGGCTCATAGTCCGTAGGTCATTCTGATTTTTGGCCATCGAATCTTGTAGAGGACGATGCGACGTAGCGAACGGTATCTTATTTGACGTTTTAAGTCTACCCGTAGCCGTTTTAGGCTCAAAAATATCGCATTTATTACCAGATAATCGACAAGTTTTTAGGTTTATTGAACGCAGGCTCATAGTCCGTGGGTCATTCTGACTTTTGACCATCGAATCTTCTAGAGGACGATGAGGCGGAGCGAACGGTACCTTAGTTGACGTTCTAAGTCTACCCTTAGCCGTTTTAGGCTCTAAAATATCGCATTTATTACCAGATAATCACCAAAATTTTTAGGTTTATTGACCGCAGGCTCATAGTCCGTGGGTCATTCTGATTTTTGACCATCGAGTCTTGTAGAGGACGATGAGACGGAGAGAACGGTACCTTATTTGACGTTCTAAGTCTACCCTTAGCCGCTTTAGGCTCTAAAATATCGCATTTATTACCAGATAATCGACAAATTTTTAGGTTTATTGACCGCAGGCTCATAGTCCGTGGGTCATTCTAATTTTTGACCATCGAGTCTTGTAGAGGACGATGAGACGGAGAGAACGGTATCTTATTTGACGTTCTAAGTCTACCCGTAGCCGTCCTAGGCTAAAAAAAAATCGCATTTATTACCAGATAATCGACAAATTTTTAAGTTTATTGACCGCAGGCTCATGGTCCGTAGGTCATTCTGATTTTTGACCATCGAATCTTGTAGAGGACGATGAGACGTAGCGAACGGTACCTTATTTGACGTTTTAAGTCTACCCGTAGCCGTTTTTGGCTCAAAAATATCGCATTTACTACAAGATAATCGACAAATTTTTAGGTTTATTGACCGCAGGCCCATAGTCTGTGGGTCATTCTGATTTTTGACCATCGAATCTTGTAGAGGACGATGAGACGTAGCCAACGGTACCTTATTTGACGTTCTAAGTCTACCCGTAGCCGTTTTACGCTCAAAAATATCGCCTTTATTACAAGATAATCGACAAATTTTTAGTTTTATTGACCGCAGGCCCATAGTCTCTGGTCATTTTAATTTTTGACAATCGAATCTTGTAGAGGACGATGGGACGGTGCGAACGGTACCTTATTTGACGGTCTAAGTCTACACGTAGCCGTTCTACCATAAAAAATATCGCATTTATTAAAAGATAATCGAGAAATTTTTTGGTTTATTGACCGCAGGCTCATAGTCCGTTGGTCATTCTGATTTTTGACCATCGAATGTTTTATAGGACGATGAGACGGAGCGAACGGTACCTTATTTGACGTTCTAAGTCTAAACGCAGCCGCTCTAAGATCAAAAATATCGCATTTATTACCAAATAATCGACAAATGTATAGGTTTATTGACTGCAGGCCCATAGTCTGTCGGTCATTCTGATTTTCGACCATCGTATCTTGTAGAGGACGATGAGACGGAGCAAACGGTACCTTATTTGACGTTCTAAGTCTACACGTAGCCGTTATAAAATCAAAAATATCGCATTTACTACCAGATAATCGACAAATTTTTAGGTTTATTGACCGCAGGCTCATAGTCCGTGGGTCATTCTAATTTTTGACCATCGAATCTTGTAGAGGACGATGAGGCGGAGCGAACGGTACCTTATTTGATGTTCTAAGTCTACCCGTAGCCGTTTTAGGCTCAATAATATCGCATTTATTACCAGATAATCGACAAAGTTTTAGGTTTATTGACCGCAGGCTCATGGTCCGTAGGTCATTCTGATTTTTGACCATCGAATCTTGTAGAGGACGATGAGACGTAGCGAACGGTACCTTATTTGACGTTTTAAGTCTACGCGTAGCCGTTTTAGGCTCAAAAATATCGCATTTATTACCAGATAATCGACAAATTTTTAGGTTTATTGACCGCAGGCTCATAGTGCGTGGGTCATTCTGACTTTTGACCACTGAATCTTGTAGAGGACGATGAGACGTAGCTAACGGTACCTTATTTGACGTTCCAAATCTACCCGTTGCCGTTCTATGATCTAAAATGTCGCATTCATTAACAGATAATCGACAAATGTTTAGGTTTATTGACTGCAGGCTCATAGTCCGTGGGTCATTCTGATTTTTGACCATCGAATCTTGTAGAGGACGATGAGACGTAGCGAACGGTACCTTATTTGACGTTTAAGTCTACCCGTAGCCGTTTTTGGCTCAATAATATCGCATTTATTACCAGATAATCGACAAATTTTTAGGTTTATTGACCGCAGGCTCATGGTCCGTAGGTCATTCTGATTTTTGACCATCGAATCTTGTAGAGGACGATGAGACGTAGCGAACGGTACCTTATTTGACGTTTTAAGTCTACCCGTAGCCGTTTTAGGCTCAAAAATATCGCATTTATTACCAGATAATCTACAAATTTTTAGGTTTATTGACCGCAGGCTCATAGTCCGTGGGTCATTCTGATTTTTGACCATCGAATCTTGTGGAGGACGATGAGGCGGAGCGAACGGTAACTTATTTGACGTTCTAAGTCTACCCGTAGCCGTTTTAGGCTCTAAAATATCGCATTTATTACCAGATAATCGACAAATTTTTAGATTTATTGACCGCAGGCTCATAGTCGGTAGGTCATTCTGATTTTTGGCCATCGAATCTTGTAGAGGACGATGAGACGGAGCGAACTGTACCTTATTTGACGTTGTAAGTCTACCCGTAGCCGTTCTAGGCTCAAAAATAGCGCATTTATTACCAGATAATCGACAAACTTTTAGGTTTATTGACCGCAGGCTCATAGTCCGTGGGTCATTCTGACTTTTGACCATCGAATCTTGTAGAGGACGATGCGACGTAGCGAACGGTACCTTATTTGACGTTTTAAGTCTACCCGTAGACGTTTTAGGCTCAAAAATACCGCATTTATTAGCAGATAATCGACAAATTTTTAGGTTTATTGACCGCAGGCTCATAGTCCGTGGGTCATTCTGACTTTTGACCATCGAATCTTGTAGAGGACGATGAGGCGGAGCGAACGGTACTTTATTTGACGGTCTAAGTCTACACGTAGCCGTTCTAAGATCAAAAATATCGCATTTATTACCTGATAATCGACAAATGTATAGGTTTATTGACCGCAGGCTTATAGTCCATGGGTCATTCTAATTTTTGACCATCGAATCTTGTAGAGAACGATGAGACGTAGCGGACGGTACCTTATTTGACGTTCTAAATCTACCCGCTGCCGTTCTAGGATCAAATATATGGCATTCGTTACCAGATAATCGACAAATTTTTAGGTTTATTGACCGCATGCTCATAGTCCGTGGGTCATTCTAATTTTTGACCATCGAATTTTATAGAGAACGATGAGGCGGAGAGAACGGTACCTTATTTGACGTTCTAAGTCTACCCGTAGCCGTCCTAGGCTCAAAACAAGCGCATTTATTACCAGATAATCGACAAACTTTTAGGTTTATTGACCGCACGCTCATAGTGCGTGGGTCATTCTGACTTTTGACCATCGAATCTTGTAGAGGACCATGAGGCGGAGCGAACTGTATTTTATTTGACGGTCTAAGTCTACACGTAGCCGTTCTAAGATCTAACATATCGCATTTATTACCAGATAATCGACAAATTTTAAGGTTTATTGACTGCAGGCTCATAGTGCGTTGGTCATTCTAATTTTTGACCATCGAATCTTGTAGAGGACGATGAGGCGGAGCGAACGGTATTTTATTTGATGTTCTAAGTCTACCCGTAGCCGTTTTTGGCTCAAAAATATCGCATTTACTACAAGATAATCGACAAATTTTTAGTTTTATTGACCGCAGGCTCATAGTCTGTGGTCATTTTCATTTTTGACCATCGAATCTTGTAGAGGACGATGAGGCGGTGCGAACGGTACCTTATTTGAAGGTCTAAGTCTACACGTAGCTGTTTTAACATCAAAAATATCGCATTTATTACCAGATAATCGACAAATTTTTAGTTTTATTGACCGCAGGCCCATAGTCTGTGGTCATTTTGATTTTTGACCATCGAATCTTGTAGAGTACGATGAGGCGGTGCGAACGGTACCTTATTTGACGGTCTAAGTCTACACGTAGCTGTTTTAACATCAAAAATATCGCATTTATTACCAGATAATCGACAAATTTTTAGGTTTATTGACCGCAGGCTCATAGTCCGTTGGTCATTCTGATTTTTGACCATCGAATCTTGTAGAGGACGATGAGACGGAGCGAACGGTACCTTATTTGACGTTCTAAGTCTACACGCAGCCGCTCTAAGATCACAAATATCGCATTTATTACCAGATAATCGACAAATGTATAGGTTTATTGACCGCAGGCTTATAGTCCATGGGTCATTCTGATTTTTGACCATCGAATCTTGTAGAGGACGATGAGGCGGAGAGAACGGTACCTTATTTGACGTTTTAAGTCTACCCGTAGCCGTCCTAGGCTCAAAACAAAACGCATTTATTACCACATAATCGACAAATTTTTAGGTTTATTGACCGCAGGCCCATAGTCTGTGGGTCATTCTGATTTTTGACCATCGAATCTTGTAGAGGACGATGAGACGTAGCCAACGGTACCTTATTTGACGTTCTAAGTCTACCCGTAGCCGTTTTACGCTCAAAAATATCGCCTTTATTACAAGATAATCGACAAATTTTTAGTTTTATTGACCGCAGGCCCATAGTCTCTGGTCATTTTGATTTTTGACCATCGAATCTTGTAGAGGACGATGGGGCGGTGCGAACGGTACCTTATTTGACGGTCTAAGTCTACACGTAGCCGTTCTACCATAAAAAATATCGCATTTATTAAAAGATAATCGACAAATTTTTTGGTTTATTGACCGCAGGCTCATAGTCCGTTGGTCATTCTGATTTTTGACCATCGAATGTTTTAGAGGACGATGAGACGGAGCGAACGGTACCTTATTTGACGTTCTAAGTCTAAACGCAGCCGCTCTAAGATCAAAAATATTGCATTTATTACCAAATAATCGACAAATGTATAGGTTTATTGACTGCAGGCCCATAGTCTGTCGGTCATTCTGATTTTTGACCATCGTATCTTGTAGAGGACGATGAGACGGAGCAAACGGTACCTTATTTGACGTTCTAAGTCTACACGTAGCCGTTATAAAATCAAAAATATCGCATTTACTACCAGATAATCGACAAATTTTTAGGTTTATTGACCGCAGGCTCATAGTCCGTGGGTCATTCTAATTTTTGACCATCGAATCTTGTAGAGGACGATGAGGCGGAGCGAACGGTACCTTATTTGATGTTCTAAGTCTACCCGTAGCCGTTTTAGGCTCAATAATATCGCATTTATTACCAGATAATCGACAAAGTTTTAGGTTTATTGACCGCAGGCTCATGGTCCGTAGGTCATTCTGATTTTTGACCATCGAATCTTGTAGAGGACGATGAGACGTAGCGAACGGTACCTTATTTGACGTTTTAAGTCTACCCGTAGACGTTTTAGGCTCAAAAATATCGCATTTATTACCAGATAATCGACAAATTTTTAGGTTTATTGACCGCAGGCTCATAGTGCGTGGGTCATTCTGACTTTTGACCATCGAATCTTGTAGAGGACGATGAGGCGGAGCGAACTGTATTTTATTTGACGGTCTAAGTCTACACGTAGCCGTTCTAAGAACAATCATATCGCATTTATTACCAGATAATCGACAAATTTTTAGGTTTATTGAACGCAGGCTCATGGTCCGTAGGTCATTCTGATTTTTGACCATCGAATCTTGTAGAGGATGATGAGACGTAGCGAACGGTACCTTATTTGACGTTTTAAGTCTACCCGTAGCCGTTTTAGGCTCAAAAATATCGCATTTATTACCAGATAATCTACAAATTTTTAGGTTTATTGACCGCAGGCTCATAGTCCGTGGGTCATTCTGATTTTTGACCATCGAATCTTGTGGAGGACGATGAGGCGGAGCGAACGGTACCTTATTTGACGTTCTAAGTCTACCCGTAGCCGTTTTGGGCTCTAAAATATCGCATTTATTACCAGATAATCGACAAATTTTTAGATTTATTGACCGCAGGCTCATAGTCGGTAGGTCATTCTGATTTTTGGTTATCGAATGTTGTAGAGGACGATGAGACGGAGCGAACTGTACCTTATTTGACGTTGTAAGTCTACCCGTAGCCGTTCTAGGCTCAAAAATAGCGCATTTATTACCAGATAATCGACAAACTTTTAGGTTTATTGACCGCAGGCTCATAGTCCGTGGGTCATTCTGATTTTTGACCATCGAATCTTCTAGAGGACGATGCGACGTAGCGAACGGTACCTTATTTGACGTTTTAAGTCTACCCGTAGACGTTTTAGGCTCAAAAATACCGCATTTATTAGCAGATAATCGACAAATTTTTAGGTTTATTGACCGCAGGCTCATAGTCCGTGGGTCATTCTGACTTTTGACCATCGAATCTTGTAGAGGACGATGAGGCGGAGCGAACGGTACTTTATTTGACGGTTTAAGTCTACACGTAGCCGTTCTAAGATCAAAAATATCGCATTTATTACCTGATAATCGACAAATGTATAGGTTAATTTACCGCAGGCTTATAGTCCATGGGTCATTCTAATTTTTGACCATCGAATCTTGTAGAGAACGATGAGACGTAGCGAACGGTACCTTATTTGACGTTCTAAATCTACCCGCTGCCGTTCTAGGATCAAATATATGGCATTAGTTACCAGATAATCGACAAATTTTTAGGTTTATTGACCGCACGCTCATAGTCCGTGGGTCATTCTAATTTTTGACCATCGAATCTTGTAGAGGACGATGAGGCGGAGCGAACGGTATCTTATTTGATGTTCTAAGTTTACCGGTAGCCGTTTTAGCTCAATAATATCGCATTTATTAGCAGATAATCGACAAATTTTTAGGTTTATTGACCGCAGGCTCATAGTCCGTGGGTCATTCTGACTTTTGACCATCGAATCTTGTAGAGGACGATGAGGCGGAGCGAACGGTACTTTATTTGACGGTCTAAGTCTACACGTAGCCGTTCTAAGATCAAAAATATCGCATTTATTACCTGATAATCGACAAATGTATAGGTTTATTGACCGCAGGCTTATAGTCCATGGGTCATTCTAATTTTTGACCATCGAATCTTGTAGAGAACGATGAGACGTAGCGAACGGTACCTTATTTGACGTTCTAAATCTACCCGCTGCCGTTCTAGGATCAAATATATGGCATTCGTTACCAGATAATCGACAAATTTTTAGGTTTATTGACCGCACGCTCATAGTCCGTGGGTCATTCTAATTTTTGACCATCGAATTTTATAGAGAACGATGAGGCGGAGAGAACGGTACCTTATTTGACGTTCTAAGTCTACCCGTAGCCGTCCTAGGCTCAAAACAAGCGCATTTATTACCAGATAATCGACAAACTTTTAGGTTTATTGACCGCACGCTCATAGTGCGTGGGTCATTCTGACTTTTGACCATCGAATCTTGTAGAGGACCATGAGGCGGAGCGAACTGTATTTTATTTGACGGTCTAAGTCTACACGTAGCCGTTCTAAGATCTAACATATCGCATTTATTACCAGATAATCGACAAGTTTTAAGGTTTATTGACTGCAGGCTCATAGTGCGTTGGTCATTCTGATTTTTGACCATCGAATCTCGTAGAGGACGATGAGGCGGAGCGAACGGTATTTTATTTGATGTTCTAAGTCTACCCGTAGCCGTTTTTGGCTCAAAAATATCGCATTTACTACAAGATAATCGACAAATTTTTAGTTTTATTGACCGCAGGCTCATAGTCTGTGGTCATTTTCATTTTTGACCATCGAATCTTGTAGAGGACGATGAGGCGGTGCGAACGGTACCTTATTTGAAGGTCTAAGTCTACACGTAGCTGTTTTAACATCAAAAATATCGCATTTATTACCAGATAATCGACAAATTTTTAGTTTTATTGACCGCAGGCTCATAGTCCGTTGGTCATTCTGATTTTTGACCATCGAATCTTGTAGAGGACGATGAGACGGAGCGAACGGTACCTTATTTGACGTTCTAAGTCTACACGCAGCCGCTCTAAGATCACAAATATCGCATTTATTACCAGATAATCGACAAATGTATAGGTTTATTGACCGCAGGCTTATAGTCCATGGGTCATTCTGATTTTTGACCATCGAATCTTGTAGAGGACGATGAGGCGGAGAGAACGGTACCTTATTTGACGTTTTAAGTCTACCCGTAGCCGTCCTAGGCTCAAAACAAAACGCATTTACTACCACATAATCGACAAATTTTTAAGTTTATTGTCCGCAGGCTCATGGTCCGTAGGTCATTCTGATTTTTGACCATCGAATCTTGTAGAGGACGATGAGACGTAGCGAACGGTACCTTATTTGACGTTTTAAGTCTACCCGTAGCCGTTTTATTCTCAAAAATATCGCATTCATTACCAGATAATCGACTAATTTTTAGGTTTATTGACCGCAGGCTCATAGTCCGTGGGTCATTTTAATTTTTGACCATCGAATCTTGTAGAGGACGATGAGGCGTAGCGAACGGTATCTTATTTGACGTTCTAAATCTACCCGTTGCCGTTCTAGGATCAAAAATGTCGCATTCATTACCAAATAATCGACAAATGTTTAGGTTTATTGACCGCAGGCTCATAGTCCGTGAGTCATTTTAATTTTTGACCATCGAATCTTGTAGAGGACGATGAGGCGGAGCGAACGGTATTTTATTTGACGTTCTAAATCTACCCGTTACCGTTCTAGGATCAAAAATGTCGCATTCGTTACCAGATAATCGACAAATGTTTAGGTTTATTGACCGCAGGTTAACAGTCCGTGGGTCATTCTGATTTTTGACCATCGAATCTTGTGGAGGACGATGAGACGTAGCGAACGGTACCTTATTTGACGTTTTAAGTCTACCCGTAGCCGTTTTATTCTCAAAAATATCGCATTCATTACCAGATAATCGACTAATTTTTAGGTTTATTGACCGCAGGCTCATAGTCCGTGGGTCATTTTAATTTTTGACCATCGAATCTTGTAGAGGACGATGAGGCGGAGCGAACTGTATTTTATTTGACGGTCTAAGTCTACACGTAGCCGTTCTAAGATCAAATATATCGCATTTATTACCAGATAATCGACAAATTTTTAGGTTTATTGACTGCAGGCTCATAGTCCGTGGGTCATTCTGATTTTTGACCACCGAATCTTGTAGAGGACGATGAGACGTAGCTAACGGTACCTTATTTGACGTTCCAAATCTACCCGTTGCCGTTCTAGGATCTAAAATGTCGCATTCATTAACAGATAATCGACAAATGTTTAGGTTTATTGACTGCAGGCTCATAGTCCGTGGGTCATTCTGATTTTTGACCATCGAATCTTGTAGAGGACGATGAGACGTAGCGAACGGTACCTTATTTGACGGTCTAAGTCTACACGTAGCCGTTCTACCATAAAAAATATCGCATTTATTAAAAGATAATCGACAAATTTTTTGGTTTATTAACCGCAGGCTCATAGTCCGTTGGTCATTCTGATTTTTGACCATCGAATGTTTTAGAGGACGATGAGACGGAGCGAACGGTACCTTATTTGACGTTCTAAGTCTAAACGCAGCCGCTCTAAGATCAAAAATATCGCATTTATTACCAAATAATCGACAAATGTATAGGTTTATTGACTGCAGGCCCATAGTCTGTCGGTCATTCTGATTTTTGACCATCGTATCTTGTAGAGGACGATGAGACGGAGCAAACGGTACCTTATTTGACGTTCCAAGTCTACACGTAGCCGTTATAAAATCAAAAATATCGCATTTACTACCAGATAATCGACAAATTTTTAGGTTTATTGACCGCAGGCTCATAGTCCGTGGGTCATTCTAATTTTTGACCATCGAATCTTGTAGAGGACGATGAGGCGGAGCGAACGGTACCTTATTTGATGTTTTAAGTCTACCCGTAGCCGTTTTAGGCTCAATAATATCGCATTTATTACCAGATAATCGACAAAGTTTTAGGTTTATTGACCGCAGGCTCATGGTCCGTAGGTCATTCTGATTTTTGACCATTGAATCTTGTAGAGGACGATGAGACGTAGCGAACGGTACCTTATTTGACGTTTTAAGTCTACCCGTAGCCGTTTTAGGCTCAAAAATATCGCATTTATTACCAGATAATCGACAAATTTTTAGGTTTATTGACCGCAGGCTCATAGTGCGTGGGTCATTCTGACTTTTGACCATCGAATCTTGTAGAGGACGATGAGGCGGAGCGAACTGTATTTTATTTGACGGTCTAAGTCTACACGTAGCCGTTCTAAGAACAATCATATCGCATTTATTACCAGATAATCGACAAATTTTTAGGTTTATTGACCACAGGCTCATGGTCCGTAGGTCATTCTGATTTTTGACCATCGAATCTTGTAGAAGACGATGAGACGTAGCGAACGGTACCTTATTTGACGTTTTAAGTCTACCCGTAGCCGTTTTAGGCTCAAAAATATCGCATTTATTACCAGATAATCTACAAATTTTTAGGTTTATTGACCGCAGGCTCATAGTCCGTGGGTCATTCTGATTTTTTACCATCGAATCTTGTGGAGGACGATGAGGCGGAGCGAACGGTACCTTATTTGACGTTCTAAGTCTACCCGTAGCCGTTTTAGGCTCTAAAATATCGCATTTATTACCAGATAATCGACAAATTTTTAGATTTATTGACCGCAGGCTCATAGTCGGTAGGTCATTCTGATTTTTGGCCATCGAATCTTGTAGAGGACGATGAGGCGGAGCGAACGGTACTTTATTTGACGGTCTAAGTCTACACGTAGCCGTTCTAAGATCAAAAATATCGCATTTATTACCTGATAATCGACAAATGTATAGGTTTATTGACCGCAGGCTTATAGTCCATAAGTCATTCTAATTTTTGACCATCGAATCTTGTAGAGAACGATGAGACGTAGCGAACGGTACCTTATTTGACGTTCTAAATCTACCCGCTGCCGTTCTAGGATCAAATATATGGCATTCGTTACCAGATAATCGACAAATTTTTAGGTTTATTGACCGCACGCTCATAGTCCGTGGGTCATTCTAATTTTTGACCATCGAATCTTGTAGAGGACGATGAGGCGGAGCGAACGGTATCTTATTTGATGTTCTAAGTTTACCGGTAGCCGTTTTAGCTCAATAATATCGCATTTGTTACCAGATAATCGACAAATGTTTAGGTTTATTGACCGCAGGCTCATAGTCCGTGGGTCATTCTAATTTTTGACCATCGAATTTTATAGAGAACGATGAGGCGGAGAGAACGGTACCTTATTTGACGTTTTAAGTCTACCCGTAGCCGTCCTAGGCTCAAAACAAGCGGATTTATTACCAGATAATCGACAAACTTTTAGGTTTATTGACCGCACGCTCATAGTGCGTGGGTCATTCTGACTTTTGACCATCGAATCTTGTAGAGGACCATGAGGCGGAGCGAACTGTATTTTATTTGACGGTCTAAGTCTACACGTAGCCGTTCTAAGATCTAACATATCGCATTTATTACCAGATAATCGACAAATTTTAAGGTTTATTGACTGCAGGCTCATAGTGCGTGGGTCATTCTGATTTGTGACCATCGAATCTTGTAGAGGACGATGAGGCGGAGCGAACGGTATTTTATTTGATGTTCTAAGTCTACCCGTAGCCGTTTTTGGCTCAAAAATATCGCATTTACTACAAGATAATCGACAAATTTTTAGTTTTATTGACCGCAGGCCCATAGTCTGTGGTCATTTTCATTTTTGACCATCGAATCTTGTAGAGGACGATGAGGCGGTGCGAACGGTACCTTATTTGACGGTCTAAGTCTACACGTAGCTGTTTTAACATCAAAAATATCGCATTTATTACCAGATAATCGACAAATTTTTAGTTTTATTGACCGCAGGCCCATAGTCTGTGGTCATTTTGATTTTTGACCATCGAATCTTGTAGAGTACGATGAGGCGGTGCGAACGGTACCTTATTTGACGGTCTAAGTCTACACGTAGCTGTTTTAACATCAAAAATATCGCATTTATTACCAGATAATCGACAAATTTTTAGGTTTATTGACCGCAGGCTCATAGTCCGTTGGTCATTCTGATTTTTGACCATCGAATCTTGTAGAGGACGATGAGACGGAGCGAACGGTACCTTATTTGACGTTCTAAGTCTACACGCAGCCGCTCTAAGATCACAAATATCGCATTTATTACCAGATAATCGACAAATGTATAGGTTTATTGACCGCAGGCTTATAGTCCATGGGTCATTCTGATTTTTGACCATCGAATCTTGTAGAGGACGATGAGGCGGAGAGAACGGTACCTTATTTGACGTTTTAAGTCTACCCGTAGCCGTCCTAGGCTCAAAACAAAACGCATTTATTACCACATAATCGACAAATTTTTAAGTTTATTGTCCGCAGGCTCATGGTCCGTAGGTCATTCTAATTTTTGACCATCGAATCTTGTAGAGGACGATGGGACGTAGCGAACGGTACCTTATTTGACGTTTTAAGTCTACCCGTAGCCGTTTTAGGCTCAAAAATATCGCATTTATTACCAGATAATCGACAAATTTTTAGGTTTATTGAGCGCAGGCTCATAGTGCGTGGGTCATTCTGACTTTTGACCACCGAATCTTGTAGAGGACGATGAGACGTAGCGAACGGTACCTTATTTGACGTTTTAAGTCTACCCGTAGCCGTTTTTGGCTCAAAAATATCGCATTTACTACAAGATAATCGACAAATTTTTAGGTTTATTGACCGCAGGCCCATAGTCTGTGGGTCATTCTAATTTTTGACCATCGAATCTTGTAGAGGACGATGAGACGTAGCGAACGGTACCTTATTTGACGTTTTAAGTCTACCCGTAGCCGTTTTTGGCTCAAAAATATCGCATTTACTACAAGATAATCGACAAATGTTTAGGTTTATTGACCGCAGGCTCATAGTCCGTGGGTCATTTTAATTTTTGACCATCGAATCTTGTAGAGGACGGTGAGGCGGAGCGAACGGTATCTTATTTGACGTTCTAAATCTACCCGTTACCGTTCTAGGATCAAAAATGTCGCATTCATTACCAGATAATCGACAAATGTTTAGGTTTATTGACCGCAGGTTAACAGTCCGTGGGTCATTCTGATTTTTGACCATCGAATCTTGTGGAGGACGATGAGGCGGAGCGAATGGTACCTTATTTGACGTTCTAAGTCTACCCGTAGCCGTTTTAGGCTCTAAAATATCGCAGACAAATTTTTAGATTTATTGACCGCAGGCTCATAGTCCGTAGGTCATTCTGATTTTTGGCCATCGAATCTTGTAGAGGACGATGCGACGTAGCGAACGGTACCTTATTTGACGTTTTAAGTCTACCCGTAGCCGTTTTAGGCTCAAAAATATCGCATTTATTACCAGATAATCGACAAATTTTTAGGTTTATTGAACGCAGGCTCATAGTCCGTGGGTCATTCTGACTTTTGACCATCGAATCTTCTAGAGGACGATGAGGCGGAGCGAACGGTACCTTAGTTGACGTTCTAAGTCTACCCTTAGCCGTTTTAGGCTCTAAAATATCGCATTTATTACCAGATAATCACCAAAATTTTTAGGTTTATTGACCGCAGGCTCATAGTCCGTGGGTCATTCTAATTTTTGACCATCGAGTCTTGTAGAGGACGATGAGACGGAGAGAACGGTACCTTATTTGACGTTCTAAGTCTACCCTTAGCCGTTTTAGGCTCTAAAATATCGCATTTATTACCAGATAATCGACAAATTTTTAGGTTTATTGACCGCAGGCTCATAGTCCGTGGGTCATTCTAATTTTTGACCATCGAGTCTTGTAGAGGACGATGAGACGGAGAGAACGGTATCTTATTTGACGTTCTAAGTCTACCCGTAGCCGTCCTAGGCTAAAAAAAAATCGCATTTATTACCAGATAATCGACAAATTTTTAAGTTTATTGACCGCAGGCTCATGGTCCGTAGGTCATTCTGATTTTTGACCATCGAATCTTGTAGAGGACGATGAGACGTAGCGAACGGTACCTTATTTGACGTTTTAAGTCTACCCGTAGCCGTTTTTGGCTCAAAAATATCGCATTTACTACAAGATAATCGACAAATTTTTAGGTTTATTGACCGCAGGCCCATAGTCTGTGGGTCATTCTGATTTTTGACCATCGAATCTTGTAGAGGACGATGAGACGTAGCCAACGGTACCTTATTTGACGTTCTAAGTCTACCCGTAGCCGTTTTACGCTCAAAAATATCGCCTTTATTACAAGATAATCGACAAATTTTTAGTTTTATTGACCGCAGGCCCATAGTCTCTGGTCATTTTAATTTTTGACAATCGAATCTTGTAGAGGACGATGGGACGGTGCGAACGGTACCTTATTTGACGGTCTAAGTCTACACGTAGCCGTTCTACCATAAAAAATATCGCATTTATTAAAAGATAATCGAGAAATTTTTTGGTTTATTGACCGCAGGCTCATAGTCCGTTGGTCATTCTGATTTTTGACCATCGAATGTTTTATAGGACGATGAGACGGAGCGAACGGTACCTTATTTGACGTTCTAAGTCTAAACGCAGCCGCTCTAAGATCAAAAATATCGCATTTATTACCAAATAATCGACAAATGTATAGGTTTATTGACTGCAGGCCCATAGTCTGTCGGTCATTCTGATTTTCGACCATCGTATCTTGTAGAGGACGATGAGACGGAGCAAACGGTACCTTATTTGACGTTCTAAGTCTACACGTAGCCGTTATAAAATCAAAAATATCGCATTTACTACCAGATAATCGACAAATTTTTAGGTATATTGACCGCAGGCTCATAGTCCGTGGGTCATTCTAATTTTTGACCATCGAATCTTGTAGAGGACGATGAGGCGGAGCGAACGGTACCTTATTTGATGTTCTAAGTCTACCCGTAGCCGTTTTAGGCTCAATAATATCGCATTTATTACCAGATAATCGACAAAGTTTTAGGTTTATTGACCGCAGGCTCATGGTCCGTAGGTCATTCTGATTTTTGACCATCGAATCTTGTAGAGGACGATGAGACGTAGCGAACGGTACCTTATTTGACGTTTTAAGTCTACGCGTAGCCGTTTTAGGCTCAAAAATATCGCATTTATTACCAGATAATCGACAAATTTTTAGGTTTATTGACCGCAGGCTCATAGTGCGTGGGTCATTCTGACTTTTGACCACTGAATCTTGTAGAGGACGATGAGACGTAGCTAACGGTACCTTATTTGACGTTCCAAATCTACCCGTTGCCGTTCTATGATCTAAAATGTCGCATTCATTAACAGATAATCGACAAATGTTTAGGTTTATTGACTGCAGGCTCATAGTCCGTGGGTCATTCTGATTTTTGACCATCGAATCTTGTAGAGGACGATGAGACGTAGCGAACGGTACCTTATTTGACGTTGTAAGTCTACCCGTAGCCGTTCTAGGCTCAAAAATAGCGCATTTATTACCAGATAATCGACAAATGTTTAGGTTTATTGACCGCAGGCTCATAGTCCGTGGGTCATTTTAATTTTTGACCATCGAATCTTGTAGAGGACGATGAGGCGGAGCGAACGGTATCTTATTTGACGTTCTAAATCTACCCGTTACCGTTCTAGGATCAAAAATGTCGCATTCATTACCAGATAATCGACAAATGTTTAGGTTTATTGACCGCAGGTTAACAGTCCGTGGGTCATTCTGATTTTTGACCATCGAATCTTGTGGAGGACGATGAGGCGGAGCGAATGGTACCTTATTTGACGTTCTAAGTCTACCCGTAGCCGTTTTAGGCTCTAAAATATCGCAGACAAATTTTTAGATTTATTGACGGCAGGCTCATAGTCCGTAGGTCATTCTGATTTTTGGCCATCGAATCTTGTAGAGGACGATGCGACGTAGCGAACGGTACCTTATTTGACGTTTTAAGTCTACCCGTAGCCGTTTTAGGCTCAAAAATATCGCATTTATTACCAGATAATCGACAAATTTTTAGGTTTATTGAACGCAGGCTCATAGTCCGTGGGTCATTCTGACTTTTGACCATCGAATCTTCTAGAGGACGATGAGGCGGAGCGAACGGTACCTTAGTTGACGTTCTAAGTCTACCCTTAGCCGTTTTAGGCTCTAAAATATCGCATTTATTACCAGATAATCGACAAATTTTTAGGTTTATTGACCGCAGGCTTATAGTCCGTGGGTCATTCTAATTTTTGACCATCGAGTCTTGTAGAGGACGATGAGACGGAGAGAACGGTACCTTATTTGACGTTCTAAGTCTACCCGTAGCCGTCCTAGGCTAAAAAAAAAGCGCATTTATTACCAGATAATCGACAAATTTTTAAGTTTATTGACCGCAGGCTCATGGTCCGTAGGTCATTCTGATTTTTGACCATCGAATCTTGTAGAGGACGATGAGACGTAGCGAACGGTACCTTATTTGACGTTTTAAGTCTACCCGTAGCCGTTTTTGGCTCAAAAATATCGCATTTACTACAAGATAATCGACAAATTTTTAGGTTTATTGACCGCAGGCCCATAGTCTGTGGGTCATTCTGATTTTTGACCATCGAATCTTGTAGAGGACGATGAGACGTAGCCAACGATACCTTATTTGACGTTCTAAGTCTACCCGTAGCCGTTTTAGGCTCAAAAATATCGCCTTTATTACAAGATAATCGACAAATTTTTAGTTTTATTGACCGCAGGCCCATAGTCTCTGGTCATTCTGATTTTTGGCCATCGAATCTTGTAGAGGACGATGAGACGGAGCGAACTGTACCTTATTTGACGTTGTAAGTCTACCCGTAGCCGTTCTAGGCTCAAAAATAGCGCATTTATTACCAGATAATCGACAAACTTTTAGGTTTATTGACCGCAGGCTCATAGTCCGTGGGTCATTCTGACTTTTGACCATCGAATCTTGTAGAGGACGATGCGACGTAGCGAACGGTACCTTATTTGACGTTTTAAGTCTACCCGTAGACGTTTTAGGCTCAAAAATACCGCATTTATTAGCAGATAATCGACAAATTTTTAGGTTTATTGACCGCAGGCTCATAGTCCGTGGGTCATTCTGACTTTTGACCATCGAATCTTGTAGAGGACGATGAGGCGGAGCGAACGGTACTTTATTTGACGGTCTAAGTCTACACGTAGCCGTTCTAAGATCAAAAATATCGCATTTATTACCTGATAATCGACAAATGTATAGGTTTATTGACCGCAGGCTTATAGTCCATGGGTCATTCTAATTTTTGACCATCGAATCTTGTAGAGAACGATGAGACGTAGCGGACGGTACCTTATTTGACGTTCTAAATCTACCCGCTGCCGTTCTAGGATCAAATATATGGCATTCGTTACCAGATAATCGACAAATTTTTAGGTTTATTGACCGCATGCTCATAGTCCGTGGGTCATTCTAATTTTTGACCATCGAATTTTATAGAGAACGATGAGGCGGAGAGAACGGTACCTTATTTGACGTTCTAAGTCTACCCGTAGCCGTCCTAGGCTCAAAACAAGCGCATTTATTACCAGATAATCGACAAACTTTTAGGTTTATTGACCGCACGCTCATAGTGCGTGGGTCATTCTGACTTTTGACCATCGAATCTTGTAGAGGACCATGAGGCGGAGCGAACTGTATTTTATTTGACGGTCTAAGTCTACACGTAGCCGTTCTAAGATCTAACATATCGCATTTATTACCAGATAATCGACAAATTTTAAGGTTTATTGACTGCAGGCTCATAGTGCGTTGGTCATTCTGATTTTTGACCATCGAATCTTGTAGAGGACGATGAGGCGGAGCGAACGGTATTTTATTTGATGTTCTAAGTCTACCCGTAGCCGTTTTTGGCTCAAAAATATCGCATTTACTACAAGATAATCGACAAATTTTTAGTTTTATTGACCGCAGGCTCATAGTCTGTGGTCATTTTCATTTTTGACCATCGAATCTTGTAGAGGACGATGAGGCGGTGCGAACGGTACCTTATTTGAAGGTCTAAGTCTACACGTAGCTGTTTTAACATCAAAAATATCGCATTTATTACCAGATAATCGACAAATTTTTAGTTTTATTGACCGCAGGCCCATAGTCTGTGGTCATTTTGATTTTTGACCATCGAATCTTGTAGAGTACGATGAGGCGGTGCGAACGGTACCTTATTTGACGGTCTAAGTCTACACGTAGCTGTTTTAACATCAAAAATATCGCATTTATTACCAGATAATCGACAAATTTTTAGGTTTATTGACCGCAGGCTCATAGTCCGTTGGTCATTCTGATTTTTGACCATCGAATCTTGTAGAGGACGATGAGACGGAGCGAACGGTACCTTATTTGACGTTCTAAGTCTACACGCAGCCGCTCTAAGATCACAAATATCGCATTTATTACCAGATAATCGACAAATGTATAGGTTTATTGACCGCAGGCTTATAGTCCATGGGTCATTCTGATTTTTGACCATCGAATCTTGTAGAGGACGATGAGGCGGAGAGAACGGTACCTTATTTGACGTTTTAAGTCTACCCGTAGCCGTCCTAGGCTCAAAACAAAACGCATTTATTACCACATAATCGACAAATTTTTAGGTTTATTGACCGCAGGCCCATAGTCTGTGGGTCATTCTGATTTTTGACCATCGAATCTTGTAGAGGACGATGAGACGTAGCCAACGGTACCTTATTTGACGTTCTAAGTCTACCCGTAGCCGTTTTACGCTCAAAAATATCGCCTTTATTACAAGATAATCGACAAATTTTTAGTTTTATTGACCGCAGGCCCATAGTCTCTGGTCATTTTGATTTTTGACCATCGAATCTTGTAGAGGACGATGGGGCGGTGCGAACGGTACCTTATTTGACGGTCTAAGTCTACACGTAGCCGTTCTACCATAAAAAATATCGCATTTATTAAAAGATAATTGACAAATTTTTTGGTTTATTGGCCGCAGGCTCATAGTCCGTTGGTCATTCTAATTTTTGACCATCGAATGTTTTAGAGGACGATGAGACGGAGCGAACGGTACCTTATTTGACGTTCTAAGTCTAAACGCAGCCGCTCTAAGATCAAAAATATTGCATTTATTACCAAATAATCGACAAATGTATAGGTTTATTGACTGCAGGCCCATAGTCTGTCGGTCATTCTGATTTTTGACCATCGTATCTTGTAGAGGACGATGAGACGGAGCAAACGGTACCTTATTTGACGTTCTAAGTCTACACGTAGCCGTTATAAAATCAAAAATATCGCATTTACTACCAGATAATCGACAAATTTTTAGGTTTATTGACCGCAGGCTCATAGTCCGTGGGTCATTCTAATTTTTGACCATCGAATCTTGTAGAGGACGATGAGGCGGAGCGAACGGTACCTTATTTGATGTTCTAAGTCTACCCGTAGCCGTTTTAGGCTCAATAATATCGCATTTATTACCAGATAATCGACAAAGTTTTAGGTTTATTGACCGCAGGCTCATGGTCCGTAGGTCATTCTGATTTTTGACCATCGAATCTTGTAGAGGACGATGAGACGTAGCGAACGGTACCTTATTTGACGTTTTAAGTCTACCCGTAGACGTTTTAGGCTCAAAAATATCGCATTTATTACCAGATAATCGACAAATTTTTAGGTTTATTGACCGCAGGCTCATAGTGCGTGGGTCATTCTGACTTTTGACCATCGAATCTTGTAGAGGACGATGAGGCGGAGCGAACTGTATTTTATTTGACGGTCTAAGTCTACACGTAGCCGTTCTAAGAACAATCATATCGCATTTATTACCAGATAATCGACAAATTTTTAGGTTTATTGAACGCAGGCTCATGGTCCGTAGGTCATTCTGATTTTTGACCATCGAATCTTGTAGAGGACGATGAGACGTAGCGAACGGTACCTTATTTGACGTTTTAAGTCTACCCGTAGCCGTTTTAGGCTCAAAAATATCGCATTTATTACCAGATAATCTACAAATTTTTAGGTTTATTGACCGCAGGCTCATAGTCCGTGGGTCATTCTGATTTTTGACCATCGAATCTTGTGGAGGACGATGAGGCGGAGCGAACGGTACCTTATTTGACGTTCTAAGTCTACCCGTAGCCGTTTTAGGCTCTAAAATATCGCATTTATTACCAGATAATCGACAAATTTTTAGATTTATTGACCGCAGGCTCATAGTCGGTAGGTCATTCTGATTTTTGGTTATCGAATGTTGTAGAGGACGATGAGACGGAGCGAACTGTACCTTATTTGACGTTGTAAGTCTACCCGTAGCCGTTCTAGGCTCAAAAATAGCGCATTTATTACCAGATAATCGACAAACTTTTAGGTTTATTGACCGCAGGCTCATAGTCCGTGGGTCATTCTGATTTTTGACCATCGAATCTTGTAGAGGACGATGCGACGTAGCGAACGGTACCTTATTTGACGTTTTAAGTCTACCCGTAGACGTTTTAGGCTCAAAAATACCGCATTTATTAGCAGATAATCGACAAATTTTTAGGTTTATTGACCGCAGGCTCATAGTCCGTGGGTCATTCTGACTTTTGACCATCGAATCTTGTAGAGGACGATGAGGCGGAGCGAACGGTACTTTATTTGACGGTCTAAGTCTACACGTAGCCGTTCTAAGATCAAAAATATCGCATTTATTACCTGATAATCGACAAATGTATAGGTTTATTGACCGCAGGCTTATAGTCCATGGGTCATTCTAATTTTTGACCATCGAATCTTGTAGAGAACGATGAGACGTAGCGAACGGTACCTTATTTGACGTTCTAAATCTACCCGCTGCCGTTCTAGGATCAAATATATGGCATTCGTTACCAGATAATCGACAAATTTTTAGGTTTATTGACCGCACGCTCATAGTCCGTGGGTCATTCTAATTTTTGACCATCGAATCTTGTAGAGGACGATGAGGCGGAGCGAACGGTATCTTATTTGATGTTCTAAGTTTACCGGTAGCCGTTTTAGCTCAATAATATCGCATTTATTACCAGATAATCGACAAATTTTTAGGTTTATTGACCGCAGGCTCATGGTCCGTAGGTCATTCTGATTTTTGACCATCGAATCTTGTAGAGGACGATGAGACGTAGCGAACGGTACCTTATTTGACGTTTTATGTCCACCCGTAGCCGTTTTAGGCTCAAAAATATCGCATTTATTACCAGATAATCTACAAATTTTTAGGTTTATTGACCGCATGCTCATAGTCCGTGGGTCATTCTGATTTTTGACCATCGAATCTTGTGGAGGACGATGAGGCGGAGCGAACGGTAACTTATTTGACGTTCTAAGTCTACCCGTAGCCGTTTTAGGCTCTAAAATATCGCATTTATTACCAGATAATCGACAAATTTTTAGATTTATTGATCGCAGGCTCATAGTCGGTAGGTCATTCTGATTTTTGGCCATCGAATCTTGTAGAGGACGATGAGACGGAGCGAACTGTACCTTATTTGACGTTGTAAGTCTACCCGTAGCCGTTCTAGGCTCAAAAATAGCGCATTTATTACCAGATAATCGACAATCTTTTAGTTTTATTGACCGCTGGCTCATAGTCCGTGGGTCATTCTGACTTTTGACCATCGAATCTTGTAGAGGACGATGCGACGTAGCGAACGGTACCTTATTTGACGTTTTAAGTCTACCCGTAGACGTTTTAGGCTCAAATATACCGCATTTATTAGCAGATAATCGACAAATTTTTAGGTTTATTGACCGCAGGCTCATAGTCCGTGGGTCATTCTGACTTTTGACCATCGAATCTTGTAGAGGACGATGAGGCGGAGCGAACGGTACTTTATTTGACGGTCTAAGTCTACACGTAGCCGTTCTAAGATCAAAAATATCGCATTTATTACCTGATAATCGACAAATGTATAGGTTTATTGACCGCAGGCTTATAGTCCATGGGTCATTCTAATTTTTGACCATCGAATCTTGTAGAGAACGATGAGACGTAGCGAACGGTACCTTATTTGACGTTCTAAATCTACCCGCTGCCGTTCTAGGATCAAATATATGGCATTCGTTACCAGATAATCGACAAATTTTTAGGTTTATTGACCGCACGCTCATAGTCCGTGGGTCATTCTAATTTTTGACCATCGAATTTTATAGAGAACGATGAGGCGGAGAGAACGGTACCTTATTTGACGTTCTAAGTCTACCCGTAGCCGTCCTAGGCTCAAAACAAGCGCATTTATTACCAGATAATCGACAAACTTTTAGGTTTATTGACCGCACGCTCATAGTGCGTGGGTCATTCTGACTTTTGACCATCGAATCTTGTAGAGGACAATGAGGCGGAGCGAACTGTATTTTATTTGACGGTCTAAGTCTACACGTAGCCGTTCTAAGATCTAACATATCGCATTTATTACCAGATAATCGACAAATTTTAAGGTTTATTGACTGCAGGCTCATAGTGCGTTGGTCATTCTGATTTTTGACCATCGAATCTCGTAGAGGACGATGAGGCGGAGCGAACGGTATTTTATTTGATGTTCTAAGTCTACCCGTAGCCGTTTTTGGCTCAAAAATATCGCATTTACTACAAGATAATCGACAAATTTTTAGTTTTATTGACCGCAGGCTCATAGTCTGTGGTCATTTTCATTTTTGACCATCGAATCTTGTAGAGGACGATGAGGCGGTGCGAACGGTACCTTATTTGAAGGTCTAAGTCTACACGTAGCTGTTTTAACATCAAAAATATCGCATTTATTACCAGATAATCGACAAATTTTTAGTTTTATTGACCGCAGGCCCATAGACTGTGGTCATTTTGATTTTTGACCATCGAATCTTGTAGAGTACGATGAGGCGGTGCGAACGGTACCTTATTTGACGGTCTAAGTCTACACGTAGCTGTTTTAACATAAAAAATATCGCATTTATTACCAGATAATCGACAAATTTTTAGGTTTATTGACCGCAGGCTCATAGTCCGTTGGTCATTCTGATTTTTGACCATCGAATCTTGTAGAGGACGATGAGACGGAGCGAACGGTACCTTATTTGACGTTCTAAGTCTACACGCAGCCGCTCTAAGATCACAAATATCGCATTTATTAGCAGATAATCGACAAATGTATAGGTTTATTGACCGCAGGCTTATAGTCCATGGGTCATTCTGATTTTTGACCATCGAATCTTGTAGAGGACGATGAGGCGGAGAGAACGGTACCTTATTTGACGTTTTAAGTCTACCCGTAGCCGTCCTAGGCTCAAAACAAAACGCATTTATTACCACATAATCGACAAATTTTTAAGTTTATTGTCCGCAGGCTCATGGTCCGTAGGTCATTCTGATTTTTGACCATCGAATCTTGTAGAGGACGATGAGACGTAGCGAACGGTACCTTATTTGACGTTTTAAGTCTACCCGTAGCCGTTTTATTCTCAAAAATATCGCATTCATTACCAGATAATCGACTAATTTTTAGGTTTATTGACCGCAGGCTCATAGTCCGTGGGTCATTTTAATTTTTGACCATCGAATCTTGTAGAGGACGATGAGGCGTAGCGAACGGTATCTTATTTGACGTTCTAAATCTACCCGTTGCCGTTCTAGGATCAAAAATGTCGCATTCATTACCAGATAATCGACAAATGTTTAGGTTTATTGACCGCAGGCTCATAGTCCGTGAGTCATTTTAATTTTTGACCATCGAATCTTGTAGAGGACGATGAGGCGGAGCGAACGGTATTTTATTTGACGTTCTAAATCTACCCGTTACCGTTCTAGGATCAAAAATGTCGCATTCGTTACCAGATAATCGACAAATGTTTAGGTTTATTGACCGCAGGTTAACAGTCCGTGGGTCATTCTGATTTTTGACCATCGAAACTTGTGGAGGACGATGTGGCGGAGCGAATGGTACCTTATTTGACGTTCTAAGTCTACCCGTAGCCGTTTTAGGCTCTAAAATATCGCAGACAAATTTTTAGATTTATTGACCGCAGGCTCATAGTCCGTAGGTCATTCTGATTTTTGGCCATCGAATCTTGTAGAGGACGATGCGACGTAGCGAACGGTACCTTATTTGACGTTTTAAGTCTACCCGTAGCCGTTTTAGGCTCAAAAATATCGCATTTATTATCAGATAATCGACAAATTTTTAGGTTTATTGAACGCAGGCTCATAGTCCGTGGGTCATTCTGACTTTTCACCATCGAATCTTCTAGAGGACGATGAGGCGGAGCGAACGGTACCTTAGTTGACGTTCTAAGTCTACCCTTAGCCGTTTTAGGCTCTAAAATATCGCATTTATTACCAGATAATCGACAAATTTTTAAGTTTATTGACCGCAGGCTCATGGTCCGTAGGTCATTCTGATTTTTGACCCTCGAATCTTGTAGAGGACGATGAGACGTAGCGAACGGTACCTTATTTGACGTTTTAAGTCTACCCGTAGCCGTTTTAGGCTCAAAAATATCGCATTTATTACCAGATAATCGACAAATTTTTAGGTTTATTGACCGCAGGCTCATAGTGCGTGGGTCATTCTGACTTTTGACCATCGAATCTTGTAGAGGACGATGAGGCGGAGCGAACTGTATTTTATTTGACGGTCTAAGTCTACACGTAGCCGTTCTAAGATAAAATATATCGCATTTATTACCAGATAATCGACAAATTTTTAGGTTTATTGACTGCAGGCTCATAGTCCGTGGGTCATTCTGATTTTTGACCACCGAATCTTGTAGAGGACGATGAGACGTAGCTAACGGTACCTTATTTGACGTTCCAAATCTACCCGTTGCCGTTCTAGGATCTAAAATGTCGCATTCATTAACAGATAATCGACAAATGTTTAGGTTTATTGACTGCAGGCTCATAGTCCGTGGGTCATTCTGATTTTTGACCATCGAATCTTGTAGAGGACGATGAGACGTAGCGAACGGTACCTTATTTGACGTTTTAAGTCTACCCGTAGCCGTTTTTGGCTCAAAAATATCGCATTTACTACAAGATAATCGACAAATTTTTAGGTTTATTGACCGCAGGCCCATAGTCTGTGGGTCATTCTGATTTTTGACCACCGAATCTTGTAGAGGACGATGAGACGTAGCTAACGGTACCTTATTTGACGTTCTAAATCTACCCGTTGCCATTCTAAGATCTAAAATATCGCATTCATTACCAGATAATCGACTAATTTTTAGGTTTATTGACCGCAGGCTCATAGTCCGTGGGTCATTTAAATTTTTGACCATCGAATCTTGTAGAGGACGATGAGGCGGAGAGAACGGTATCTTATTTGACGTTCTAAATCTACCCGTTACCGTTCTAGGATCAAAAATGTCGCATTCATTACCAGATAATCGACAAATGTTTAGGTTTATTGACCGCAGGTTAACAGTCCGTGGGTCATTCTGATTTTTGACCATCGAATCTTGTGGAGGACGATGAGGCGGAGCGAATGGTACCTTATTTGACGTTCTAAGTCTACCCGTAGCCGTTTTACGCTCAAAAATATCGCCTTTATTACAAGATAATCGACAAATTTTTAGTTTTATTGACCGCAGGCCCATAGTCTCTGGTCATTTTGATTTTTGACCATCGAATCTTGTAGAGGACGATGGGGCGGTGCGAACGGTACCTTATTTGACGGTCTAAGTCTACACGTAGCCGTTCTACCATAAAAAATATCGCATTTATTACCTGATAATCGACAAATTTTTTGGTTTATTGACCGCAGGCTCATAGTCCGTTGGTCATTCTGATTTTTGACCATCGAATGTTTTAGAGGACGATGAGACGGAGCGAACGGTACCTTATTTGACGTTCTAAGTCTAAACGCAGCCGCTCTAAGATCAAAAATATCGCATTTATTACCAAATAATCGACAAATGTATAGGTTTATTGACTGCAGGCCCATAGTCTGTCGGTCATTCTGATTTTTGACCATCGTATCTTGTAGAGGACGATGAGACGGAGCAAACGGTACCTTATTTGACGTTCCAAGTCTACACGTAGCCGTTATAAAATCAAAAATATCGCATTTACTACCAGATAATCGACAAATTTTTAGGTTTATTGACCGCAGGCTCATAGTCCGTGGGTCATTCTAATTTTTGACCATCGAATCTTGTAGAGGACGATGAGGCGGAGCGAACGGTACCTTATTTGATGTTCTAAGTCTACCCGTAGCCGTTTTAGGCTCAATAATATCGCATTTATTACCAGATAATCGACAAAGTTTTAGGTTTATTGACCGCAGGCTCATGGTCCGTAGGTCATTCTGATTTTTGACCATCGAATCTTGTAGAGGACGATGAGACGTAGCGAACGGTACCTTATTTGACGTTTTAAGTCTACCCGTAGCCGTTTTAGGCTCAAAAATATCGCATTTATTACCAGATAATCGACAAATTTTTAGGTTTATTGACCGCAGGCTCATAGTGCGTGGGTCATTCTGACTTTTGACCATCGAATCTTGTAGAGGACGATGAGGCGGAGCGAACTGTATTTTATTTGACGGTCTAAGTCTACACGTAGCCGTTCTAAGAACAATCATATCGCATTTATTACCAGATAATCGACAAATTTTTAGGTTTATTGACCACAGGCTCATGGTCCGTAGGTCATTCTGATTTTTGACCATCGAATCTTGTAGAGGACGATGAGACGTAGCGAACGGTACCTTATTTGACGTTTTAAGTCTACCCGTAGCCGTTTTAGGCTCAAAAATATCGCATTTATTACCAGATAATCTACAAATTTTTAGGTTTATTGACCGCAGGCTCATAGTCCGTGGGTCATTCTGATTTTTGACCATCGAATCTTGTGGAGGACGATGAGGTGGAGCGAACGGTACCTTATTTGACGTTCTAAGTCTACCCGTAGCCGTTTTAGGCTCTAAAATATCGCATTTATTACCAGATAATCGACAAATTTTTAGATTTATTGACCGCAGGCTCATAGTCGGTAGGTCATTCTGATTTTTGGCCATCGAATCTTGTAGAGGACGATGAGACGGAGCGAACTGTACCTTATTTGACATTGTAAGTCTACCCGTAGCCGTTTTAGGCTCTAAAATATCGCAGACAAATTTTTAGATTTATTGACCGCAGGCTCATAGTCCGTAGGTCATTCTGATTTTTGGCCATCGAATCTTGTAGAGGACGATGCGACGTAGCGAACGGTACCTTATTTGACGTTTTAAGTCTACCCGTAGCCGTTTTAGGCTCAAAAATATCGCATTTATTATCAGATAATCGACAAATTTTTAGGTTTATTGAACGCAGGCTCATAGTCCGTGGGTCATTCTGACTTTTCACCATCGAATCTTCTAGAGGACGATGAGGCGGAGCGAACGGTACCTTAGTTGACGTTCTAAGTCTACCCTTAGCCGTTTTAGGCTCTAAAATATCGCATTTATTACCAGATAATCGACAAATTTTTAAGTTTATTGACCGCAGGCTCATGGTCCGTAGGTCATTCTGATTTTTGACCCTCGAATCTTGTAGAGGACGATGAGACGTAGCGAACGGTACCTTATTTGACGTTTTAAGTCTACCCGTAGCCGTTTTAGGCTCAAAAATATCGCATTTATTACCAGATAATCGACAAATTTTTAGGTTTATTGACCGCAGGCTCATAGTGCGTGGGTCATTCTGACTTTTGACCATCGAATCTTGTAGAGGACGATGAGGCGGAGCGAACTGTATTTTATTTGACGGTCTAAGTCTACACGTAGCCGTTCTAAGATCAAATATATCGCATTTATTACCAGATAATCGACAAATTTTTAGGTTTATTGACTGCAGGCTCATAGTCCGTGGGTCATTCTGATTTTTGACCACCGAATCTTGTAGAGGACGATGAGACGTAGCTAACGGTACCTTATTTGACGTTCCAAATCTACCCGTTGCCGTTCTAGGATCTAAAATGTCGCATTCATTAACAGATAATCGACAAATGTTTAGGTTTATTGACTGCAGGCTCATAGTCCGTGGGTCATTCTGATTTTTGACCATCGAATCTTGTAGAGGACGATGAGACGTAGCGAACGGTACCTTATTTGACGTTTTAAGTCTACCCGTAGCCGTTTTTGGCTCAAAAATATCGCATTTACTACAAGATAATCGACAAATTTTTAGGTTTATTGACCGCAGGCCCATAGTCTGTGGGTCATTCTGATTTTTGACCACCGAATCTTGTAGAGGACGATGAGACGTAGCTAACGGTACCTTATTTGACGTTCTAAATCTACCCGTTGCCATTCTAAGATCTAAAATATCGCATTCATTACCAGATAATCGACTAATTTTTAGGTTTATTGACCGCAGGCTCATAGTCCGTGGGTCATTTAAATTTTTGACCATCGAATCTTGTAGAGGACGATGAGGCGGAGAGAACGGTATCTTATTTGACGTTCTAAATCTACCCGTTACCGTTCTAGGATCAAAAATGTCGCATTCATTACCAGATAATCGACAAATGTTTAGGTTTATTGACCGCAGGTTAACAGTCCGTGGGTCATTCTGATTTTTGACCATCGAATCTTGTGGAGGACGATGAGGCGGAGCGAATGGTACCTTATTTGACGTTCTAAGTCTACCCGTAGCCGTTTTACGCTCAAAAATATCGCCTTTATTACAAGATAATCGACAAATTTTTAGTTTTATTGACCGCAGGCCCATAGTCTCTGGTCATTTTGATTTTTGACCATCGAATCTTGTAGAGGACGATGGGGCGGTGCGAACGGTACCTTATTTGACGGTCTAAGTCTACACGTAGCCAATCTACCATAAAAAATATCGCATTTATTAAAAGATAATCGACAAATTTTTTGGTTTATTGACCGCAGGCTCATAGTCCGTTGGTCATTCTGATTTTTGACCATCGAATGTTTTAGAGGACGATGAGACGGAGCGAACGGTACCTTATTTGACGTTCTAAGTCTAAACGCAGCCGCTCTAAGATCAAAAATATCGCATTTATTACCAAATAATCGACAAATGTATAGGTTTATTGACTGCAGGCCCATAGTCTGTCGGTCATTCTGATTTTTGACCATCGTATCTTGTAGAGGACGATGAGACGGAGCAAACGGTACCTTATTTGACGTTCCAAGTCTACACGTAGCCGTTATAAAATCAAAAATATCGCATTTACTACCAGATAATCGACAAATTTTTAGGTTTATTGACCGCAGGCTCATAGTCCGTGGGTCATTCTAATTTTTGACCATCGAATCTTGTAGAGGACGATGAGGCGGAGCGAACGGTACCTTATTTGATGTTCTAAGTCTACCCGTAGCCGTTTTAGGCTCAATAATATCGCATTTATTACCAGATAATCGACAAAGTTTTAGGTTTATTGACCGCAGGCTCATGGTCCGTAGGTCATTCTGATTTTTGACCATCGAATCTTGTAGAGGACGATGAGACGTAGCGAACGGTACCTTATTTGACGTTTTAAGTCTACCCGTAGCCGTTTTAGGCTCAAAAATATCGCATTTATTACCAGATAATCGACAAATTTTTAGGTTTATTGACCGCAGGCTCATAGTGCGTGGGTCATTCTGACTTTTGACCATCGAATCTTGTAGAGGACGATGAGGCGGAGCGAACTGTATTTTATTTGACGTTTTAAGTCTACCCGTAGCCGTTTTTGGCTCAAAAATATCGCATTTACTACAAGATAATCGACAAATTTTTAGGTTTATTGACCGCAGGCTCATAGTCCGTGGGTCATTCTAATTTTTGACCATCGAATCTTGTAGAGGACGATGAGGCGGAGCGAACGGTACCTTATTTGATGTTCTAAGTCTACCCGTAGCCGTTTTAGGCTCAATAATATCGCATTTATTACCAGATAATCGACAAAGTTTTAGGTTTATTGACCGCAGGCTCATGGTCCGTAGGTCATTCTGATTTTTGACCATCGAATCTTGTAGAGGACGATGAGACGTAGCGAACGGTACCTTATTTGACGTTTTAAGTCTACCCGTAGCCGTTTTAGGCTCAAAAATATCGCATTTATTACCAGATAATCGACAAATTTTTAGGTTTATTGACCGCAGGCTCATAGTGCGTGGGTCATTCTGACTTTTGACCATCGAATCTTGTAGAGGACGATGAGGCGGAGCGAACTGTATTTTATTTGACGGTCTAAGTCTACACGTAGCCGTTCTAAGAACAATCATATCGCATTTATTACCAGATAATCGACAAATTTTTAGGTTTATTGACCATCGAATCTTGTAGAGGACGATGCGACGTAGCGAACGGTACCTTATTTGACGTTTTAAGTCTACCCGTAGACGTTATAGGCTCAAAAATACCGCATTTATTAGCAGATAATCGACAAATTTTTAGGTTTATTGACCGCAGGCTCATAGTCCGTGGGTCATTCTGACTTTTGACCATCGAATCTTGTAGAGGACGATGAGGCGGAGCGAACGGTACTTTATTTGACGGTCTAAGTCTACACGTAGCCGTTCTAAGATCAAAAATATCGCATTTATTACCTGATAATCGACAAATGTATAGGTTTATTGACCGCAGGCTTATAGTCCATGGGTCATTCTAATTTTTGACCATCGAATCTTGTAGAGAACGATGAGACGTAGCGAACGGTACCTTACTTGACGTTCTAAATCTACCCGCTGCCGTTCTAGGATCAAATATATGGCATTCGTTACCAGATAATCGACAAATTTTTAGGTTTATTGACCGCACGCTCATAGTCCGTGGGTCATTCTAATTTTTGACCATCGAATCTTGTAGAGGACGATGAGGCGGAGCGAACGGTATCTTATTTGATGTTCTAAGTTTACCGGTAGCCGTTTTAGCTCAATAATATCGCATTTGTTACCAGATAATCGACAAATTTTTAGGTTTATTGACCGCAGGCTCATAGTCCGTGGGTCATTCTAATTTTTGACCATCGAATTTTATAGAGAACGATGAGGCGGAGAGAACGGTACCTTATCTGACGTTCTAAGTCTACCCGTAGCCGTCCTAGGCTCAAAACAAGCGCATTTATTACCAGATAATCGACAAACTTTTAGGTTTATTGACCACACGCTCATAGTGCGTGGGTCATTCTGACTTTTGACCATCGAATCTTGTAGAGGACCATGAGGCGGAGCGAACTGTATTTTATTTGACGGTTTAAGTCTACACGTAGCCGTTCTAAGATCTAACATATCGCATTTATTACCAGATAATCGACAAATTTTAAGGTTAATTGACTGCAGGCTCATAGTGCGTGGGTCATTCTGATTTTTGACCATCGAATCTTGTAGAGGACGATGAGGCGGAGCGAACGGTATTTTATTTGATGTTCTAAGTCTACCCGTAGCCGTTTTTGGCTCAAAAATATCGCATTTACTACAAGATAATCGACAAATATTTAGTTTTATTGACCGCAGGCCCATAGTCTGTGGTCATTTTCATTTTTGACCATCGAATCTTGTAGAGGACGATGAGGCGGTGCGAACGGTACCTTATTTGACGGTCTAAGTCTACACGTAGCTGTTTTAACATCAAAAATATCGCATTTATTACCAGATAATCGACAAATTTTTAGTTTTATTGACCGCAGGCCCATAGTCTGTGGTCATTTTGATTTTTGACCATCGAATCTTGTAGAGTACGATGAGGCGGTGCGAACGGTACCTTATTTGACGGTCTAAGTCTACACGTAGCTGTTTTAACATCAAAAATATCGCATTTATTACCAGATAATCGACAAATTTTTAGGTTTATTGACCGCAGGCTCATAGTCCGTTGGTCATTCTGATTTTTGACCATCGAATCTTGTAGAGGACGATGAGGCGGAGCGAACGGTACCTTATTTGACGTTCTAAGTCTACACGCAGCCGCTCTAAGATCACAAATATCGCATTTATTACCAGATAATCGACAAATGTATAGGTTTATTGACCGCAGGCTTATAGTCCATGGGTCATTCTGATTTTTGACCATCGAATCTTGTAGAGGACGATGAGGCGGAGAGAACGGTACCTTATTTGACGTTTTAAGTCTACCCGTAGCCGTCCTAGGCTCAAAACAAAACGCATTTATTACCACATAATCGACAAATTTTTAAGTTTATTGTCCGCAGGCTCATGGTCCGTAGGTCATTCTAATTTTTGACCATCGAATCTTGTAGAGGACGATGAGACGTAGCGAACGGTACCTTATTTGACGTTTTAAGTCTACCCGTAGCCGTTTTAGGCTCAAAAATATCGCATTTATTACCAGATAATCGACAAATTTTTAGGTTTATTGAGCGCAGGCTCATAGTGCGTGGGTCATTCTGACTTTTGACCACCGAATCTTGTAGAGGACGATGAGACGTAGCTAACGGTACCTTATTTGACGTTCTAAATCTACCCGTTGCCATTCTAAGATCTAAAATATCGCATTCATTACCAGATAATCGACTAATTTTTAGGTTTATTGACCGCAGGCTCATAGTCCGTGGGTCATTTTAAATTTTGACCATCGAATATTGTAGAGGACGATGAGGCGGAGCGAACGGTATCTTATTTGACGTTCTAAATCTACCCGTTACCGTTCTAGGATCAAAAATGTCGCATTCATTACCAGATAATCGACAAATGTTTAGGTTTATTGACCGCAGGTTAACAGTCCGTGGGTCATTCTGATTTTTGACCATCGAATCTTGTGGAGGACGATGAGGCGGAGCGAATGGTACCCTATTTGACGTTCTAAGTCTACCCGTAGCCGTTTTAGGCTCTAAAATGTCGCAGACAAATTTTTAGATTTATTGACCGCAGGCTCATAGTCCGTGGGTCATTCTGATTTTTGACCATCGAATCTTGTAGAGGACGATGAGACGTAGCGAACGGTACCTTATTTGACGTTTTAAGTCTACCCGTAGCCGTTTTTGGCTCAAAAATATCGCATTTACTACAAGATAATCGACAAATGTTTAGGTTTATTGACCGCAGGCTCATAGTCCGTGGGTCATTTTAATTTTTGACCATCGAATCTTGTAGAGGACGATGAGGCGGAGCGAACGGTATCTTATTTGACGTTCTAAATCTACCCGTTACCGTTCTAGGATCAAAAATGTCGCATTCATTACCAGATAATCGACAAATGTTTAGGTTTATTGACCGCAGGTTAACAGTCCGTGGGTCATTCTGATTTTTGACCATCGAATCTTGTGGAGGACGATGAGGCGGAGCGAATGGTACCTTATTTGACGTTCTAAGTCTACCCGTAGCCGTTTTAGGCTCTAAAATATCGCAGACAAATTTTTAGATTTATTGACCGCAGGCTCATAGTCCGTAGGTCATTCTGATTTTTGGCCATCGAATCTTGTAGAGGACGATGCGACGTAGCGAACGGTACCTTATTTGACGTTTTAAGTCTACCCGTAGCCGTTTTAGGCTCAAAAATATCGCATTTATTACCAGATAATCGACAAATTTCTAGGTTTATTGAACGCAGGCTCATAGTCCGTGGGTCATTCTGACTTTTGACCATCGAATCTTCTAGAGGACGATGAGGCGGAGCGAACGGTACCTTAGTTGACGTTCTAAGTCTACCCTTAGCCGTTTTAGGCTCTAAAATATCGCATTTATTACCAGATAATCGACAAATTTTTAGGTTTATTGACCGCAGGCTCATAGTCCGTGGGTCATTCTAATTTTTGACCATCGAGTCTTGTAGAGGACGATGAGACGGAGAGAACGGTACCTTATTTGACGTTCTATGTCTACCCGTAGCCGTCCTAGGCTAAAAAAAAAGCGCATTTATTACCAGATAATCGACAAATTTTTAAGTTTATTGTCCGCAGGCTCATGGTCCGTAGGCCATTCTGATTTTTGACCATCGAATCTTGTAGAGGACGATGAGACGTAGCGAACGGTACCTTATTTGACGTTTTAAGTCTACCCGTAGCCGTTTTTGGCTCAAAAATATCGCATTTACTACAAGATAATCGACAAATTTTTAGGTTTATTGACCGCAGGCCCATAGTCTGTGGGTCATTCTGATTTTTAACCATCGAATCTTGTAGAGGACGATGAGACGTAGCCAACGGTACCTTATTTGACGTTCTAAGTCTACCCGTAGCCGTTTTACGCTCAAAAATATCGCCTTTATTACAAGATAATCGACAAATTTTTAGTTTTATTGACCGCAGGCCCATAGTCTCTGGTCATTTTGATTTTTGACCATCGAATCTTGTAGAGGACGATGGGGCGGTGCGAACGGTACCTTATTTGACGGTCTAAGTCTACACGTAGCCGTTCTACCATAAAAAATATCGCATTTATTAAAAATAATCGACAAATTTTTTGGTTTATTGACCGCAGGCTCATAGTCCGTTGGTCATTCTGATTTTTGACCATCGAATGTTTTAGAGGACGATGAGACGGAGCGAACGGTACCTTATTTGACGTTCTAAGTCTAAACGCAGCCGCTCTAAGATCAAAAATATTGCATTTATTACCAAATAATCGACAAATGTATAGGTTTATTGACTGCAGGCCCATAGTCTGTCGGTCATTCTGATTTTTGACCATCGTATCTTGTAGAGGACGATGAGACGGAGCAAACGGTACCTTATTTGACGTTCTAAGTCTACACGTAGCCGTTATAAAATCAAAAATATCGCATTTACTACCAGATAATCGACAAATTTTTAGGTTTATTGACCGCAGGCTCATAGTCCGTGGGTCATTCTAATTTTTGACCATCGAATCTTGTAGAGGACGATGAGGCGGAGCGAACGGTACCTTATTTGATGTTCTAAGTCTACCCGTAGCCGTTTTAGGCTCAATAATATCGCATTTATTACCAGATAATCGACAAAGTTTTAGGTTTATTGACCGCAGGCTCATGGTCCGTAGGTCATTCTGATTTTTGACCATCGAATCTTGTAGAGGACGATGAGACGTAGCGAACGGTACCTTATTTGACGTTTTAAGTCTACCCGTAGCCGTTTTAGGCTCAAAAATATCGCATTTATTACCAGATAATCGACAAATTTTTAGGTTTATTGAGCGCAGGCTCATAGTGCGTGGGTCATTCTGACTTTTGACCACCGAATCTTGTAGAGGACGATGAGACGTAGCTAACGGTACCTTATTTGACGTTCTAAATCTACCCGTTGCCATTCTAAGATCTAAAATATCGCATTCATTACCAGATAATCGACTAATTTTTAGGTTTATTGACCGCAGGCTCATAGTCCGTGGGTCATTTTAATTTTTGACCATCGAATCTTGTAGAGGACGATGAGGCGGAGCGAACGGTATCTTATTTGACGTTCTAAATCTACCCGTTACCGTTCTAGGATCAAAAATGTCGCATTCATTACCAGATAATCGACAAAGTTTTAGGTTTATTGACCGCAGGCTCATGGTCCGTAGGTCATTCTGATTTTTGACCATCGAATCTTGTAGAGGACGATGAGACGTAGCGAACGGTACCTTATTTGACGTTTTAAGTCTACCCGTAGCCGTTTTAGGCTCAAAAATATCGCATTTATTACCAGATAATCGACAAATTTTTAGGTTTATTGACCGCAGGCTCATAGTGCGTGGGTCATTCTGACTTTTGACCATCGAATCTTGTAGAGGACGATGAGGCGGAGCGAACTGTATTTTATTTGACGTTTTAAGTCTACCCGTAGCCGTTTTTGGCTCAAAAATATCGCATTTACTACAAGATAATCGACAAATTTTTAGGTTTATTGACCGCAGGCTCATAGTCCGTGGGTCATTCTAATTTTTGACCATCGAATCTTGTAGAGGACGATGAGGCGGAGCGAACGGTACCTTATTTGATGTTCTAAGTCTACCCGTAGCCGTTTTAGGCTCAATAATATCGCATTTATTACCAGATAATCGACAAAGTTTTAGGTTTATTGACCGCAGGCTCATGGTCCGTAGGTCATTCTGATTTTTGACCATCGAATCTTGTAGAGGACGATGAGACGTAGCGAACGGTACCTTATTTGACGTTTTAAGTCTACCCGTAGCCGTTTTAGGCTCAAAAATATCGCATTTATTACCAGATAATCGACAAATTTTTAGGTTTATTGACCGCAGGCTCATAGTGCGTGGGTCATTCTGACTTTTGACCATCGAATCTTGTAGAGGACGATGAGGCGGAGCGAACTGTATTTTATTTGACGGTCTAAGTCTACACGTAGCCGTTCTAAGAACAATCATATCGCATTTATTACCAGATAATCGACAAATTTTTAGGTTTATTGACCATCGAATCTTGTAGAGGACGATGCGACGTAGCGAACGGTACCTTATTTGACGTTTTAAGTCTACCCGTAGACGTTATAGGCTCAAAAATACCGCATTTATTAGCAGATAATCGACAAATTTTTAGGTTTATTGACCGCAGGCTCATAGTCCGTGGGTCATTCTGACTTTTGACCATCGAATCTTGTAGAGGACGATGAGGCGGAGCGAACGGTACTTTATTTGACGGTCTAAGTCTACACGTAGCCGTTCTAAGATCAAAAATATCGCATTTATTACCTGATAATCGACAAATGTATAGGTTTATTGACCGCAGGCTTATAGTCCATGGGTCATTCTAATTTTTGACCATCGAATCTTGTAGAGAACGATGAGACGTAGCGAACGGTACCTTACTTGACGTTCTAAATCTACCCGCTGCCGTTCTAGGATCAAATATATGGCATTCGTTACCAGATAATCGACAAATTTTTAGGTTTATTGACCGCACGCTCATAGTCCGTGGGTCATTCTAATTTTTGACCATCGAATCTTGTAGAGGACGATGAGGCGGAGCGAACGGTATCTTATTTGATGTTCTAAGTTTACCGGTAGCCGTTTTAGCTCAATAATATCGCATTTGTTACCAGATAATCGACAAATTTTTAGGTTTATTGACCGCAGGCTCATAGTCCGTGGGTCATTCTAATTTTTGACCATCGAATTTTATAGAGAACGATGAGGCGGAGAGAACGGTACCTTATCTGACGTTCTAAGTCTACCCGTAGCCGTCCTAGGCTCAAAACAAGCGCATTTATTACCAGATAATCGACAAACTTTTAGGTTTATTGACCACACGCTCATAGTGCGTGGGTCATTCTGACTTTTGACCATCGAATCTTGTAGAGGACCATGAGGCGGAGCGAACTGTATTTTATTTGACGGTTTAAGTCTACACGTAGCCGTTCTAAGATCTAACATATCGCATTTATTACCAGATAATCGACAAATTTTAAGGTTAATTGACTGCAGGCTCATAGTGCGTGGGTCATTCTGATTTTTGACCATCGAATCTTGTAGAGGACGATGAGGCGGAGCGAACGGTATTTTATTTGATGTTCTAAGTCTACCCGTAGCCGTTTTTGGCTCAAAAATATCGCATTTACTACAAGATAATCGACAAATATTTAGTTTTATTGACCGCAGGCCCATAGTCTGTGGTCATTTTCATTTTTGACCATCGAATCTTGTAGAGGACGATGAGGCGGTGCGAACGGTACCTTATTTGACGGTCTAAGTCTACACGTAGCTGTTTTAACATCAAAAATATCGCATTTATTACCAGATAATCGACAAATTTTTAGTTTTATTGACCGCAGGCCCATAGTCTGTGGTCATTTTGATTTTTGACCATCGAATCTTGTAGAGTACGATGAGGCGGTGCGAACGGTACCTTATTTGACGGTCTAAGTCTACACGTAGCTGTTTTAACATCAAAAATATCGCATTTATTACCAGATAATCGACAAATTTTTAGGTTTATTGACCGCAGGCTCATAGTCCGTTGGTCATTCTGATTTTTGACCATCGAATCTTGTAGAGGACGATGAGGCGGAGCGAACGGTACCTTATTTGACGTTCTAAGTCTACACGCAGCCGCTCTAAGATCACAAATATCGCATTTATTACCAGATAATCGACAAATGTATAGGTTTATTGACCGCAGGCTTATAGTCCATGGGTCATTCTGATTTTTGACCATCGAATCTTGTAGAGGACGATGAGGCGGAGAGAACGGTACCTTATTTGACGTTTTAAGTCTACCCGTAGCCGTCCTAGGCTCAAAACAAAACGCATTTATTACCACATAATCGACAAATTTTTAAGTTTATTGTCCGCAGGCTCATGGTCCGTAGGTCATTCTAATTTTTGACCATCGAATCTTGTAGAGGACGATGAGACGTAGCGAACGGTACCTTATTTGACGTTTTAAGTCTACCCGTAGCCGTTTTAGGCTCAAAAATATCGCATTTATTACCAGATAATCGACAAATTTTTAGGTTTATTGAGCGCAGGCTCATAGTGCGTGGGTCATTCTGACTTTTGACCACCGAATCTTGTAGAGGACGATGAGACGTAGCTAACGGTACCTTATTTGACGTTCTAAATCTACCCGTTGCCATTCTAAGATCTAAAATATCGCATTCATTACCAGATAATCGACTAATTTTTAGGTTTATTGACCGCAGGCTCATAGTCCGTGGGTCATTTTAAATTTTGACCATCGAATATTGTAGAGGACGATGAGGCGGAGCGAACGGTATCTTATTTGACGTTCTAAATCTACCCGTTACCGTTCTAGGATCAAAAATGTCGCATTCATTACCAGATAATCGACAAATGTTTAGGTTTATTGACCGCAGGTTAACAGTCCGTGGGTCATTCTGATTTTTGACCATCGAATCTTGTGGAGGACGATGAGGCGGAGCGAATGGTACCCTATTTGACGTTCTAAGTCTACCCGTAGCCGTTTTAGGCTCTAAAATGTCGCAGACAAATTTTTAGATTTATTGACCGCAGGCTCATAGTCCGTGGGTCATTCTGATTTTTGACCATCGAATCTTGTAGAGGACGATGAGACGTAGCGAACGGTACCTTATTTGACGTTTTAAGTCTACCCGTAGCCGTTTTTGGCTCAAAAATATCGCATTTACTACAAGATAATCGACAAATGTTTAGGTTTATTGACCGCAGGCTCATAGTCCGTGGGTCATTTTAATTTTTGACCATCGAATCTTGTAGAGGACGATGAGGCGGAGCGAACGGTATCTTATTTGACGTTCTAAATCTACCCGTTACCGTTCTAGGATCAAAAATGTCGCATTCATTACCAGATAATCGACAAATGTTTAGGTTTATTGACCGCAGGTTAACAGTCCGTGGGTCATTCTGATTTTTGACCATCGAATCTTGTGGAGGACGATGAGGCGGAGCGAATGGTACCTTATTTGACGTTCTAAGTCTACCCGTAGCCGTTTTAGGCTCTAAAATATCGCAGACAAATTTTTAGATTTATTGACCGCAGGCTCATAGTCCGTAGGTCATTCTGATTTTTGGCCATCGAATCTTGTAGAGGACGATGCGACGTAGCGAACGGTACCTTATTTGACGTTTTAAGTCTACCCGTAGCCGTTTTAGGCTCAAAAATATCGCATTTATTACCAGATAATCGACAAATTTCTAGGTTTATTGAACGCAGGCTCATAGTCCGTGGGTCATTCTGACTTTTGACCATCGAATCTTCTAGAGGACGATGAGGCGGAGCGAACGGTACCTTAGTTGACGTTCTAAGTCTACCCTTAGCCGTTTTAGGCTCTAAAATATCGCATTTATTACCAGATAATCGACAAATTTTTAGGTTTATTGACCGCAGGCTCATAGTCCGTGGGTCATTCTAATTTTTGACCATCGAGTCTTGTAGAGGACGATGAGACGGAGAGAACGGTACCTTATTTGACGTTCTATGTCTACCCGTAGCCGTCCTAGGCTAAAAAAAAAGCGCATTTATTACCAGATAATCGACAAATTTTTAAGTTTATTGTCCGCAGGCTCATGGTCCGTAGGCCATTCTGATTTTTGACCATCGAATCTTGTAGAGGACGATGAGACGTAGCGAACGGTACCTTATTTGACGTTTTAAGTCTACCCGTAGCCGTTTTTGGCTCAAAAATATCGCATTTACTACAAGATAATCGACAAATTTTTAGGTTTATTGACCGCAGGCCCATAGTCTGTGGGTCATTCTGATTTTTAACCATCGAATCTTGTAGAGGACGATGAGACGTAGCCAACGGTACCTTATTTGACGTTCTAAGTCTACCCGTAGCCGTTTTACGCTCAAAAATATCGCCTTTATTACAAGATAATCGACAAATTTTTAGTTTTATTGACCGCAGGCCCATAGTCTCTGGTCATTTTGATTTTTGACCATCGAATCTTGTAGAGGACGATGGGGCGGTGCGAACGGTACCTTATTTGACGGTCTAAGTCTACACGTAGCCGTTCTACCATAAAAAATATCGCATTTATTAAAAATAATCGACAAATTTTTTGGTTTATTGACCGCAGGCTCATAGTCCGTTGGTCATTCTGATTTTTGACCATCGAATGTTTTAGAGGACGATGAGACGGAGCGAACGGTACCTTATTTGACGTTCTAAGTCTAAACGCAGCCGCTCTAAGATCAAAAATATTGCATTTATTACCAAATAATCGACAAATGTATAGGTTTATTGACTGCAGGCCCATAGTCTGTCGGTCATTCTGATTTTTGACCATCGTATCTTGTAGAGGACGATGAGACGGAGCAAACGGTACCTTATTTGACGTTCTAAGTCTACACGTAGCCGTTATAAAATCAAAAATATCGCATTTACTACCAGATAATCGACAAATTTTTAGGTTTATTGACCGCAGGCTCATAGTCCGTGGGTCATTCTAATTTTTGACCATCGAATCTTGTAGAGGACGATGAGGCGGAGCGAACGGTACCTTATTTGATGTTCTAAGTCTACCCGTAGCCGTTTTAGGCTCAATAATATCGCATTTATTACCAGATAATCGACAAAGTTTTAGGTTTATTGACCGCAGGCTCATGGTCCGTAGGTCATTCTGATTTTTGACCATCGAATCTTGTAGAGGACGATGAGACGTAGCGAACGGTACCTTATTTGACGTTTTAAGTCTACCCGTAGCCGTTTTAGGCTCAAAAATATCGCATTTATTACCAGATAATCGACAAATTTTTAGGTTTATTGAGCGCAGGCTCATAGTGCGTGGGTCATTCTGACTTTTGACCACCGAATCTTGTAGAGGACGATGAGACGTAGCTAACGGTACCTTATTTGACGTTCTAAATCTACCCGTTGCCATTCTAAGATCTAAAATATCGCATTCATTACCAGATAATCGACTAATTTTTAGGTTTATTGACCGCAGGCTCATAGTCCGTGGGTCATTTTAATTTTTGACCATCGAATCTTGTAGAGGACGATGAGGCGGAGCGAACGGTATCTTATTTGACGTTCTAAATCTACCCGTTACCGTTCTAGGATCAAAAATGTCGCATTCATTACCAGATAATCGACAAATGTTTAGGTTTATTGACCGCAGGTTAACAGTCCGTGGGTCATTCTGATTTTTGACCATCGAATCTTGTGGAGGACGATGAGGCGGAGCGAATGGTACCCTATTTGACGTTCTAAGTCTACCCGTAGCCGTTTTAGGCTCTAAAATGTCGCAGACAAATTTTTAGATTTATTGACCGCAGGCTCATAGTCCGTGGGTCATTCTGATTTTTGACCATCGAATCTTGTAGAGGACGATGAGACGTAGCGAACGGTACCTTATTTGACGTTTTAAGTCTACCCGTAGCCGTTTTTGGCTCAAAAATATCGCATTTACTACAAGATAATCGACAAATGTTTAGGTTTATTGACCGCAGGCTCATAGTCCGTGGGTCATTTTAATTTTTGACCATCGAATCTTGTAGAGGACGATGAGGCGGAGCGAACAGTATCTTATTTGACGTTCTAAATCTACCCGTTACCGTTCTAGGATCAAAAATGTCGCATTCATTACCAGATAATCGACAAATGTTTAGGTTTATTGACCGCAGGTTAACAGTCCGTGGGTCATTCTGATTTTTGACCATCGAATCTTGTGGAGGACGATGAGGCGGAGCGAATGGTACCTTATTTGACGTTCTAAGTCTACCCGTAGCCGTTTTAGGCTCTAAAATATCGCAGACAAATTTTTAGATTTATTGACCGCAGGCTCATAGTCCGTAGGTCATTCTGATTTTTGGCCATCGAATCTTGTAGAGGACGATGCGACGTAGCGAACGGTACCTTATTTGACGTTTTAAGTCTACCCGTAGCCGTTTTAGGCTCAAAAATATCGCATTTATTACCAGATAATCGACAAATTTTTAGGTTTATTGAACGCAGGCTCATAGTCCGTGGGTCATTCTGACTTTTGACCATCGAATCTTCTAGAGGACGATGAGGCGGAGCGAACGGTACCTTAGTTGACGTTCTAAGTCTACCCTTAGCCGTTTTAGGCTCTAAAATATCGCATTTATTACCAGATAATCGACAAATTTTTAGGTTTATTGACCGCAGGCTCATAGTCCGTGGGTCATTCTAATTTTTGACCATCGAGTCTTGTAGAGGACGATGAGACGCAGAGAACGGTACCTTATTTGACGTTCTAAGTCTACCCGTAGCCGTCCTAGGCTAAAAAAAAAGCGCATTTATTACCAGATAATCGACAAATTTTTAAGTTTATTGTCCGCAGGCTCATGGTCCGTAGGTCATTCTGATTTTTGACCATCGAATCTTGTAGAGGACGATGAGACGTAGCGAACGGTACCTTATTTGACGTTTTAAGTCTACCCGTAGCCGTTTTTGGCTCAAAAATATCGCATTTACTACAAGATAATCGACAAATTTTTAGGTTTATTGACCGCAGGCCCATAGTCTGTGGGTCATTCTGATTTTTAACCATCGAATCTTGTAGAGGACGATGAGACGTAGCCAACGGTACCTTATTTGACGTTCTAAGTCTACCCGTAGCCGTTTTACGCTCAAAAATATCGCCTTTATTACAAGATAATCGACAAATTTTTAGTTTTATTGACCGCAGGCCCATAGTCTCTGGTCATTTTGATTTTTGACCATCGAATCTTTTTGAGGACGATGGGGCGGTGCGAACGGTACCTTATTTGACGGTCTAAGTCTACACGTAGCCGTTCTACCATAAAAAATATCGCATTTATTAAAAATAATCGACAAATTTTTTGGTTTATTGACCGCAGGCTCATAGTCCGTTGGTCATTCTGATTTTTGACCATCGAATGTTTTAGAGGACGATGAGACGGAGCGAACGGTACCTTATTTGACGTTCTAAGTCTAAACGCAGCCGCTCTAAGATCAAAAATATTGCATTTATTACCAAATAATCGACAAATGTATAGGTTTATTGACTGCAGGCCCATAGTCTGTCGGTCATTCTGATTTTTGACCATCGTATCTTGTAGAGGACGATGAGACGGAGCAAACGGTACCTTATTTGACGTTCTAAGTCTACACGTAGCCGTTATAAAATCAAAAATATCGCATTTACTACCAGATAATCGACAAATTTTTAGGTTTATTGACCGCAGGCTCATAGTCCGTGGGTCATTCTAATTTTTGACCATCGAATCTTGTAGAGGACGATGAGGCGGAGCGAACGGTACCTTATTTGATGTTCTAAGTCTACCCGTAGCCGTTTTAGGCTCAATAATATCGCATTTATTACCAGATAATCGACAAAGTTTTAGGTTTATTGACCGCAGGCTCATGGTCCGTAGGTCATTCTGATTTTTGACCATCGAATCTTGTAGAGGACGATGAGACGTAGCGAACGGTACCTTATTTGACGTTTTAAGTCTACCCGTAGCCGTTTTAGGCTCAAAAATATCGCATTTATTACCAGATAATCGACAAATTTTTAGGTTTATTGAGCGCAGGCTCATAGTGCGTGGGTCATTCTGACTTTTGACCACCGAATCTTGTAGAGGACGATGAGACGTAGCTAACGGTACCTTATTTGACGTTCTAAATCTACCCGTTGCTATTCTAAGATCTAAAATATCGCATTCATTACCAGATAATCGACTAATTTTTAGGTTTATTGACCGCAGGCTCATAGTCCGTGGGTCATTTTAATTTTTGACCATCGAATCTTGTAGAGGACGATGAGGCGGAGCGAACGGTATCTTATTTGACGTTCTAAATCTACCCGTTACCGTTCTAGGATCAAAAATGTCGCATTCATTACCAGATAATCGACAAATGTTTAGGTTTATTGACCGCAGGTTAACAGTCCGTGGGTCATTCTGATTTTTGACCATCGAATCTTGTGGAGGACGATGAGGCGGAGCGAATGGTACCCTATTTGACGTTCTAAGTCTACCCGTAGCCGTTTTAGGCTCTAAAATGTCGCAGACAAATTTTTAGATTTATTGACCGCAGGCTCATAGTCCGTGGGTCATTCTGATTTTTGACCATCGAATCTTGTAGAGGACGATGAGACGTAGCGAACGGTACCTTATTTGACGTTTTAAGTCTACCCGTAGCCGTTTTTGGCTCAAAAATATCGCATTTACTACAAGATAATCGACAAATGTTTAGGTTTATTGACCGCAAGCTCATAGTCCGTGGGTCATTTTAATTTTTGACCATCGAATCTTGTAGAGGACGATGAGGCGGAGCGAACGGTATCTTATTTGACGTTCTAAATCTACCCGTTACCGTTCTAGGATCAAAAATGTCGCATTCATTACCAGATAATCGACAAATGTTTAGGTTTATTGACCGCAGGTTAACAGTCCGTGGGTCATTCTGATTTTTGACCATCGAATCTTGTGGAGGACGATGAGGCGGAGCGAATGGTACCTTATTTGACGTTCTAAGTCTACCCGTAGCCGTTTTAGGCTCTAAAATATCGCAGACAAATTTTTAGATTTATTGACCGCAGGCTCATAGTCCGTAGGTCATTCTGATTTTTGGCCATCGAATCTTGTAGAGGACGATGCGACGTAGCGAACGGTACCTTATTTGACGTTTTAAGTCTACCCGTAGCCGTTTTAGGCTCAAAAATATCGCATTTATTACCAGATAATCGACAAATTTTTAGGTTTATTGAACGCAGGCTCATAGTCCGTGGGTCATTCTGACTTTTGACCATCGAATCTTCTAGAGGACGATGAGGCGGAGCGAACGGTACCTTAGTTGACGTTCTAAGTCTACCCTTAGCCGTTTTAGGCTCTAAAATATCGCATTTATTACCAGATAATCGACAAATTTTTAGGTTTATTGACCGCAGGCTCATAGTCCGTGGGTCATTCTAATTTTTGACCATCGAGTCTTGTAGAGGACGATGAGACGGAGAGAACGGTACCTTATATGACGTTTTAAGTCTACCCGTAGCCGTTTTTGGCTCAAAAATATCGCATTTACTACAAGATAATCGACAAATTTTTAGGTTTATTGACCGCAGGCCCATAGTCTGTGGGTCATTCTGATTTTTGACCATCGAATCTTGTAGAGGACGATGCGATGTAGCGAACGGTACCTTATTTGACGTTTTAAGTCTACCCGTAGACGTTTTAGGCTCAAAAATACCGCATTTATTAGCAGATAATCGACAAATTTTTAGGTTTATTGACCGCAGGCTCATAGTCCGTGGGTCATTCTGACTTTTGACCATCGAATCTTGTAGAGGACGATGAGGCGGAGCGAACGGTACTTTATTTGACGGTCTAAGTCTACACGTAGCCGTTCTAAGATCAAAAATATCGCATTTATTACCTGATAATCGACAAATGTATAGGTTTATTGACCGCAGGCTTATAGTCCATGGGTCATTCTAATTTTTGACCATCGAATCTTGTAGAGAACGATGAGACGTAGCGAACGGTACCTTATTTGACGTTCTAAATCTACCCGCTGCCGTTCTAGGATCAAATATATGGCATTCGTTACCAGATAATCGACAAATTTTTAGGTTTATTGACCGCACGCTCATAGTCCGTGGGTCATTCTAATTTTTGACCATCGAATCTTGTAGAGGACGATGAGGCGGAGCGAACGGTATCTTATTTGATGTTCTAAGTTTACCGGTAGCCGTTTTAGCTCAATAATATCGCATTTGTTACCAGATAATCGACAAATTTTTAGGTTTATTGACCGCAGGCTCATAGTCCGTGGGTCATTCTAATTTTTGACCATCGAATTTTATAGAGAACGATGAGGCGGAGAGAACGGTACCTTATTTGACGTTCTAAGTCTACCCGTAGCCGTCCTAGGCTCAAAACAAGCGCATTTATTTCCAGATAATCGACAAACTTTTAGGTTTATTGACCACACGCTCATAGTGCGTGGGTCATTCTGACTTTTGACCATCGAATCTTGTAGAGGACCATGAGGCGGAGCGAACTGTATTTTATTTGACGGTCTAAGTCTACACGTAGCCGTTCTAAGATCTAACATATCGCATTTATTACCAGATAATCGACAAATTTTAAGGTTAATTGACTGCAGGCTCATAGTGCGTGGGTCATTCTGATTTTTGACCATCGAATCTTGTAGAGGACGATGAGGCGGAGCGAACGGTATTTTATTTGATGTTCTAAGTCTACCCGTAGCCGTTTTTGGCTCAAAAATATCGCATTTACTACAAGATAATCGACAAATTTTTAGTTTTATTGACCGCAGGCCCATAGTCTGTGGTCATTTTGATTTTTGACCATCGAATCTTGTAGAGTACGATGAGGCGGTGCGAACGGTACCTTATTTGACGGTCTAAGTCTACACGTAGCTGTTTTAACATCAAAAATATCGCATTTATTACCAGATAATCGACAAATTTTTAGTTTTATTGACCGCAGGCCCATAGTCTGTGGTCATTTTGATTTTTGACCATCGAATCTTGTAGAGTACGATGAGGCGGTGCGAACGGTACCTTATTTGACGGTCTAAGTCTACACGTAGCTGTTTTAACATCAAAAATATCGCATTTATTACCAGATAATCGACAAATTTTTAGGTTTATTGACCGCAGGCTCATAGTCCGTTGGTCATTCTGATTTTTGACCATCGAATCTTGTAGAGGACGATGAGGCGGAGCGAACGGTACCTTATTTGACGTTCTAAGTCTACACGCAGCCGCTCTAAGATCACAAATATCGCATTTATTACCAGATAATCGACAAATGTATAGGTTTATTGACCGCAGGCTTATAGTCCATGGGTCATTCTGATTTTTGACCATCGAATCTTGTAGAGGACGATGAGGCGGAGAGAACGGTACCTTATTTGACGTTTTAAGTCTACCCGTAGCCGTCCTAGGCTCAAAACAAAACGCATTTATTACCACATAATCGACAAATTTTTAAGTTTATTGTCCGCAGGCTCATGGTCCGTAGGTCATTCTAATTTTTGACCATCGAATCTTGTAGAGGACGATGAGACGTAGCGAACGGTACCTTATTTGACGTTTTAAGTCTACCCGTAGCCGTTTTAGGCTCAAAAATATCGCATTTATTACCAGATAATCGACAAATTTTTAGGTTTATTGAGCGCAGGCTCATAGTGCGTGGGTCATTCTGACTTTTGACCACCGAATCTTGTAGAGGACGATGAGACGTAGCTAACGGTACCTTAGTTGACGTTCTAAGTCTACCCTTAGCCGTTTTAGGCTCTAAAATATCGCATTTATTACCAGATAATCGACAAATTTTTAAGTTTATTGACCGCAGGCTCATGGTCCGTAGGTCATTCTGATTTTTGACCCTCGAATCTTGTAGAGGACGATGAGACGTAGCGAACGGTACCTTATTTGACGTTTTAAGTCTACCCGTAGCCGTTTTAGGCTCAAAAATATCGCATTTATTACCAGATAATCGACAAATTTTTAGGTTTATTGACCGCAGGCTCATAGTGCGTGGGTCATTCTGACTTTTGACCATCGAATCTTGTAGAGGACGATGAGGCGGAGCGAACTGTATTTTATTTGACGGTCTAAGTCTACACGTAGCCGTTCTAAGATCAAATATATCGCATTTATTACCAGATAATCGACAAATTTTTAGGTTTATTGACTGCAGGCTCATAGTCCGTGGGTCATTCTGATTTTCGACCACCGAATCTTGTAGAGGACGATGAGACGTAGCTAACGGTACCTTATTTGACGTTCCAAATCTACCCGTTGCCGTTCTAGGATCTAAAATGTCGCATTCATTAACAGATAATCGACAAATGTTTAGGTTTATTGACTGCAGGCTCATAGTCCGTGGGTCATTCTGATTTTTGATCATCGAATCTTGTAGAGGACGATGAGACGTAGCGAACGGTACCTTATTTGACGGTCTAAGTCTACACGTAGCCGTTCTACCATAAAAAATATCGCATTTATTAAAAGATAATCGACAAATTTTTTGGTTTATTAACCGCAGGCTCATAGTCCGTTGGTCATTCTGATTTTTGACCATCGAATGTTTTAGAGGACGATGAGACGGAGCGAACGGTACCTTATTTGACGTTCTAAGTCTAAACGCAGCCGCTCTAAGATCAAAAATATCGCATTTATTACCAAATAATCGACAAATGTATAGGTTTATTGACTGCAGGCCCATAGTCTGTCGGTCATTCTGATTTTTGACCATCGTATCTTGTAGAGGACGATGAGACGGAGCAAACGGTACCTTATTTGACGTTCCAAGTCTACACGTAGCCGTTATAAAATCAAAAATATCGCATTTACTACCAGATAATCGACAAATTTTTAGGTTTATTGACCGCAGGCTCATAGTCCGTGGGTCATTCTAATTTTTGACCATCGAATCTTGTAGAGGACGATGAGGCGGAGCGAACGGTACCTTATTTGATGTTCTAAGTCTACCCGTAGCCGTTTTAGGCTCAATAATATCGCATTTATTACCAGATAATCGACAAAGTTTTAGGTTTATTGACCGCAGGCTCATGGTCCGTAGGTCATTCTGATTTTTGACCATCGAATCTTGTAGAGGACGATGAGACGTAGCGAACGGTACCTTATTTGACGTTTTAAGTCTACCCGTAGCCGTTTTAGGCTCAAAAATATCGCATTTATTACCAGATAATCGACAAATTTTTAGGTTTATTGACCGCAGGCTCATAGTGCGTGGGTCATTCTGACTTTTGACCATCGAATCTTGTAGAGGACGATGAGGCGGAGCGAACTGTATTTTATTTGACGGTCTAAGTCTACACGTAGCCGTTCTAAGAACAATCATATCGCATTTATTACCAGATAATCGACAAATTTTTAGGTTTATTGACCACAGGCTCATGGTCCGTAGGTCATTCTGATTTTTGACCATCGAATCTTGTAGAGGACGATGAGACGTAGCGAACGGTACCTTATTTGACGTTTTAAGTCTACCCGTAGCCGTTTTAGGCTCAAAAATATCGCATTTATTACCAGATAATCTACAAATTTTTAGGTTTATTGACCGCAGGCTCATAGTCCGTGGGTCATTCTGATTTTTGACCATCGAATCTTGTGGAGGACGATGAGGCGGAGCGAACGGTACCTTATTTGACGTTCTAAGTCTACCCGTAGCCGTTTTAGGCTCTAAAATATCGCATTTATTACCAGATAATCGACAAATTTTTAGATTTATTGACCGCAGGCTCATAGTCGGTAGGTCATTCTGATTTTTGGCCATCGAATCTTGTAGAGGACGATGAGACGGAGCGAACTGTACCTTATTTGACATTTTAAGTCTACCCGTAGCCGTTCTAGGCTCAAAAATAGCGCATTTATTAACAGATAATCGACAAACTTTTAGGTTTATTGACCGCAGGCTCATAGTCCGTGGGTCATTCTGATTTTTGACCATCGAATCTTGTAGAGGACGATGCGACGTAGCGAACGGTACCTTATTTGACGTTTTAAGTCTACCCGTAGACGTTTTAGGCTCAAATATACCGCATTTATTAGCAGATAATCGACAAATTTTTAGGTTTATTGACCGCAGGCTCATAGTCCGTGGGTCATTCTGACTTTTGACCATCGAATCTTGTAGAGGACGATGAGGCGGAGCGAACGGTACTTTATTTGACGGTCTAAGTCTACACGTAGCCGTTCTAAGATCAAAAATATCGCATTTATTACCTGATAATCGACAAATGTATAGGTTTATTGACCGCAGGCTTATAGTCCATGGGTCATTCTAATTTTTGACCATCGAATCTTGTAGAGAACGATGAGACGTAGCGAACGGTACCTTATTTGACGTTCTAAATCTACCCGCTGCCGTTCTAGGATCAAATATATGGCATTCGTTACCAGATAATCGACAAATTTTTAGGTTTATTGACCGCACGCTCATAGTCCGTGGGTCATTCTAATTTTTGACCATCGAATTTTATAGAGAACGATGAGGCGGAGAGAACGGTACCTTATTTGACGTTCTAAGTCTACCCGTAGCCGTCCTAGGCTCAAAACAAGCGCATTTATTACCAGATAATCGACAAACTTTTAGGTTTATTGACCGCACGCTCATAGTGCGTGGGTCATTCTGACTTTTGACCATCGAATCTTGTAGAGGACCATGAGGCGGAGCGAACTGTATTTTATTTGACGGTCTAAGTCTACACGTAGCCGTTCTAAGATCTAACATATCGCATTTATTACCAGATAATCGACAAATTTTAAGGTTTATTGACTGCAGGCTCATAGTGCGTTGGTCATTCTGATTTTTGACCATCGAATCTCGTAGAGGACGATGAGGCGGAGCGAACGGTATTTTATTTGATGTTCTAAGTCTACCCGTAGCCGTTTTTGGCTCAAAAATATCGCATTTACTACAAGATAATCGACAAATTTTTAGTTTTATTGACCGCAGGCTCATAGTCTGTGGTCATTTTCATTTTTGACCATCGAATCTTGTAGAGGACGATGAGGCGGTGCGAACGGTACCTTATTTGAAGGTCTAAGTCTACACGTAGCTGTTTTAACATCAAAAATATCGCATTTATTACCAGATAATCGACAAATTTTTAGTTTTATTGACCGCAGGCCCATAGACTGTGGTCATTTTGATTTTTGACCATCGAATCTTGTAGAGTACGATGAGGCGGTGCGAACGGTACCTTATTTGACGGTCTAAGTCTACACGTAGCTGTTTTAACATAAAAAATATCGCATTTATTACCAGATAATCGACAAATTTTTAGGTTTATTGACCGCAGGCTCATAGTCCGTTGGTCATTCTGATTTTTGACCATCGAATCTTGTAGAGGACGATGAGACGGAGCGAACGGTACCTTATTTGACGTTCTAAGTCTACACGCAGCCGCTCTAAGATCACAAATATCGCATTTATTAGCAGATAATCGACAAATGTATAGGTTTATTGACCGCAGGCTTATAGTCCATGGGTCATTCTGATTTTTGACCATCGAATCTTGTAGAGGACGATGAGGCGGAGAGAACGGTACCTTATTTGACGTTTTAAGTCTACCCGTAGCCGTCCTAGGCTCAAAACAAAACGCATTTATTACCACATAATCGACAAATTTTTAAGTTTATTGTCCGCAGGCTCATGGTCCGTAGGTCATTCTGATTTTTGACCATCGAATCTTGTAGAGGACGATGAGACGTAGCGAACGGTACCTTATTTGACGTTTTAAGTCTACCCGTAGCCGTTTTATTCTCAAAAATATCGCATTCATTACCAGATAATCGACTAATTTTTAGGTTTATTGACCGCAGGCTCATAGTCCGTGGGTCATTTTAATTTTTGACCATCGAATCTTGTAGAGGACGATGAGGCGTAGCGAACGGTATCTTATTTGACGTTCTAAATCTACCCGTTGCCGTTCTAGGATCAAAAATGTCGCATTCATTACCAGATAATCGACAAATGTTTAGGTTTATTGACCGCAGGCTCATAGTCCGTGAGTCATTTTAATTTTTGACCATCGAATCTTGTAGAGGACGATGAGGCGGAGCGAACGGTATTTTATTTGACGTTCTAAATCTACCCGTTACCGTTCTAGGATCAAAAATGTCGCATTCGTTACCAGATAATCGACAAATGTTTAGGTTTATTGACCGCAGGTTAACAGTCCGTGGGTCATTCTGATTTTTGACCATCGAAACTTGTGGAGGACGATGTGGCGGAGCGAATGGTACCTTATTTGACGTTCTAAGTCTACCCGTAGCCGTTTTAGGCTCTAAAATATCGCAGACAAATTTTTAGATTTATTGACCGCAGGCTCATAGTCCGTAGGTCATTCTGATTTTTGGCCATCGAATCTTGTAGAGGACGATGCGACGTAGCGAACGGTACCTTATTTGACGTTTTAAGTCTACCCGTAGCCGTTTTAGGCTCAAAAATATCGCATTTATTATCAGATAATCGACAAATTTTTAGGTTTATTGAACGCAGGCTCATAGTCCGTGGGTCATTCTGACTTTTCACCATCGAATCTTCTAGAGGACGATGAGGCGGAGCGAACGGTACCTTAGTTGACGTTCTAAGTCTACCCTTAGCCGTTTTAGGCTCTAAAATATCGCATTTATTACCAGATAATCGACAAATTTTTAAGTTTATTGACCGCAGGCTCATGGTCCGTAGGTCATTCTGATTTTTGACCCTCGAATCTTGTAGAGGACGATGAGACGTAGCGAACGGTACCTTATTTGACGTTTTAAGTCTACCCGTAGCCGTTTTAGGCTCAAAAATATCGCATTTATTACCAGATAATCGACAAATTTTTAGGTTTATTGACCGCAGGCTCATAGTGCGTGGGTCATTCTGACTTTTGACCATCGAATCTTGTAGAGGACGATGAGGCGGAGCGAACTGTATTTTATTTGACGGTCTAAGTCTACACGTAGCCGTTCTAAGATAAAATATATCGCATTTATTACCAGATAATCGACAAATTTTTAGGTTTATTGACTGCAGGCTCATAGTCCGTGGGTCATTCTGATTTTTGACCACCGAATCTTGTAGAGGACGATGAGACGTAGCTAACGGTACCTTATTTGACGTTCCAAATCTACCCGTTGCCGTTCTAGGATCTAAAATGTCGCATTCATTAACAGATAATCGACAAATGTTTAGGTTTATTGACTGCAGGCTCATAGTCCGTGGGTCATTCTGATTTTTGACCATCGAATCTTGTAGAGGACGATGAGACGTAGCGAACGGTACCTTATTTGACGTTTTAAGTCTACCCGTAGCCGTTTTTGGCTCAAAAATATCGCATTTACTACAAGATAATCGACAAATTTTTAGGTTTATTGACCGCAGGCCCATAGTCTGTGGGTCATTCTGATTTTTGACCACCGAATCTTGTAGAGGACGATGAGACGTAGCTAACGGTACCTTATTTGACGTTCTAAATCTACCCGTTGCCATTCTAAGATCTAAAATATCGCATTCATTACCAGATAATCGACTAATTTTTAGGTTTATTGACCGCAGGCTCATAGTCCGTGGGTCATTTAAATTTTTGACCATCGAATCTTGTAGAGGACGATGAGGCGGAGAGAACGGTATCTTATTTGACGTTCTAAATCTACCCGTTACCGTTCTAGGATCAAAAATGTCGCATTCATTACCAGATAATCGACAAATGTTTAGGTTTATTGACCGCAGGTTAACAGTCCGTGCGTCATTCTGATTTTTGACCATCGAATCTTGTGGAGGACGATGAGGCGGAGCGAATGGTACCTTATTTGACGTTCTAAGTCTACCCGTAGCCGTTTTACGCTCAAAAATATCGCCTTTATTACAAGATAATCGACAAATTTTTAGTTTTATTGACCGCAGGCCCATAGTCTCTGGTCATTTTGATTTTTGACCATCGAATCTTGTAGAGGACGATGGGGCGGTGCGAACGGTACCTTATTTGACGGTCTAAGTCTACACGTAGCCGTTCTACCATAAAAAATATCGCATTTATTACCTGATAATCGACAAATTTTTTGGTTTATTGACCGCAGGCTCATAGTCCGTTGGTCATTCTGATTTTTGACCATCGAATGTTTTAGAGGACGATGAGTCGGAGCGAACGGTACCTTATTTGACGTTCTAAGTCTAAACGCAGTCGCTCTAAGATCAAAAATATCGCATTTATTACCAAATAATCGACAAATGTATAGGTTTATTGACTGCAGGCCCATAGTCTGTCGGTCATTCTGATTTTTGACCATCGTATCTTGTAGAGGACGATGAGACGGAGCAAACGGTACCTTATTTGACGTTCCAAGTCTACACGTAGCCGTTATAAAATCAAAAATATCGCATTTACTACCAGATAATCGACAAATTTTTAGGTTTATTGACCGCAGGCTCATAGTCCGTGGATCATTCTAATTTTTGACCATCGAATCTTGTAGAGGACGATGAGGCGGAGCGAACGGTACCTTATTTGATGTTCTAAGTCTACCCGTAGCCGTTTTAGGCTCAATAATATCGCATTTATTACCAGATAATCGACAAAGTTTTAGGTTTATTGACCGCAGGCTCATGGTCCGTAGGTCATTCTGATTTTTGACCATCGAATCTTGTAGAGGACGATGAGACGTAGCGAACGGTACCTTATTTGACGTTTTAAGTCTACCCGTAGCCGTTTTAGGCTCAAAAATATCGCATTTATTACCAGATAATCGACAAATTTTTAGGTTTATTGACCGCAGGCTCATAGTGCGTGGGTCATTCTGACTTTTGACCCTCGAATCTTGTAGAGGACGATGAGACGTAGCGAACGGTACCTTATTTGACGTTTTAAGTCTACCCGTAGCCGTTTTAGGCTCAAAAATATCGCATTTATTACCAGATAATCGACAAATTTTTAGGTTTATTGACCGCAGGCTCATAGTGCGTGGGTCATTCTGACTTTTGACCATCGAATCTTGTAGAGGACGATGAGGCGGAGCGAACTGTATTTTATTTGACGGTCTAAGTCTACACGTAGCCGTTCTAAGATAAAATATATCGCATTTATTACCAGATAATCGACAAATTTTTAGGTTTATTGACTGCAGGCTCATAGTCCGTGGGTCATTCTGATTTTTGACCACCGAATCTTGTAGAGGACGATGAGACGTAGCTAACGGTACCTTATTTGACGTTCCAAATCTACCCGTTGCCGTTCTAGGATCTAAAATGTCGCATTCATTAACAGATAATCGACAAATGTTTAGGTTTATTGACTGCAGGCTCATAGTCCGTGGGTCATTCTGATTTTTGACCATCGAATCTTGTAGAGGACGATGAGACGTAGCGAACGGTACCTTATTTGACGTTTTAAGTCTACCCGTAGCCGTTTTTGGCTCAAAAATATCGCATTTACTACAAGATAATCGACAAATTTTTAGGTTTATTGACCGCAGGCCCATAGTCTGTGGGTCATTCTGATTTTTGACCACCGAATCTTGTAGAGGACGATGAGACGTAGCTAACGGTACCTTATTTGACGTTCTAAATCTACCCGTTGCCATTCTAAGATCTAAAATATCGCATTCATTACCAGATAATCGACTAATTTTTAGGTTTATTGACCGCAGGCTCATAGTCCGTGGGTCATTTAAGATTTTGACCATCGAATCTTGTAGAGGACGATGAGGCGGAGAGAACGGTATCTTATTTGACGTTCTAAATCTACCCGTTACCGTTCTAGGATCAAAAATGTCGCATTCATTACCAGATAATCGACAAATGTTTAGGTTTATTGACCGCAGGTTAACAGTCCGTGGGTCATTCTGATTTTTGACCATCGAATCTTGTGGAGGACGATGAGGCGGAGCGAATGGTACCTTATTTGACGTTCTAAGTCTACCCGTAGCCGTTTTACGCTCAAAAATATCGCCTTTATTACAAGATAATCGACAAATTTTTAGTTTTATTGACCGCAGGCCCATAGTCTCTGGTCATTTTGATTTTTGACCATCGAATCTTGTAGAGGACGATGGGGCGGTGCGAACGGTACCTTATTTGACGGTCTAAGTCTACACGTAGCCGTTCTACCATAAAAAATATCGCATTTATTACCTGATAATCGACAAATTTTTTGGTTTATTGACCGCAGGCTCATAGTCCGTTGGTCATTCTGATTTTTGACCATCGAATGTTTTAGAGGACGATGAGACGGAGCGAACGGTACCTTATTTGACGTTCTAAGTCTAAACGCAGCCGCTCTAAGATCAAAAATATCGCATTTATTACCAAATAATCGACAAATGTATAGGTTTATTGACTGCAGGCCCATAGTCTGTCGGTCATTCTGATTTTTGACCATCGTATCTTGTAGAGGACGATGAGACGGAGCAAACGGTACCTTATTTGACGTTCCAAGTCTACACGTAGCCGTTATAAAATCAAAAATATCGCATTTACTACCAGATAATCGACAAATTTTTAGGTTTATTGACCGCAGGCTCATAGTCCGTGGGTCATTCTAATTTTTGACCATCGAATCTTGTAGAGGACGATGAGGCGGAGCGAACGGTACCTTATTTGATGTTCTAAGTCTACCCGTAGCCGTTTTAGGCTCAATAATATCGCATTTATTACCAGATAATCGACAAAGTTTTAGGTTTATTGACCGCAGGCTCATGGTCCGTAGGTCATTCTGATTTTTGACCATCGAATCTTGTAGAGGACGATGAGACGTAGCGAACGGTACCTTATTTGACATTTTAAGTCTACCCGTAGCCGTTTTAGGCTCAAAAATATCGCATTTATTACCAGATAATCGACAAATTTTTAGGTTTATTGACCGCAGGCTCATAGTGCGTGGGTCATTCTGACTTTTGACCATCGAATCTTGTAGAGGACGATGAGGCGGAGCGAACTTTATTTTATTTGACGGTCTAAGTCTACACGTAGCCGTTCTAAGAACAATCATATCGCATTTATTACCAGATAATCGACAAATTTTTAGGTTTATTGACCACAGGCTCATGGTCCGTAGGTCATTCTGATTTTTGACCATCGAATCTTGTAGAGGACGATGAGACGTAGCGAACGGTACCTTATTTGACGTTTTAAGTCTACCCGTAGCCGTTTTAGGCTCAAAAATATCGCATTTATTACCAGATAATCTACAAATTTTTAGGTTTATTGACCGCAGGCTCATAGTCCGTGGGTCATTCTGATTTTTGACCATCGAATCTTGTGGAGGACGATGAGGTGGAGCGAACGGTACCTTATTTGACGTTCTAAGTCTACCCGTAGCCGTTTTAGGCTCTAAAATATCGCATTTATTACCAGATAATCGACAAATTTTTAGATTTATTGACCGCAGGCTCATAGTCGGTAGGTCATTCTGATTTTTGGCCATCGAATCTTGTAGAGGACGATGAGACGGAGCGAACTGTACCTTATTTGACATTGTAAGTCTACCCGTAGCCGTTTTAGGCTCTAAAATATCGCAGACAAATTTTTAGATTTATTGACCGCAGGCTCATAGTCCGTAGGTCATTCTGATTTTTGGCCATCGAATCTTGTAGAGGACGATGCGACGTAGCGAACGGTACCTTATTTGACGTTTTAAGTCTACCCGTAGCCGTTTTAGGCTCAAAAATATCGCATTTATTATCAGATAATCGACAAATTTTTAGGTTTATTGAACGCAGGCTCATAGTCCGTGGGTCATTCTGACTTTTCACCATCGAATCTTCTAGAGGACGATGAGGCGGAGCGAACGGTACCTTAGTTGACGTTCTAAGTCTACCCTTAGCCGTTTTAGGCTCTAAAATATCGCATTTATTACCAGATAATCGACAAATTTTTAAGTTTATTGACCGCAGGCTCATGGTCCGTAGGTCATTCTGATTTTTGACCCTCGAATCTTGTAGAGGACGATGAGACGTAGCGAACGGTACCTTATTTGACGTTTTAAGTCTACCCGTAGCCGTTTTAGGCTCAAAAATATCGCATTTATTACCAGATAATCGACAAATTTTTAGGTTTATTGACCGCAGGCTCATAGTGCGTGGGTCATTCTGACTTTTGACCATCGAATCTTGTAGAGGACGATGAGGCGGAGCGAACTGTATTTTATTTGACGGTCTAAGTCTACACGTAGCCGTTCTAAGATCAAATATATCGCATTTATTACCAGATAATCGACAAATTTTTAGGTTTATTGACTGCAGGCTCATAGTCCGTGGGTCATTCTGATTTTTGACCACCGAATCTTGTAGAGGACGATGAGACGTAGCTAACGGTACCTTATTTGACGTACCAAATCTACCCGTTGCCGTTCTAGGATCTAAAATGTCGCATTCATTAACAGATAATCGACAAATGTTTAGGTTTATTGACTGCAGGCTCATAGTCCGTGGGTCATTCTGATTTTTGACCATCGAATCTTGTAGAGGACGATGAGACGTAGCGAACGGTACCTTATTTGACGTTTTAAGTCTACCCGTAGCCGTTTTTGGCTCAAAAATATCGCATTTACTACAAGATAATCGACAAATTTTTAGGTTTATTGACCGCAGGCCCATAGTCTGTGGGTCATTCTGATTTTTGACCACCGAATCTTGTAGAGGACGATGAGACGTAGCTAACGGTACCTTATTTGACGTTCTAAATCTACCCGTTGCCATTCTAAGATCTAAAATATCGCATTCATTACCAGATAATCGACTAATTTTTAGGTTTATTGACCGCAGGCTCATAGTCCGTGGGTCATTTAAATTTTTGACCATCGAATCTTGTAGAGGACGATGAGGCGGAGAGAACGGTATCTTATTTGACGTTCTAAATCTACCCGTTACCGTTCTAGGATCAAAAATGTCGCATTCATTACCAGATAATCGACAAATGTTTAGGTTTATTGACCGCAGGTTAACAGTCCGTGGGTCATTCTGATTTTTGACCATCGAATCTTGTGGAGGACGATGAGGCGGAGCGAATGGTACCTTATTTGACGTTCTAAGTCTACCCGTAGCCGTTTTACGCTCAAAAATATCGCCTTTATTACAAGATAATCGACAAATTTTTAGTTTTATTGACCGCAGGCCCATAGTCTCTGGTCATTTTGATTTTTGACCATCGAATCTTGTAGAGGACGATGGGGCGGTGCGAACGGTACCTTATTTGACGGTCTAAGTCTACACGTAGCCGTTCTACCATAAAAAATATCGCATTTATTAAAAGATAATCGACAAATTTTTTGGTTTATTGACCGCAGGCTCATAGTCCGTTGGTCATTCTGATTTTTGACCATCGAATGTTTTAGAGGACGATGAGACGGAGCGAACGGTACCTTATTTGACGTTCTAAGTCTAAACGCAGCCGCTCTAAGATCAAAAATATCGCATTTATTACCAAATAATCGACAAATGTATAGGTTTATTGACTGCAGGCCCATAGTCTGTCGGTCATTCTGATTTTTGACCATCGTATCTTGTAGAGGACGATGAGACGGAGCAAACGGTACCTTATTTGACGTTCCAAGTCTACACGTAGCCGTTATAAAATCAAAAATATCGCATTTACTACCAGATAATCGACAAATTTTTAGGTTTATTGACCGCAGGCTCATAGTCCGTGGGTCATTCTAATTTTTGACCATCGAATCTTGTAGAGGACGATGAGGCGGAGCGAACGGTACCTTATTTGATGTTCTAAGTCTACCCGTAGCCGTTTTAGGCTCAATAATATCGCATTTATTACCAGATAATCGACAAAGTTTTAGGTTTATTGACCGCAGGCTCATGGTCCGTAGGTCATTCTGATTTTTGACCATCGAATCTTGTAGAGGACGATGAGACGTAGCGAACGGTACCTTATTTGACGTTTTAAGTCTACCCGTAGCCGTTTTAGGCTCAAAAATATCGCATTTATTACCAGATAATCGACAAATTTTTAGGTTTATTGACCGCAGGCTCATAGTGCGTGGGTCATTCTGACTTTTGACCATCGAATCTTGTAGAGGACGATGAGGCGGAGCGAACTGTATTTTATTTGACGGTCTAAGTCTACACGTAGCCGTTCTAAGAACAATCATATCGCATTTATTACCAGATAATCGACAAATTTTTAGGTTTATTGACCACAGGCTCATGGTCCGTAGGTCATTCTGATTTTTGACCATCGAATCTTGTAGAGGACGATGAGACGTAGCGAACGGTACCTTATTTGACGTTTTAAGTCTACCCGTAGCCGTTTTAGGCTCAAAAATATCGCATTTATTACCAGATAATCTACAAATTTTTAGGTTTATTGACCGCAGGCTCATAGTCCGTGGGTCATTCTGATTTTTGACCATCGAATCTTGTGGAGGACGATGAGGCGGAGCGAACGGTACCTTATTTGACGTTCTAAGTCTACCCGTAGCCGTTTTAGGCTCTAAAATATCGCATTTATTACCAGATAATCGACAAATTTTTAGATTTATTGACCGCAGGCTCATAGTCGGTAGGTCATTCTGATTTTTGGCCATCGAATCTTGTAGAGGACGATGAGACGGAGCGAACTGTACCTTATTTGACATTGTAAGTCTACCCGTAGCCGTTCTAGGCTCAAAAATAGCGCATTTATTAACAGATAATCGACAAACTTTTAGGTTTATTGACCGCAGGCTCATAGTCCGTGGGTCATTCTGATTTTTGACCATCGAATCTTGTAGAGGACGATGCGACGTAGCGAACGGTACCTTATTTGACGTTTTAAGTCTACCCGTAGACGTTATAGGCTCAAAAATACCGCATTTATTAGCAGATAATCGACAAATTTTTAGGTTTATTGACCGCAGGCTCATAGTCCGTGGGTCATTCTGACTTTTGACCATCGAATCTTGTAGAGGACGATGAGGCGGAGCGAACGGTACTTTATTTGACGGTCTAAGTCTACACGTAGCCGTTCTAAGATCAAAAATATCGCATTTATTACCTGATAATCGACAAATGTATAGGTTTATTGACCGCAGGCTTATAGTCCATGGGTCATTCTAATTTTTGACCATCGAATCTTGTAGAGAACGATGAGACGTAGCGAACGGTACCTTACTTGACGTTCTAAATCTACCCGCTGCCGTTCTAGGATCAAATATATGGCATTCGTTACCAGATAATCGACAAATTTTTAGGTTTATTGACCGCACGCTCATAGTCCGTGGGTCATTCTAATTTTTGACCATCGAATCTTGTAGAGGACGATGAGACGTAGCGAACGGTACCTTATTTGACGTTTTAAGTCTACCCGTAGCCGTTTTAGGCTCAAAAATATCGCATTTATTACCAGATAATCTACAAATTTTTAGGTTTATTGACCGCAGGCTCATAGTCCGTGGGTCATTCTGATTTTTGACCATCGAATCTTGTGGAGGACGATGAGGCGGAGCGAACGGTACCTTATTTGACGTTCTAAGTCTACCCGTAGCCGTTTTAGGCTCTAAAATATCGCATTTATTACCAGATAATCGACAAATTTTTAGATTTATTGACCGCAGGCTCATAGTCGGTAGGTCATTCTGATTTTTGGCCATCGAATCTTGTAGAGGACGATGAGACGGAGCGAACTGTACCTTATTTGACATTGTAAGTCTACCCGTAGCCGTTCTAGGCTCAAAAATAGCGCATTTATTAACAGATAATCGACAAACTTTTAGGTTTATTGACCGCAGGCTCATAGTCCGTGGGTCATTCTGATTTTTGACCATCGAATCTTGTAGAGGACGATGCGACGTAGCGAACGGTACCTTATTTGACGTTTTAAGTCTACCCGTAGACGTTATAGGCTCAAAAATACCGCATTTATTAGCAGATAATCGACAAATTTTTAGGTTTATTGACCGCAGGCTCATAGTCCGTGGGTCATTCTGACTTTTGACCATCGAATCTTGTAGAGGACGATGAGGCGGAGCGAACGGTACTTTATTTGACGGTCTAAGTCTACACGTAGCCGTTCTAAGATCAAAAATATCGCATTTATTACCTGATAATCGACAAATGTATAGGTTTATTGACCGCAGGCTTATAGTCCATGGGTCATTCTAATTTTTGACCATCGAATCTTGTAGAGAACGATGAGACGTAGCGAACGGTACCTTACTTGACGTTCTAAATCTACCCGCTGCCGTTCTAGGATCAAATATATGGCATTCGTTACCAGATAATCGACAAATTTTTAGGTTTATTGACCGCACGCTCATAGTCCGTGGGTCATTCTAATTTTTGACCATCGAATCTTGTAGAGGACGATGAGGCGGAGCGAACGGTATCTTATTTGATGTTCTAAGTTTACCGGTAGCCGTTTTAGCTCAATAATATCGCATTTGTTACCAGATAATCGACAAATTTTTAGGTTTATTGACCGCAGGCTCATAGTCCGTGGGTCATTCTAATTTTTGACCATCGAATTTTATAGAGAACGATGAGGCGGAGAGAACGGTACCTTATTTGACGTTCTAAGTCTACCCGTAGCCGTCCTAGGCTCAAAACAAGCGCATTTATTACCAGATAATCGACAAACTTTTAGGTTTATTGACCACACGCTCATAGTGCGTGGGTCATTCTGACTTTTGACCATCGAATCTTGTAGAGGACCATGAGGCGGAGCGAACTGTATTTTATTTGACGGTTTAAGTCTACACGTAGCCGTTCTAAGATCTAACATATCGCATTTATTACCAGATAATCGACAAATTTTAAGGTTAATTGACTGCAGGCTCATAGTGCGTGGGTCATTCTGATTTTTGACCATCGAATCTTGTAGAGGACGATGAGGCGGAGCGAACGGTATTTTATTTGATGTTCTAAGTCTACCCGTAGCCGTTTTTGGCTCAAAAATATCGCATTTACTACAAGATAATCGACAAATTTTTAGTTTTATTGACCGCAGGCCCATAGTCTGTGGTCATTTTCATTTTTGACCATCGAATCTTGTAGAGGACGATGAGGCGGTGCGAACGGTACCTTATTTGACGGTCTAAGTCTACACGTAGCTGTTTTAACATCAAAAATATCGCATTTATTACCAGATAATCGACAAATTTTTAGTTTTATTGACCGCAGGCCCATAGTCTGTGGTCATTTTGATTTTTGACCATCGAATCTTGTAGAGTACGATGAGGCGGTGCGAACGGTACCTTATTTGACGGTCTAAGTCTACACGTAGCTGTTTTAACATCAAAAATATCGCATTTATTACCAGATAATCGACAAATTTTTAGGTTTATTGACCGCAGGCTCATAGTCCGTTGGTCATTCTGATTTTTGACCATCGAATCTTGTAGAGGACGATGAGGCGGAGCGAACGGTACCTTATTTGACGTTCTAAGTCTACACGCAGCCGCTCTAAGATCACAAATATCGCATTTATTACCAGATAATCGACAAATGTATAGGTTTATTGACCGCAGGCTTATAGTCCATGGGTCATTCTGATTTTTGACCATCGAATCTTGTAGAGGACGATGAGGCGGAGAGAACGGTACCTTATTTGACGTTTTAAGTCTACCCATAGCCGTCCTAGGCTCAAAACAAAACGCATTTATTACCACATAATCGACAAATTTTTAAGTTTATTGTCCGCAGGCTCATGGTCCGTAGGTCATTCTAATTTTTGACCATCGAATCTTGTAGAGGACGATGAGACGTAGCGAACGGTACCTTATTTGACGTTTTAAGTCTACCCGTAGCCGTTTTAGGCTCAAAAATATCGCATTTATTACAAGATAATCGACAAATTTTTAGGTTTATTGAGCGCAGGCTCATAGTGCGTGGGTCATTCTGACTTTTGACCACCGAATCTTGTAGAGGACGATGAGACGTAGCTAACGGTACCTTATTTGACGTTCTAAATCTACCCGTTGCCATTCTAAGATCTAAAATATCGCATTCATTACCAGATAATCGACTAATTTTTAGGTTTATTGACCGCAGGCTCATAGTCCGTGGGTCATTTTAATTTTTGACCATCGAATCTTGTAGAGGACGATGAGGCGGAGCGAACGGTATCTTATTTGACGTTCTAAATCTACCCGTTACCGTTCTAGGATCAAAAATGTCGCATTCATTACCAGATAATCGACAAATGTTTAGGTTTATTGACCGCAGGTTAACAGTCCGTGGGTCATTCTGATTTTTGACCATCGAATCTTGTGGAGGACGATGAGGCGGAGCGAATGGTACCCTATTTGACGTTCTAAGTCTACCCGTAGCCGTTTTAGGCTCTAAAATGTCGCAGACAAATTTTTAGATTTATTGACCGCAGGCTCATAGTCCGTGGGTCATTCTGATTTTTGACCATCGAATCTTGTAGAGGACGATGAGACGTAGCGAACGGTACCTTATTTGACGTTTTAAGTCTACCCGTAGCCGTTTTTGGCTCAAAAATATCGCATTTACTACAAGATAATCGACAAATGTTTAGGTTTATTGACCGCAGGCTCATAGTCCGTGGGTCATTTTAATTTTTGACCATCGAATCTTGTAGAGGACGATGAGGCGGAGCGAACGGTATCTTATTTGACGTTCTAAATCTACCCGTTACCGTTCTAGGATCAAAAATGTCGCATTCATTACCAGATAATCGACAAATGTTTAGGTTTATTGACCGCAGGTTAACAGTCCGTGGGTCATTCTGATTTTTGACCATCGAATCTTGTGGAGGACGATGAGGCGGAGCGAATGGTACCTTATTTGACGTTCTAAGTCTACCCGTAGCCGTTTTAGGCTCTAAAATATCGCAGACAAATTTTTAGATTTATTGACCGCAGGCTCATAGTCCGTAGGTCATTCTGATTTTTGGCCATCGAATCTTGTAGAGGACGATGCGACGTAGCGAACGGTACCTTATTTGACGTTTTAAGTCTACCCGTAGCCGTTTTAGGCTCAAAAATATCGCATTTATTACCAGATAATCGACAAATTTTTAGGTTTATTGAACGCAGGCTCATAGTCCGTGGGTCATTCTGACTTTTGACCATCGAATCTTCTAGAGGACGATGAGGCGGAGCGAACGGTACCTTAGTTGACGTTCTAAGTCTACCCTTAGCCGTTTTAGGCTCTAAAATATCGCATTTATTACCAGATAATCGACAAATTTTTAGGTTTATTGACCGCAGGCTCATAGTCCGTGGGTCATTCTAATTTTTGACCATCGAGTCTTGTAGAGGACGATGAGACGGAGAGAACGGTACCTTATTTGACGTTCTAAGTCTACCCGTAGCCGTCCTAGGCTAAAAAAAAAGCGCATTTGTTACCAGATAATCGACAAATTTTTAAGTTTATTGTCCGCAGGCTCATGGTCCGTAGGTCATTCTGATTTTTGACCATCGAATCTTGTAGAGGACGATGAGACGTAGCGAACGGTACCTTATTTGACGTTTTAAGTCTACCCGTAGCCGTTTTTGGCTCAAAAATATCGCATTTACTACAAGATAATCGACAAATTTTTAGGTTTATTGACCGCAGGCCCATAGTCTGTGGGTCATTCTGATTTTTAACCATCGAATCTTGTAGAGGACGATGAGACGTAGCCAACGGTACCTTATTTGACGTTCTAAGTCTACCCGTAGCCGTTTTACGCTCAAAAATATCGCCTTTATTACAAGATAATCGACAAATTTTTAGTTTTATTGACCGCAGGCCCATAGTCTCTGGTCATTTTGATTTTTGACCATCGAATCTTGTAGAGGACGATGGGGCGGTGCGAACGGTACCTTATTTGACGGTCTAAGTCTACACGTAGCCGTTCTACCATAAAAAATATCGCATTTATTAAAAATAATCGACAAATTTTTTGGTTTATTGACCGCAGGCTCATAGTCCGTTGGTCATTCTGATTTTTGACCATCGAATGTTTTAGAGGACGATGAGACGGAGCGAACGGTACCTTATTTGACGTTCTAAGTCTAAACGCAGCCGCTCTAAGATCAAAAATATTGCATTTATTACCAAATAATCGACAAATGTATAGGTTTATTGACTGCAGGCCCATAGTCTGTCGGTCATTCTGATTTTTGACCATCGTATCTTGTAGAGGACGATGAGACGGAGCAAACGGTACCTTATTTGACGTTCTAAGTCTACACGTAGCCGTTATAAAATCAAAAATATCGCATTTACTACCAGATAATCGACAAATTTTTAGGTTTATTGACCGCAGGCTCATAGTCCGTGGGTCATTCTAATTTTTGACCATCGAATCTTGTAGAGGACGATGAGGCGGAGAGAACGGTACCTTATTTGACGTTTTAAGTCTACCCGTAGCCGTCCTAGGCTCAAAACAAAACGCATTTATTACCACATAATCGACAAATTTTTAAGTTTATTGTCCGCAGGCTCATGGTCCGTAGGTCATTCTGATTTTTGACCATCGAATCTTGTAGAGGACGATGAGACGTAGCGAACGGTACCTTATTTGACGTTTTAAGTCTACCCGTAGCCGTTTTATTCTCAAAAATATCGCATTCATTACCAGATAATCGACTAATTTTTAGGTTTATTGACCGCAGGCTCATAGTCCGTGGGTCATTTTAATTTTTGACCATCGAATCTTGTAGAGGACGATGAGGCGTAGCGAACGGTATCTTATTTGACGTTCTAAATCTACCCGTTGCCGTTCTAGGATCAAAAATGTCGCATTCATTACCAGATAATCGACAAATGTTTAGGTTTATTGACCGCAGGCTCATAGTCCGTGAGTCATTTTAATTTTTGACCATCGAATCTTGTAGAGGACGATGAGGCGGAGCGAACGGTATTTTATTTGACGTTCTAAATCTACCCGTTACCGTTCTAGGATCAAAAATGTCGCATTCGTTACCAGATAATCGACAAATGTTTAGGTTTATTGACCGCAGGTTAACAGTCCGTGGGTCATTCTGATTTTTGACCATCGAAACTTGTGGAGGACGATGTGGCGGAGCGAATGGTACCTTATTTGACGTTCTAAGTCTACCCGTAGCCGTTTTAGGCTCTAAAATATCGCAGACAAATTTTTAGATTTATTGACCGCAGGCTCATAGTCCGTAGGTCATTCTGATTTTTGGCCATCGAATCTTGTAGAGGACGATGCGACGTAGCGAACGGTACCTTATTTGACGTTTTAAGTCTACCCGTAGCCGTTTTAGGCTCAAAAATATCGCATTTATTATCAGATAATCGACAAATTTTTAGGTTTATTGAACGCAGGCTCATAGTCCGTGGGTCATTCTGACTTTTCACCATCGAATCTTCTAGAGGACGATGAGGCGGAGCGAACGGTACCTTAGTTGACGTTCTAAGTCTACCCTTAGCCGTTTTAGGCTCTAAAATATCGCATTTATTACCAGATAATCGACAAATTTTTAAGTTTATTGACCGCAGGCTCATGGTCCGTAGGTCATTCTGATTTTTGACCCTCGAATCTTGTAGAGGACGATGAGACGTAGCGAACGGTACCTTATTTGACGTTTTAAGTCTACCCGTAGCCGTTTTAGGCTCAAAAATATCGCATTTATTACCAGATAATCGACAAATTTTTAGGTTTATTGACCGCAGGCTCATAGTGCGTGGGTCATTCTGACTTTTGACCATCGAATCTTGTAGAGGACGATGAGGCGGAGCGAACTGTATTTTATTTGACGGTCTAAGTCTACACGTAGCCGTTCTAAGATAAAATATATCGCATTTATTACCAGATAATCGACAAATTTTTAGGTTTATTGACTGCAGGCTCATAGTCCGTGGGTCATTCTGATTTTTGACCACCGAATCTTGTAGAGGACGATGAGACGTAGCTAACGGTACCTTATTTGACGTTCCAAATCTACCCGTTGCCGTTCTAGGATCTAAAATGTCGCATTCATTAACAGATAATCGACAAATGTTTAGGTTTATTGACTGCAGGCTCATAGTCCGTGGGTCATTCTGATTTTTGACCATCGAATCTTGTAGAGGACGATGAGACGTAGCGAACGGTACCTTATTTGACGTTTTAAGTCTACCCGTAGCCGTTTTTGGCTCAAAAATATCGCATTTACTACAAGATAATCGACAAATTTTTAGGTTTATTGACCGCAGGCCCATAGTCTGTGGGTCATTCTGATTTTTGACCACCGAATCTTGTAGAGGACGATGAGACGTAGCTAACGGTACCTTATTTGACGTTCTAAATCTACCCGTTGCCATTCTAAGATCTAAAATATCGCATTCATTACCAGATAATCGACTAATTTTTAGGTTTATTGACCGCAGGCTCATAGTCCGTGGGTCATTTAAATTTTTGACCATCGAATCTTGTAGAGGACGATGAGGCGGAGAGAACGGTATCTTATTTGACGTTCTAAATCTACCCGTTACCGTTCTAGGATCAAAAATGTCGCATTCATTACCAGATAATCGACAAATGTTTAGGTTTATTGACCGCAGGTTAACAGTCCGTGGGTCATTCTGATTTTTGACCATCGAATCTTGTGGAGGACGATGAGGCGGAGCGAATGGTACCTTATTTGACGTTCTAAGTCTACCCGTAGCCGTTTTACGCTCAAAAATATCGCCTTTATTACAAGATAATCGACAAATTTTTAGTTTTATTGACCGCAGGCCCATAGTCTCTGGTCATTTTGATTTTTGACCATCGAATCTTGTAGAGGACGATGGGGCGGTGCGAACGGTACCTTATTTGACGGTCTAAGTCTACACGTAGCCGTTCTACCATAAAAAATATCGCATTTATTACCTGATAATCGACAAATTTTTTGGTTTATTGACCGCAGGCTCATAGTCCGTTGGTCATTCTGATTTTTGACCATCGAATGTTTTAGAGGACGATGAGACGGAGCGAACGGTACCTTATTTGACGTTCTAAGTCTAAACGCAGCCGCTCTAAGATCAAAAATATCGCATTTATTACCAAATAATCGACAAATGTATAGGTTTATTGACTGCAGGCCCATAGTCTGTCGGTCATTCTGATTTTTGACCATCGTATCTTGTAGAGGACGATGAGACGGAGCAAACGGTACCTTATTTGACGTTCCAAGTCTACACGTAGCCGTTATAAAATCAAAAATATCGCATTTACTACCAGATAATCGACAAATTTTTAGGTTTATTGACCGCAGGCTCATAGTCCGTGGGTCATTCTAATTTTTGACCATCGAATCTTGTAGAGGACGATGAGGCGGAGCGAACGGTACCTTATTTGATGTTCTAAGTCTACCCGTAGCCGTTTTAGGCTCAATAATATCGCATTTATTACCAGATAATCGACAAAGTTTTAGGTTTATTGACCGCAGGCTCATGGTCCGTAGGTCATTCTGATTTTTGACCATCGAATCTTGTAGAGGACGATGAGACGTAGCGAACGGTACCTTATTTGACGTTTTAAGTCTACCCGTAGCCGTTTTAGGCTCAAAAATATCGCATTTATTACCAGATAATCGACAAATTTTTAGGTTTATTGACCGCAGGCTCATAGTGCGTGGGTCATTCTGACTTTTGACCATCGAATCTTGTAGAGGACGATGAGGCGGAGCGAACTGTATTTTATTTGACGGTCTAAGTCTACACGTAGCCGTTCTAAGAACAATCATATCGCATTTATTACCAGATAATCGACAAATTTTTAGGTTTATTGACCACAGGCTCATGGTCCGTAGGTCATTCTGATTTTTGACCATCGAATCTTGTAGAGGACGATGAGACGTAGCGAACGGTACCTTATTTGACGTTCTAAGTCTACCCGTAGCCGTTTTAGGCTCAAAAATATCGCATTTATTACCAGATAATCTACAAATTTTTAGGTTTATTGACCGCAGGCTCATAGTCCGTGGGTCATTCTGATTTTTGACCATCGAATCTTGTGGAGGACGATGAGGTGGAGCGAACGGTACCTTATTTGACGTTCTAAGTCTACCCGTAGCCGTTTTAGGCTCTAAAATATCGCATTTATTACCAGATAATCGACAAATTTTTAGATTTATTGACCGCAGGCTCATAGTCGGTAGGTCATTCTGATTTTTGGCCATCGAATCTTGTAGAGGACGATGAGACGGAGCGAACTGTACCTTATTTGACATTGTAAGTCTACCCGTAGCCGTTTTAGGCTCTAAAATATCGCAGACAAATTTTTAGATTTATTGACCGCAGGCTCATAGTCCGTAGGTCATTCTGATTTTTGGCCATCGAATCTTGTAGAGGACGATGCGACGTAGCGAACGGTACCTTATTTGACGTTTTAAGTCTACCCGTAGCCGTTTTAGGCTCAAAAATATCGCATTTATTATCAGATAATCGACAAATTTTTAGGTTTATTGAACGCAGGCTCATAGTCCGTGGGTCATTCTGACTTTTCACCATCGAATCTTCTAGAGGACGATGAGGCGGAGCGAACGGTACCTTAGTTGACGTTCTAAGTCTACCCTTAGCCGTTTTAGGCTCTAAAATATCGCATTTATTACCAGATAATCGACAAATTTTTAAGTTTATTGACCGCAGGCTCATGGTCCGTAGGTCATTCTGATTTTTGACCCTCGAATCTTGTAGAGGACGATGAGACGTAGCGAACGGTACCTTATTTGACGTTTTAAGTCTACCCGTAGCCGTTTTAGGCTCAAAAATATCGCATTTATTACCAGATAATCGACAAATTTTTAGGTTTATTGACCGCAGGCTCATAGTGCGTGGGTCATTCTGACTTTTGACCATCGAATCTTGTAGAGGACGATGAGGCGGAGCGAACTGTATTTTATTTGACGGTCTAAGTCTACACGTAGCCGTTCTAAGATCAAATATATCGCATTTATTACCAGATAATCGACAAATTTTTAGGTTTATTGACTGCAGGCTCATAGTCCGTGGGTCATTCTGATTTTTGACCACCGAATCTTGTAGAGGACGATGAGACGTAGCTAACGGTACCTTATTTGACGTTCCAAATCTACCCGTTGCCGTTCTAGGATCTAAAATGTCGCATTCATTAACAGATAATCGACAAATGTTTAGGTTTATTGACTGCAGGCTCATAGTCCGTGGGTCATTCTGATTTTTGACCATCGAATCTTGTAGAGGACGATGAGACGTAGCGAACGGTACCTTATTTGACGTTTTAAGTCTACCCGTAGCCGTTTTTGGCTCAAAAATATCGCATTTACTACAAGATAATCGACAAATTTTTAGGTTTATTGACCGCAGGCCCATAGTCTGTGGGTCATTCTGATTTTTGACCACCGAATCTTGTAGAGGACGATGAGACGTAGCTAACGGTACCTTATTTGACGTTCTAAATCTACCCGTTGCCATTCTAAGATCTAAAATATCGCATTCATTACCAGATAATCGACTAATTTTTAGGTTTATTGACCGCAGGCTCATAGTCCGTGGGTCATTTAAATTTTTGACCATCGAATCTTGTAGAGGACGATGAGGCGGAGAGAACGGTATCTTATTTGACGTTCTAAATCTACCCGTTACCGTTCTAGGATCAAAAATGTCGCATTCATTACCAGATAATCGACAAATGTTTAGGTTTATTGACCGCAGGTTAACAGTCCGTGGGTCATTCTGATTTTTGACCATCGAATCTTGTGGAGGACGATGAGGCGGAGCGAATGGTACCTTATTTGACGTTCTAAGTCTACCCGTAGCCGTTTTACGCTCAAAAATATCGCCTTTATTACAAGATAATCGACAAATTTTTAGTTTTATTGACCGCAGGCCCATAGTCTCTGGTCATTTTGATTTTTGACCATCGAATCTTGTAGAGGACGATGGGGCGGTGCGAACGGTACCTTATTTGACGGTCTAAGTCTACACGTAGCCGTTCTACCATAAAAAATATCGCATTTATTAAAAGATAATCGACAAATTTTTTGGTTTATTGACCGCAGGCTCATAGTCCGTTGGTCATTCTGATTTTTGACCATCGAATGTTTTAGAGGACGATGAGACGGAGCGAACGGTACCTTATTTGACGTTCTAAGTCTAAACGCAGCCGCTCTAAGATCAAAAATATCGCATTTATTACCAAATAATCGACAAATGTATAGGTTTATTGACTGCAGGCCCATAGTCTGTCGGTCATTCTGATTTTTGACCATCGTATCTTGTAGAGGACGATGAGACGGAGCAAACGGTACCTTATTTGACGTTCCAAGTCTACACGTAGCCGTTATAAAATCAAAAATATCGCATTTACTACCAGATAATCGACAAATTTTTAGGTTTATTGACCGCAGGCTCATAGTCCGTGGGTCATTCTAATTTTTGACCATCGAATCTTGTAGAGGACGATGAGGCGGAGCGAACGGTACCTTATTTGATGTTCTAAGTCTACCCGTAGCCGTTTTAGGCTCAATAATATCGCATTTATTACCAGATAATCGACAAAGTTTTAGGTTTATTGACCGCAGGCTCATGGTCCGTAGGTCATTCTGATTTTTGACCATCGAATCTTGTAGAGGACGATGAGACGTAGCGAACGGTACCTTATTTGACGTTTTAAGTCTACCCGTAGCCGTTTTAGGCTCAAAAATATCGCATTTATTACCAGATAATCGACAAATTTTTAGGTTTATTGACCGCAGGCTCATAGTGCGTGGGTCATTCTGACTTTTGACCATCGAATCTTGTAGAGGACGATGAGGCGGAGCGAACTGTATTTTATTTGACGGTCTAAGTCTACACGTAGCCGTTCTAAGAACAATCATATCGCATTTATTACCAGATAATCGACAAATTTTTAGGTTTATTGACCACAGGCTCATGGTCCGTAGGTCATTCTGATTTTTGACCATCGAATCTTGTAGAGGACGATGAGACGTAGCGAACGGTACCTTACTTGACGTTTTAAGTCTACCCGTAGCCGTTTTAGGCTCAAAAATATCGCATTTATTACCAGATAATCTACAAATTTTTAGGTTTATTGACCGCAGGCTCATAGTCCGTGGGTCATTCTGATTTTTGACCATCGAATCTTGTGGAGGACGATGAGGCGGAGCGAACGGTACCTTATTTGACGTTCTAAGTCTACCCGTAGCCGTTTTAGGCTCTAAAATATCGCATTTATTACCAGATAATCGACAAATTTTTAGATTTATTGACCGCAGGCTCATAGTCGGTAGGTCATTCTGATTTTTGGCCATCGAATCTTGTAGAGGACGATGAGACGGAGCGAACTGTACCTTATTTGACATTGTAAGTCTACCCGTAGCCGTTCTAGGCTCAAAAATAGCGCATTTATTAACAGATAATCGACAAACTTTTAGGTTTATTGACCGCAGGCTCATAGTCCGTGGGTCATTCTGATTTTTGACCATCGAATCTTGTAGAGGACGATGCGACGTAGCGAACGGTACCTTATTTGACGTTTTAAGTCTACCCGTAGACGTTATAGGCTCAAAAATACCGCATTTATTAGCAGATAATCGACAAATTTTTAGGTTTATTGACCGCAGGCTCATAGTCCGTGGGTCATTCTGACTTTTGACCATCGAATCTTCTAGAGGACGATGAGGCGGAGCGAACGGTACTTTATTTGACGGTCTAAGTCTACACGTAGCCGTTCTAAGATCAAAAATATCGCATTTATTACCTGATAATCGACAAATGTATAGGTTTATTGACCGCAGGCTTATAGTCCATGGGTCATTCTAATTTTTGACCATCGAATCTTGTAGAGAACGATGAGACGTAGCGAACGGTACCTTACTTGACGTTCTAAATCTACCCGCTGCCGTTCTAGGATCAAATATATGGCATTCGTTACCAGATAATCGACAAATTTTTAGGTTTATTGACCGCACGCTCATAGTCCGTGGGTCATTCTAATTTTTGACCATCGAATCTTGTAGAGGACGATGAGGCGGAGCGAACGGTATCTTATTTGATGTTCTAAGTTTACCGGTAGCCGTTTTAGCTCAATAATATCGCATTTGTTACCAGATAATCGACAAATTTTTAGGTTTATTGACCGCAGGCTCATAGTCCGTGGGTCATTCTAATTTTTGACCATCGAATTTTATAGAGAACGATGAGGCGGAGAGAACGGTACCTTATTTGACGTTCTAAGTCTACCCGTAGCCGTCCTAGGCTCAAAACAAGCGCATTTATTACCAGATAATCGACAAACTTTTAGGTTTATTGACCACACGCTCATAGTGCGTGGGTCATTCTGACTTTTGACCATCGAATCTTGTAGAGGACCATGAGGCGGAGCGAACTGTATTTTATTTGACGGTTTAAGTCTACACGTAGCCGTTCTAAGATCTAACATATCGCATTTATTACCAGATAATCGACAAATTTTAAGGTTAATTGACTGCAGGCTCATAGTGCGTTGGTCATTCTGATTTTTGACCATCGAATCTTGTAGAGGACGATGAGGCGGAGCGAACGGTATTTTATTTGATGTTCTAAGTCTACCCGTAGCCGTTTTTGGCTCAAAAATATCGCATTTACTACAAGATAATCGACAAATTTTTAGTTTTATTGACCGCAGGCCCATAGTCTGTGGTCATTTTCATTTTTGACCATCGAATCTTGTAGAGGACGATGAGGCGGTGCGAACGGTACCTTATTTGACGGTCTAAGTCTACACGTAGCTGTTTTAACATCAAAAATATCGCATTTATTACCAGATAATCGACAAATTTTTAGTTTTATTGACCGCAGGCCCATAGTCTGTGGTCATTTTGATTTTTGACCATCGAATCTTGTAGAGTACGATGAGGCGGTGCGAACGGTACCTTATTTGACGGTCTAAGTCTACACGTAGCTGTTTTAACATCAAAAATATCGCATTTATTACCAGATAATCGACAAATTTTTAGGTTTATTGACCGCAGGCTCATAGTCCGTTGGTCATTCTGATTTTTGACCATCGAATCTTGTAGAGGACGATGAGGCGGAGCGAACGGTAACTTATTTGACGTTCTAAGTCTACACGCAGCCGCTCTAAGATCACAAATATCGCATTTATTACCAGATAATCGACAAATGTATAGGTTTATTGACCGCAGGCTTATAGTCCATGGGTCATTCTGATTTTTGACCATCGAATCTTGTAGAGGACGATGAGGCGGAGAGAACGGTACCTTATTTGACGTTTTAAGTCTACCCGTAGCCGTCCTAGGCTCAAAACAAAACGCATTTATTACCACATAATCGACAAATTTTTAAGTTTATTGTCCGCAGGCTCATGGTCCGTAGGTCATTCTAATTTTTGACCATCGAATCTTGTAGAGGACGATGAGACGTAGCGAACGGTACCTTATTTGACGTTTTAAGTCTACCCGTAGCCGTTTTAGGCTCAAAAATATCGCATTTATTACCAGATAATCGACAAATTTTTAGGTTTATTGAGCGCAGGCTCATAGTGCGTGGGTCATTCTGACTTTTGACCACCGAATCTTGTAGAGGACGATGAGACGTAGCTAACGGTACCTTATTTGACGTTCTAAATCTACCCGTTGCCATTCTAAGATCTAAAATATCGCATTCATTACCAGATAATCGACTAATTTTTAGGTTTATTGACCGCAGGCTCATAGTCCGTGGGTCATTTTAATTTTTGACCATCGAATCTTGTAGAGGACGATGAGGCGGAGCGAACGGTATCTTATTTGACGTTCTAAATCTACCCGTTACCGTTCTAGGATCAAAAATGTCGCATTCATTACCAGATAATCGACAAATGTTTAGGTTTATTGACCGCAGGTTAACAGTCCGTGGGTCATTCTGATTTTTGACCATCGAATCTTGTGGAGGACGATGAGGCGGAGCGAATGGTACCCTATTTGACGTTCTAAGTCTACCCGTAGCCGTTTTAGGCTCTAAAATGTCGCAGACAAATTTTTAGATTTATTGACCGCAGGCTCATAGTCCGTGGGTCATTCTGATTTTTGACCATCGAATCTTGTAGAGGACGATGAGACGTAGCGAACGGTACCTTATTTGACGTTTTAAGTCTACCCGTAGCCGTTTTTGGCTCAAAAATATCGCATTTACTACAAGATAATCGACAAATGTTTAGGTTTATTGACCGCAGGCTCATAGTCCGTGGGTCATTTTAATTTTTGACCATCGAATCTTGTAGAGGACGATGAGGCGGAGCGAACGGTATCTTATTTGACGTTCTAAATCTACCCGTTACCGTTCTAGGATCAAAAATGTCGCATTCATTACCAGATAATCGACAAATGTTTAGGTTTATTGACCGCAGGTTAACAGTCCGTGGGTCATTCTGATTTTTGACCATCGAATCTTGTGGAGGACGATGAGGCGGAGCGAATGGTACCTTATTTGACGTTCTAAGTCTACCCGTAGCCGTTTTAGGCTCTAAAATATCGCAGACAAATTTTTAGATTTATTGACCGCAGGCTCATAGTCCGTAGGTCATTCTGATTTTTGGCCATCGAATCTTGTAGAGGACGATGCGACGTAGCGAACGGTACCTTATTTGACGTTTTAAGTCTACCCGTAGCCGTTTTAGGCTCAAAAATATCGCATTTATTACCAGATAATCGACAAATTTTTAGGTTTATTGAACGCAGGCTCATAGTCCGTGGGTCATTCTGACTTTTGACCATCGAATCTTCTAGAGGACGATGAGGCGGAGCGAACGGTACCTTAGTTGACGTTCTAAGTCTACCCTTAGCCGTTTTAGGCTCTAAAATATCGCATTTATTACCAGATAATCGACAAATTTTTAGGTTTATTGACCGCAGGCTCATAGTCCGTGGGTCATTCTAATTTTTGACCATCGAGTCTTGTAGAGGACGATGAGACGGAGAGAACGGTACCTTATTTGACGTTCTAAGTCTACCCGTAGCCGTCCTAGGCTAAAAAAAAAGCGCATTTATTACCAGATAATCGACAAATTTTTAAGTTTATTGTCCGCAGGCTCATGGTCCGTAGGTCATTCTGATTTTTGACCATCGAATCTTGTAGAGGACGATGAGACGTAGCGAACGGTACCTTATTTGACGTTTTAAGTCTACCCGTAGCCGTTTTTGGCTCAAAAATATCGCATTTACTACAAGATAATCGACAAATTTTTAGGTTTATTGACCGCAGGCCCATAGTCTGTGGGTCATTCTGATTTTTAACCATCGAATCTTGTAGAGGACGATGAGACGTAGCCAACGGTACCTTATTTGACGTTCTAAGTCTACCCGTAGCCGTTTTACGCTCAAAAATATCGCCTTTATTACAAGATAATCGACAAATTTTTAGTTTTATTGACCGCAGGCCCATAGTCTCTGGTCATTTTGATTTTTGACCATCGAATCTTGTAGAGGACGATGGGGCGGTGCGAACGGTACCTTATTTGACGGTCTAAGTCTACACGTAGCCGTTCTACCATAAAAAATATCGCATTTATTAAAAATAATCGACAAATTTTTTGGTTTATTGACCGCAGGCTCATAGTCCGTTGGTCATTCTGATTTTTGACCATCGAATGTTTTAGAGGACGATGAGACGGAGCGAACGGTACCTTATTTGACGTTCTAAGTCTAAACGCAGCCGCTCTAAGATCAAAAATATTGCATTTATTACCAAATAATCGACAAATGTATAGGTTTATTGACTGCAGGCCCATAGTCTGTCGGTCATTCTGATTTTTGACCATCGTATCTTGTAGAGGACGATGAGACGGAGCAAACGGTACCTTATTTGACGTTCTAAGTCTACACGTAGCCGTTATAAAATCAAAAATATCGCATTTACTACCAGATAATCGACAAATTTTTAGGTTTATTGACCGCAGGCTCATAGTCCGTGGGTCATTCTAATTTTTGACCATCGAATCTTGTAGAGGACGATGAGGCGGAGCGAACGGTACCTTATTTGATGTTCTAAGTCTACCCGTAGCCGTTTTAGGCTCAATAATATCGCATTTATTACCAGATAATCGACAAAGTTTTAGGTTTATTGACCGCAGGCTCATGGTCCGTAGGTCATTCTGATTTTTGACCATCGAATCTTGTAGAGGACGATGAGACGTAGCGAACGGTACCTTATTTGACGTTTTAAGTCTACCCGTAGCCGTTTTAGGCTCAAAAATATCGCATTTATTACCAGATAATCGACAAATTTTTAGGTTTATTGAGCGCAGGCTCATAGTGCGTGGGTCATTCTGACTTTTGACCACCGAATCTTGTAGAGGACGATGAGACGTAGCTAACGGTACCTTATTTGACGTTCTAAATCTACCCGTTGCCATTCTAAGATCTAAAATATCGCATTCATTACCAGATAATCGACTAATTTTTAGGTTTATTGACCGCAGGCTCATAGTCCGTGGGTCATTTTAATTTTTGACCATCGAATCTTGTAGAGGACGATGAGGCGGAGCGAACGGTATCTTATTTGACGTTCTAAATCTACCCGTTACCGTTCTAGGATCAAAAATGTCGCATTCATTACCAGATAATCGACAAATGTTTAGGTTTATTGACCGCAGGTTAACAGTCCGTGGGTCATTCTGATTTTTGACCATCGAATCTTGTGGAGGACGATGAGGCGGAGCGAATGGTACCCTATTTGACGTTCTAAGTCTACCCGTAGCCGTTTTAGGCTCTAAAATGTCGCAGACAAATTTTTAGATTTATTGACCGCAGGCTCATAGTCCGTGGGTCATTCTGATTTTTGACCATCGAATCTTGTAGAGGACGATGAGACGTAGCGAACGGTACCTTATTTGACGTTTTAAGTCTACCCGTAGCCGTTTTTGGCTCAAAAATATCGCATTTACTACAAGATAATCGACAAATGTTTAGGTTTATTGACCGCAGGCTCATAGTCCGTGGGTCATTTTAATTTTTGACCATCGAATCTTGTAGAGGACGATGAGGCGGAGCGAACGGTATCTTATTTGACGTTCTAAATCTACCCGTTACCGTTCTAGGATCAAAAATGTCGCATTCATTACCAGATAATCGACAAATGTTTAGGTTTATTGACCGCAGGTTAACAGTCCGTGGGTCATTCTGATTTTTGACCATCGAATCTTGTGGAGGACGATGAGGCGGAGCGAATGGTACCTTATTTGACGTTCTAAGTCTACCCGTAGCCGTTTTAGGCTCTAAAATATCGCAGACAAATTTTTAGATTTATTGACCGCAGGCTCATAGTCCGTAGGTCATTCTGATTTTTGGCCATCGAATCTTGTAGAGGACGATGCGACGTAGCGAACGGTACCTTATTTGACGTTTTAAGTCTACCCGTAGCCGTTTTAGGCTCAAAAATATCGCATTTATTACCAGATAATCGACAAATTTTTAGGTTTATTGAACGCAGGCTCATAGTCCGTGGGTCATTCTGACTTTTGACCATCGAATCTTCTAGAGGACGATGAGGCGGAGCGAACGGTACCTTAGTTGACGTTCTAAGTCTACCCTTAGCCGTTTTAGGCTCTAAAATATCGCATTTATTACCAGATAATCGACAAATTTTTAGGTTTATTGACCGCAGGCTCATAGTCCGTGGGTCATTCTAATTTTTGACCATCGAGTCTTGTAGAGGACGATGAGACGGAGAGAACGGTACCTTATTTGACGTTCTAAGTCTACCCGTAGCCGTCCTAGGCTAAAAAAAAAGCGCATTTATTACCAGATAATCGACAAATTTTTAAGTTTATTGTCCGCAGGCTCATGGTCCGTAGGTCATTCTGATTTTTGACCATCGAATCTTGTAGAGGACGATGAGACGTAGCGAACGGTACCTTATTTGACGTTTTAAGTCTACCCGTAGCCGTTTTTGGCTCAAAAATATCGCATTTACTACAAGATAATCGACAAATTTTTAGGTTTATTGACCGCAGGCCCATAGTCTGTGGGTCATTCTGATTTTTAACCATCGAATCTTGTAGAGGACGATGAGACGTAGCCAACGGTACCTTATTTGACGTTCTAAGTCTACCCGTAGCCGTTTTACGCTCAAAAATATCGCCTTTATTACAAGATAATCGACAAATTTTTAGTTTTATTGACCGCAGGCCCATAGTCTCTGGTCATTTTGATTTTTGACCATCGAATCTTTTTGAGGACGATGGGGCGGTGCGAACGGTACCTTATTTGACGGTCTAAGTCTACACGTAGCCGTTCTACCATAAAAAATATCGCATTTATTAAAAATAATCGACAAATTTTTTGGTTTATTGACCGCAGGCTCATAGTCCGTTGGTCATTCTGATTTTTGACCATCGAATGTTTTAGAGGACGATGAGACGGAGCGAACGGTACCTTATTTGACGTTCTAAGTCTAAACGCAGCCGCTCTAAGATCAAAAATATTGCATTTATTACCAAATAATCGACAAATGTATAGGTTTATTGACTGCAGGCCCATAGTCTGTCGGTCATTCTGATTTTTGACCATCGTATCTTGTAGAGGACGATGAGACGGAGCAAACGGTACCTTATTTGACGTTCTAAGTCTACACGTAGCCGTTATAAAATCAAAAATATCGCATTTACTACCAGATAATCGACAAATTTTTAGGTTTATTGACCGCAGGCTCATAGTCCGTGGGTCATTCTAATTTTTGACCATCGAATCTTGTAGAGGACGATGAGGCGGAGCGAACGGTACCTTATTTGATGTTCTAAGTCTACCCGTAGCCGTTTTAGGCTCAATAATATCGCATTTATTACCAGATAATCGACAAAGTTTTAGGTTTATTGACCGCAGGCTCATGGTCCGTAGGTCATTCTGATTTTTGACCATCGAATCTTGTAGAGGACGATGAGACGTAGCGAACGGTACCTTATTTGACGTTTTAAGTCTACCCGTAGCCGTTTTAGGCTCAAAAATATCGCATTTATTACCAGATAATCGACAAATTTTTAGGTTTATTGAGCGCAGGCTCATAGTGCGTGGGTCATTCTGACTTTTGACCACCGAATCTTGTAGAGGACGATGAGACGTAGCTAACGGTACCTTATTTGACGTTCTAAATCTACCCGTTGCCATTCTAAGATCTAAAATATCGCATTCATTACCAGATAATCGACTAATTTTTAGGTTTATTGACCGCAGGCTCATAGTCCGTGGGTCATTTTAATTTTTGACCATCGAATCTTGTAGAGGACGATGAGGCGGAGCGAACGGTATCTTATTTGACGTTCTAAATCTACCCGTTACCGTTCTAGGATCAAAAATGTCGCATTCATTACCAGATAATCGACAAATGTTTAGGTTTATTGACCGCAGGTTAACAGACCGTGGGTCATTCTGATTTTTGACCATCGAATCTTGTGGAGGACGATGAGGCGGAGCGAATGGTACCCTATTTGACGTTCTAAGTCTACCCGTAGCCGTTTTAGGCTCTAAAATGTCGCAGACAAATTTTTAGATTTATTGACCGCAGGCTCATAGTCCGTGGGTCATTCTGATTTTTGACCATCGAATCTTGTAGAGGACGATGAGACGTAGCGAACGGTACCTTATTTGACGTTTTAAGTCTACCCGTAGCCGTTTTTGGCTCAAAAATATCGCATTTACTACAAGATAATCGACAAATGTTTAGGTTTATTGACCGCAGGCTCATAGTCCGTGGGTCATTTTAATTTTTGACCATCGAATCTTGTAGAGGACGATGAGGCGGAGCGAACGGTATCTTATTTGACGTTCTAAATCTACCCGTTACCGTTCTAGGATCAAAAATGTCGCATTCATTACCAGATAATCGACAAATGTTTAGGTTTATTGACCGCAGGTTAACAGTCCGTGGGTCATTCTGATTTTTGACCATCGAATCTTGTGGAGGACGATGAGGCGGAGCGAATGGTACCTTATTTGACGTTCTAAGTCTACCCGTAGCCGTTTTAGGCTCTAAAATATCGCAGACAAATTTTTAGATTTATTGACCGCAGGCTCATAGTCCGTAGGTCATTCTGATTTTTGGCCATCGAATCTTGTAGAGGACGATGCGACGTAGCGAACGGTACCTTATTTGACGTTTTAAGTCTACCCGTAGCCGTTTTAGGCTCAAAAATATCGCATTTATTACCAGATAATCGACAAATTTTTAGGTTTATTGAACGCAGGCTCATAGTCCGTGGGTCATTCTGACTTTTGACCATCGAATCTTCTAGAGGACGATGAGGCGGAGCGAACGGTACCTTAGTTGACGTTCTAAGTCTACCCTTAGCCGTTTTAGGCTCTAAAATATCGCATTTATTACCAGATAATCGACAAATTTTTAGGTTTATTGACCGCAGGCTCATAGTCCGTGGGTCATTCTAATTTTTGACCATCGAGTCTTGTAGAGGACGATGAGACGGAGAGAACGGTACCTTATATGACGTTTTAAGTCTACCCGTAGCCGTTTTTGGCTCAAAAATATCGCATTTACTACAAGATAATCGACAAATTTTTAGGTTTATTGACCGCAGGCCCATAGTCTGTGGGTCATTCTGATTTTTGACCATCGAATCTTGTAGAGGACGATGCGATGTAGCGAACGGTACCTTATTTGACGTTTTAAGTCTACCCGTAGACGTTTTAGGCTCAAAAATACCGCATTTATTAGCAGATAATCGACAAATTTTCAGGTTTATTGACCGCAGGCTCATAGTCCGTGGGTCATTCTGACTTTTGACCATCGAATCTTGTAGAGGACGATGAGGCGGAGCGAACGGTACTTTATTTGACGGTCTAAGTCTACACGTAGCCGTTCTAAGATCAAAAATATCGCATTTATTACCTGATAATCGACAAATGTATAGGTTTATTGACCGCAGGCTTATAGTCCATGGGTCATTCTAATTTTTGACCATCGAATCTTGTAGAGAACGATGAGACGTAGCGAACGGTACCTTATTTGACGTTCTAAATCTACCCGCTGCCGTTCTAGGATCAAATATATGGCATTCGTTACCAGATAATCGACAAATTTTTAGGTTTATTGACCGCACGCTCATAGTCCGTGGGTCATTCTAATTTTTGACCATCGAATCTTGTAGAGGACGATGAGGCGGAGCGAACGGTATCTTATTTGATGTTCTAAGTTTACCGGTAGCCGTTTTAGCTCAATAATATCGCATTTGTTACCAGATAATCGACAAATTTTTAGGTTTATTGACCGCAGGCTCATAGTCCGTGGGTCATTCTAATTTTTGACCATCGAATTTTATAGAGAACGATGAGGCGGAGAGAACGGTACCTTATTTGACGTTCTAAGTCTACCCGTAGCCGTCCTAGGCTCAAAACAAGCGCATTTATTTCCAGATAATCGACAAACTTTTAGGTTTATTGACCACACGCTCATAGTGCGTGGGTCATTCTGACTTTTGACCATCGAATCTTGTAGAGGACCATGAGGCGGAGCGAACTGTATTTTATTTGACGGTCTAAGTCTACACGTAGCCGTTCTAAGATCTAACATATCGCATTTATTACCAGATAATCGACAAATTTTAAGGTTAATTGACTGCAGGCTCATAGTGCGTGGGTCATTCTGATTTTTGACCATCGAATCTTGTAGAGGACGATGAGGCGGAGCGAACGGTATTTTATTTGATGTTCTAAGTCTACCCGTAGCCGTTTTTGGCTCAAAAATATCGCATTTACTACAAGATAATCGACAAATTTTTAGTTTTATTGACCGCAGGCCCATAGTCTGTGGTCATTTTGATTTTTGACCATCGAATCTTGTAGAGTACGATGAGGCGGTGCGAACGGTACCTTATTTGACGGTCTAAGTCTACACGTAGCTGTTTTAACATCAAAAATATCGCATTTATTACCAGATAATCGACAAATTTTTAGTTTTATTGACCGCAGGCCCATAGTCTGTGGTCATTTTGATTTTTGACCATCGAATCTTGTAGAGTACGATGAGGCGGTGCGAACGGTACCTTATTTGACGGTCTAAGTCTACACGTAGCTGTTTTAACATCAAAAATATCGCATTTATTACCAGATAATCGACAAATTTTTAGGTTTATTGACCGCAGGCTCATAGTCCGTTGGTCATTCTGATTTTTGACCATCGAATCTTGTAGAGGACGATGAGGCGGAGCGAACGGTACCTTATTTGACGTTCTAAGTCTACACGCAGCCGCTCTAAGATCACAAATATCGCATTTATTACCAGATAATCGACAAATGTATAGGTTTATTGACCGCAGGCTTATAGTCCATGGGTCATTCTGATTTTTGACCATCGAATCTTGTAGAGGACGATGAGGCGGAGAGAACGGTACCTTATTTGACGTTTTAAGTCTACCCGTAGCCGTCCTAGGCTCAAAACAAAACGCATTTATTACCACATAATCGACAAATTTTTAAGTTTATTGTCCGCAGGCTCATGGTCCGTAGGTCATTCTAATTTTTGACCATCGAATCTTGTAGAGGACGATGAGACGTAGCGAACGGTACCTTATTTGACGTTTTAAGTCTACCCGTAGCCGTTTTAGGCTCAAAAATATCGCATTTATTACCAGATAATCGACAAATTTTTAGGTTTATTGAGCGCAGGCTCATAGTGCGTGGGTCATTCTGACTTTTGACCACCGAATCTTGTAGAGGACGATGAGACGTAGCTAACGGTACCTTAGTTGACGTTCTAAGTCTACCCTTAGCCGTTTTAGGCTCTAAAATATCGCATTTATTACCAGATAATCGACAAATTTTTAAGTTTATTGACCGCAGGCTCATGGTCCGTAGGTCATTCTGATTTTTGACCCTCGAATCTTGTAGAGGACGATGAGACGTAGCGAACGGTACCTTATTTGACGTTTTAAGTCTACCCGTAGCCGTTTTAGGCTCAAAAATATCGCATTTATTACCAGATAATCGACAAATTTTTAGGTTTATTGACCGCAGGCTCATAGTGCGTGGGTCATTCTGACTTTTGACCATCGAATCTTGTAGAGGACGATGAGGCGGAGCGAACTGTATTTTATTTGACGGTCTAAGTCTACACGTAGCCGTTCTAAGATCAAATATATCGCATTTATTACCAGATAATCGACAAATTTTTAGGTTTATTGACTGCAGGCTCATAGTCCGTGTGTCATTCTGATTTTTGACCACCGAATCTTGTAGAGGACGATGAGACGTAGCTAACGGTACCTTATTTGACGTTCCAAATCTACCCGTTGCCGTTCTAGGATCTAAAATGTCGCATTCATTAACAGATAATCGACAAATGTTTAGGTTTATTGACTGCAGGCTCATAGTCCGTGGGTCATTCTGATTTTTGATCATCGAATCTTGTAGAGGACGATGAGACGTAGCGAACGGTACCTTATTTGACGGTCTAAGTCTACACGTAGCCGTTCTACCATAAAAAATATCGCATTTATTAAAAGATAATCGACAAATTTTTTGGTTTATTAACCGCAGGCTCATAGTCCGTTGGTCATTCTGATTTTTGACCATCGAATGTTTTAGAGGACGATGAGACGGAGCGAACGGTACCTTATTTGACGTTCTAAGTCTAAACGCAGCCGCTCTAAGATCAAAAATATCGCATTTATTACCAAATAATCGACAAATGTATAGGTTTATTGACTGCAGGCCCATAGTCTGTCGGTCATTCTGATTTTTGACCATCGTATCTTGTAGAGGACGATGAGACGGAGCAAACGGTACCTTATTTGACGTTCCAAGTCTACACGTAGCCGTCATAAAATCAAAAATATCGCATTTACTACCAGATAATCGACAAATGTTTAGGTTTATTGACCGCAGGCTCATAGTCCGTGGGTCATTCTAATTTTTGACCATCGAATCTTGTAGAGGACGATGAGGCGGAGCGAACGGTACCTTATTTGATGTTCTAAGTCTACCCGTAGCCGTTTTAGGCTCAATAATATCGCATTTATTACCAGATAATCGACAAAGTTTTAGGTTTATTGACCGCAGGCTCATGGTCCGTAGGTCATTCTGATTTTTGACCATCGAATCTTGTAGAGGACGATGAGACGTAGCGAACGGTACCTTATTTGACGTTTTAAGTCTACCCGTAGCCGTTTTAGGCTCAAAAATATCGCATTTATTACCAGATAATCGACAAATTTTTAGGTTTATTGACCGCAGGCTCATAGTGCGTGGGTCATTCTGACTTTTGACCATCGAATCTTGTAGAGGACGATGAGGCGGAGCGAACTGTATTTTATTTGACGGTCTAAGTCTACACGTAGCCGTTCTAAGAACAATCATATCGCATTTATTACCAGATAATCGACAAATTTTTAGGTTTATTGACCACAGGCTCATGGTCCGTAGGTCATTCTGTTTTTTGACCATCGAATCTTGTAGAGGACGATGAGACGTAGCGAACGGTACCTTATTTGACGTTTTAAGTCTACCCGTAGCCGTTTTAGGCTCAAAAATATCGCATTTATTACCAGATAATCTACAAATTTTTAGGTTTATTGACCGCAGGCTCATAGTCCGTGGGTCATTCTGATTTTTGACCATCGAATCTTGTGGAGGACGATGAGGCGGAGCGAACGGTACCTTATTTGACGTTCTAAGTCTACCCGTAGCCGTTTTAGGCTCTAAAATATCGCATTTATTACCAGATAATCGACAAATTTTTAGATTTATTGACCGCAGGCTCATAGTCGGTAGGTCATTCTGATTTTTGGCCATCGAATCTTGTAGAGGACGATGAGACGGAGCGAACTGTACCTTATTTGACATTGTAAGTCTACCCGTAGCCGTTCTAGGCTCAAAAATAGCGCATTTATTAACAGATAATCGACAAACTTTTAGGTTTATTGACCGCAGGCTCATAGTCCGTGGGTCATTCTGATTTTTGACCATCGAATCTTGTAGAGGACGATGCGACGTAGCGAACGGTATCTTATTTGACGTTTTAAGTCTACCCGTAGACGTTTTAGGCTCAAAAATACCGCATTTATTAGCAGATAATCGACAAATTTTTAGGTTTATTGACCGCAGGCTCATAGTCCGTGGGTCACTCTGACTTTTGACCATCGAATCTTGTAGAGGACGATGAGGCGGAGCGAACGGTACCTTATTTGACGTTTTAAGTCTACCCGTAGCCGTTTTTGGCTCAAAAATATCGCATTTACTACAAGATAATCGACAAATTTTTAGGTTTATTGACCGCAGGCCCATAGTCTGTGGGTCATTCTGATTTTTAACCATCGAATCTTGTAGAGGACGATGAGACGTAGCCAACGGTACCTTATTTGACGTTCTAAGTCTACCCGTAGCCGTTTTACGCTCAAAAATATCGCCTTTATTACAAGATAATCGACAAATTTTTAGTTTTATTGACCGCAGGCCCATAGTCTCTGGTCATTTTGATTTTTGACCATCGAATCTTTTTGAGGACGATGGGGCGGTGCGAACGGTACCTTATTTGACGGTCTAAGTCTACACGTAGCCGTTCTACCATAAAAAATATCGCATTTATTAAAAATAATCGACAAATTTTTTGGTTTATTGACCGCAGGCTCATAGTCCGTTGGTCATTCTGATTTTTGACCATCGAATGTTTTAGAGGACGATGAGACGGAGCGAACGGTACCTTATTTGACGTTCTAAGTCTAAACGCAGCCGCTCTAAGATCAAAAATATTGCATTTATTACCAAATAATCGACAAATGTATAGGTTTATTGACTGCAGGCCCATAGTCTGTCGGTCATTCTGATTTTTGACCATCGTATCTTGTAGAGGACGATGAGACGGAGCAAACGGTACCTTATTTGACGTTCTAAGTCTACACGTAGCCGTTATAAAATCAAAAATATCGCATTTACTACCAGATAATCGACAAATTTTTAGGTTTATTGACCGCAGGCTCATAGTCCGTGGGTCATTCTAATTTTTGACCATCGAATCTTGTAGAGGACGATGAGGCGGAGCGAACGGTACCTTATTTGATGTTCTAAGTCTACCCGTAGCCGTTTTAGGCTCAATAATATCGCATTTATTACCAGATAATCGACAAAGTTTTAGGTTTATTGACCGCAGGCTCATGGTCCGTAGGTCATTCTGATTTTTGACCATCGAATCTTGTAGAGGACGATGAGACGTAGCGAACGGTACCTTATTTGACGTTTTAAGTCTACCCGTAGCCGTTTTAGGCTCAAAAATATCGCATTTATTACCAGATAATCGACAAATTTTTAGGTTTATTGAGCGCAGGCTCATAGTGCGTGGGTCATTCTGACTTTTGACCACCGAATCTTGTAGAGGACGATGAGACGTAGCTAACGGTACCTTATTTGACGTTCTAAATCTACCCGTTGCCATTCTAAGATCTAAAATATCGCATTCATTACCAGATAATCGACTAATTTTTAGGTTTATTGACCGCAGGCTCATAGTCCGTGGGTCATTTTAATTTTTGACCATCGAATCTTGTAGAGGACGATGAGGCGGAGCGAACGGTATCTTATTTGACGTTCTAAATCTACCCGTTACCGTTCTAGGATCAAAAATGTCGCATTCATTACCAGATAATCGACAAATGTTTAGGTTTATTGACCGCAGGTTAACAGACCGTGGGTCATTCTGATTTTTGACCATCGAATCTTGTGGAGGACGATGAGGCGGAGCGAATGGTACCCTATTTGACGTTCTAAGTCTACCCGTAGCCGTTTTAGGCTCTAAAATGTCGCAGACAAATTTTTAGATTTATTGACCGCAGGCTCATAGTCCGTGGGTCATTCTGATTTTTGACCATCGAATCTAGTAGAGGACGATGAGACGTAGCGAACGGTACCTTATTTGACGTTTTAAGTCTACCCGTAGCCGTTTTTGGCTCAAAAATATCGCATTTACTACAAGATAATCGACAAATGTTTAGGTTTATTGACCGCAGGCTCATAGTCCGTGGGTCATTTTAATTTTTGACCATCGAATCTTGTAGAGGACGATGAGGCGGAGCGAACGGTATCTTATTTGACGTTCTAAATCTACCCGTTACCGTTCTAGGATCAAAAATGTCGCATTCATTACCAGATAATCGACAAATGTTTAGGTTTATTGACCGCAGGTTAACAGTCCGTGGGTCATTCTGATTTTTGACCATCGAATCTTGTGGAGGACGATGAGGCGGAGCGAATGGTACCTTATTTGACGTTCTAAGTCTACCCGTAGCCGTTTTAGGCTCTAAAATATCGCAGACAAATTTTTAGATTTATTGACCGCAGGCTCATAGTCCGTAGGTCATTCTGATTTTTGGCCATCGAATCTTGTAGAGGACGATGCGACGTAGCGAACGGTACCTTATTTGACGTTTTAAGTCTACCCGTAGCCGTTTTAGGCTCAAAAATATCGCATTTATTACCAGATAATCGACAAATTTTTAGGTTTATTGAACGCAGGCTCATAGTCCGTGGGTCATTCTGACTTTTGACCATCGAATCTTCTAGAGGACGATGAGGCGGAGCGAACGGTACCTTAGTTGACGTTCTAAGTCTACCCTTAGCCGTTTTAGGCTCTAAAATATCGCATTTATTACCAGATAATCGACAAATTTTTAGGTTTATTGACCGCAGGCTCATAGTCCGTGGGTCATTCTAATTTTTGACCATCGAGTCTTGTAGAGGACGATGAGACGGAGAGAACGGTACCTTATATGACGTTTTAAGTCTACCCGTAGCCGTTTTTGGCTCAAAAATATCGCATTTACTACAAGATAATCGACAAATTTTTAGGTTTATTGACCGCAGGCCCATAGTCTGTGGGTCATTCTGATTTTTGACCATCGAATCTTGTAGAGGACGATGCGATGTAGCGAACGGTACCTTATTTGACGTTTTAAGTCTACCCGTAGACGTTTTAGGCTCAAAAATACCGCATTTATTAGCAGATAATCGACAAATTTTCAGGTTTATTGACCGCAGGCTCATAGTCCGTGGGTCATTCTGACTTTTGACCATCGAATCTTGTAGAGGACGATGAGGCGGAGCGAACGGTACTTTATTTGACGGTCTAAGTCTACACGTAGCCGTTCTAAGATCAAAAATATCGCATTTATTACCTGATAATCGACAAATGTATAGGTTTATTGACCGCAGGCTTATAGTCCATGGGTCATTCTAATTTTTGACCATCGAATCTTGTAGAGAACGATGAGACGTAGCGAACGGTACCTTATTTGACGTTCTAAATCTACCCGCTGCCGTTCTAGGATCAAATATATGGCATTCGTTACCAGATAATCGACAAATTTTTAGGTTTATTGACCGCACGCTCATAGTCCGTGGGTCATTCTAATTTTTGACCATCGAATCTTGTAGAGGACGATGAGGCGGAGCGAACGGTATCTTATTTGATGTTCTAAGTTTACCGGTAGCCGTTTTAGCTCAATAATATCGCATTTGTTACCAGATAATCGACAAATTTTTAGGTTTATTGACCGCAGGCTCATAGTCCGTGGGTCATTCTAATTTTTGACCATCGAATTTTATAGAGAACGATGAGGCGGAGAGAACGGTACCTTATTTGACGTTCTAAGTCTACCCGTAGCCGTCCTAGGCTCAAAACAAGCGCATTTATTTCCAGATAATCGACAAACTTTTAGGTTTATTGACCACACGCTCATAGTGCGTGGGTCATTCTGACTTTTGACCATCGAATCTTGTAGAGGACCATGAGGCGGAGCGAACTGTATTTTATTTGACGGTCTAAGTCTACACGTAGCCGTTCTAAGATCTAACATATCGCATTTATTACCAGATAATCGACAAATTTTAAGGTTAATTGACTGCAGGCTCATAGTGCGTGGGTCATTCTGATTTTTGACCATCGAATCTTGTAGAGGACGATGAGGCGGAGCGAACGGTATTTTATTTGATGTTCTAAGTCTACCCGTAGCCGTTTTTGGCTCAAAAATATCGCATTTACTACAAGATAATCGACAAATTTTTAGTTTTATTGACCGCAGGCCCATAGTCTGTGGTCATTTTGATTTTTGACCATCGAATCTTGTAGAGTACGATGAGGCGGTGCGAACGGTACCTTATTTGACGGTCTAAGTCTACACGTAGCTGTTTTAACATCAAAAATATCGCATTTATTACCAGATAATCGACAAATTTTTAGTTTTATTGACCGCAGGCCCATAGTCTGTGGTCATTTTGATTTTTGACCATCGAATCTTGTAGAGTACGATGAGGCGGTGCGAACGGTACCTTATTTGACGGTCTAAGTCTACACGTAGCTGTTTTAACATCAAAAATATCGCATTTATTACCAGATAATCGACAAATTTTTAGGTTTATTGACCGCAGGCTCATAGTCCGTTGGTCATTCTGATTTTTGACCATCGAATCTTGTAGAGGACGATGAGGCGGAGCGAACGGTACCTTATTTGACGTTCTAAGTCTACACGCAGCCGCTCTAAGATCACAAATATCGCATTTATTACCAGATAATCGACAAATGTATAGGTTTATTGACCGCAGGCTTATAGTCCATGGGTCATTCTGATTTTTGACCATCGAATCTTGTAGAGGACGATGAGGCGGAGAGAACGGTACCTTATTTGACGTTTTAAGTCTACCCGTAGCCGTCCTAGGCTCAAAACAAAACGCATTTATTACCACATAATCGACAAATTTTTAAGTTTATTGTCCGCAGGCTCATGGTCCGTAGGTCATTCTAATTTTTGACCATCGAATCTTGTAGAGGACGATGAGACGTAGCGAACGGTACCTTATTTGACGTTTTAAGTCTACCCGTAGCCGTTTTAGGCTCAAAAATATCGCATTTATTACCAGATAATCGACAAATTTTTAGGTTTATTGAGCGCAGGCTCATAGTGCGTGGGTCATTCTGACTTTTGACCACCGAATCTTGTAGAGGACGATGAGACGTAGCTAACGGTACCTTAGTTGACGTTCTAAGTCTACCCTTAGCCGTTTTAGGCTCTAAAATATCGCATTTATTACCAGATAATCGACAAATTTTTAAGTTTATTGACCGCAGGCTCATGGTCCGTAGGTCATTCTGATTTTTGACCCTCGAATCTTGTAGAGGACGATGAGACGTAGCGAACGGTACCTTATTTGACGTTTTAAGTCTACCCGTAGCCGTTTTAGGCTCAAAAATATCGCATTTATTACCAGATAATCGACAAATTTTTAGGTTTATTGACCGCAGGCTCATAGTGCGTGGGTCATTCTGACTTTTGACCATCGAATCTTGTAGAGGACGATGAGGCGGAGCGAACTGTATTTTATTTGACGGTCTAAGTCTACACGTAGCCGTTCTAAGATCAAATATATCGCATTTATTACCAGATAATCGACAAATTTTTAGGTTTATTGACTGCAGGCTCATAGTCCGTGTGTCATTCTGATTTTTGACCACCGAATCTTGTAGAGGACGATGAGACGTAGCTAACGGTACCTTATTTGACGTTCCAAATCTACCCGTTGCCGTTCTAGGATCTAAAATGTCGCATTCATTAACAGATAATCGACAAATGTTTAGGTTTATTGACTGCAGGCTCATAGTCCGTGGGTCATTCTGATTTTTGATCATCGAATCTTGTAGAGGACGATGAGACGTAGCGAACGGTACCTTATTTGACGGTCTAAGTCTACACGTAGCCGTTCTACCATAAAAAATATCGCATTTATTAAAAGATAATCGACAAATTTTTTGGTTTATTAACCGCAGGCTCATAGTCCGTTGGTCATTCTGATTTTTGACCATCGAATGTTTTAGAGGACGATGAGACGGAGCGAACGGTACCTTATTTGACGTTCTAAGTCTAAACGCAGCCGCTCTAAGATCAAAAATATCGCATTTATTACCAAATAATCGACAAATGTATAGGTTTATTGACTGCAGGCCCATAGTCTGTCGGTCATTCTGATTTTTGACCATCGTATCTTGTAGAGGACGATGAGACGGAGCAAACGGTACCTTATTTGACGTTCCAAGTCTACACGTAGCCGTCATAAAATCAAAAATATCGCATTTACTACCAGATAATCGACAAATGTTTAGGTTTATTGACCGCAGGCTCATAGTCCGTGGGTCATTCTAATTTTTGACCATCGAATCTTGTAGAGGACGATGAGGCGGAGCGAACGGTACCTTATTTGATGTTCTAAGTCTACCCGTAGCCGTTTTAGGCTCAATAATATCGCATTTATTACCAGATAATCGACAAAGTTTTAGGTTTATTGACCGCAGGCTCATGGTCCGTAGGTCATTCTGATTTTTGACCATCGAATCTTGTAGAGGACGATGAGACGTAGCGAACGGTACCTTATTTGACGTTTTAAGTCTACCCGTAGCCGTTTTAGGCTCAAAAATATCGCATTTATTACCAGATAATCGACAAATTTTTAGGTTTATTGACCGCAGGCTCATAGTGCGTGGGTCATTCTGACTTTTGACCATCGAATCTTGTAGAGGACGATGAGGCGGAGCGAACTGTATTTTATTTGACGGTCTAAGTCTACACGTAGCCGTTCTAAGAACAATCATATCGCATTTATTACCAGATAATCGACAAATTTTTAGGTTTATTGACCACAGGCTCATGGTCCGTAGGTCATTCTGTTTTTTGACCATCGAATCTTGTAGAGGACGATGAGACGTAGCGAACGGTACCTTATTTGACGTTTTAAGTCTACCCGTAGCCGTTTTAGGCTCAAAAATATCGCATTTATTACCAGATAATCTACAAATTTTTAGGTTTATTGACCGCAGGCTCATAGTCCGTGGGTCATTCTGATTTTTGACCATCGAATCTTGTGGAGGACGATGAGGCGGAGCGAACGGTACCTTATTTGACGTTCTAAGTCTACCCGTAGCCGTTTTAGGCTCTAAAATATCGCATTTATTACCAGATAATCGACAAATTTTTAGATTTATTGACCGCAGGCTCATAGTCGGTAGGTCATTCTGATTTTTGGCCATCGAATCTTGTAGAGGACGATGAGACGGAGCGAACTGTACCTTATTTGACATTGTAAGTCTACCCGTAGCCGTTCTAGGCTCAAAAATAGCGCATTTATTAACAGATAATCGACAAACTTTTAGGTTTATTGACCGCAGGCTCATAGTCCGTGGGTCATTCTGATTTTTGACCATCGAATCTTGTAGAGGACGATGCGACGTAGCGAACGGTATCTTATTTGACGTTTTAAGTCTACCCGTAGACGTTTTAGGCTCAAAAATACCGCATTTATTAGCAGATAATCGACAAATTTTTAGGTTTATTGACCGCAGGCTCATAGTCCGTGGGTCACTCTGACTTTTGACCATCGAATCTTGTAGAGGACGATGAGGCGGAGCGAACGGTACTTTATTTGACGGTCTAAGTCTACCCTTAGCCGTTTTAGGCTCTAAAATATCGCATTTATTACCAGATAATCGACAAATTTTTAGGTTTATTGACCGCAGGCTCATAGTCCGTGGGTCATTCTAATTTTTGACCATCGAGTCTTGTAGAGGACGATGAGACGGAGAGAACGGTACCTTATTTGACGTTTTAAGTCTACCCGTAGCCGTTTTAGGCTCAAAAATATCGCATTTATTACCAGATAATCGACAAATTTTTAGGTTTATTGAACGCAGGCTCATAGTCCGTGGGTCATTCTGACTTTTGACCATCGAATCTTCTAGAGGACGATGAGGCGGAGCGAACGGTACCTTAGTTGACGTTCTAAGTCTACCCTTAGCCGTTTTAGGCTCTAAAATATCGCATTTATTACCAGATAATCGACAAATTTTTAGGTTTATTGACCGCAGGCTCATAGTCCGTGGGTCATTCTAATTTTTGACCATCGAGTCTTGTAGAGGACGATGAGACGGAGAGAACGGTACCTTATATGACGTTTTAAGTCTACCCGTAGCCGTTTTTGGCTCAAAAATATCGCATTTACTACAAGATAATCGACAAATTTTTAGGTTTATTGACCGCAGGCCCATAGTCTGTGGGTCATTCTGATTTTTGACCATCGAATCTTGTAGAGGACGATGCGATGTAGCGAACGGTACCTTAGTTGACGTTTTAAGTCTACCCGTAGACGTTTTAGGCTCAAAAATACCGCATTTATTAGCAGATAATCGACAAATTTTTAGGTTTATTGACCGCACGCTCATAGTCCGTGGGTCATTCTAATTTTTGACCATCGAATCTTGTAGAGGACGATGAGGCGGAGCGAACGGTACTTTATTTGACGGTCTAAGTCTACACGTAGCCGTTCTAAGATCAAAAATATCGCATTTATTACCTGATAATCGACAAATGTATAGGTTTATTGACCGCAGGCTTATAGTCCATGGGTCATTCTAATTTTTGACCATCGAATCTTGTAGAGAACGATGAGACGTAGCGAACGGTACCTTATTTGACGTTCTAAATCTACCCGCTGCCGTTCTAGGATCAAATATATGGCATTCGTTACCAGATAATCGACAAATTTTTAGGTTTATTGACCGCACGCTCATAGTCCGTGGGTCATTCTAATTTTTGACCATCGAATCTTGTAGAGGACGATGAGGCGGAGCGAACGGTATCTTATTTGATGTTCTAAGTTTACCGGTAGCCGTTTTAGCTCAATAATATCGCATTTGTTACCAGATAATCGACAAATTTTTAGGTTTATTGACCGCAGGCTCATAGTCCGTGGGTCATTCTAATTTTTGACCATCGAATTTTATAGAGAACGATGAGGCGGAGAGAACGGTACCTTATTTGACGTTCTAAGTCTACCCGTAGCCGTCCTAGGCTCAAAACAAGCGCATTTATTTCCAGATAATCGACAAACTTTTAGGTTTATTGACCACACGCTCATAGTGCGTGGGTCATTCTGACTTTTGACCATCGAATCTTGTAGAGGACCATGAGGCGGAGCGAACTGTATTTTATTTGACGGTCTAAGTCTACACGTAGCCGTTCTAAGATCTAACATATCGCATTTATTACCAGATAATCGACAAATTTTAAGGTTAATTGACTGCAGGCTCATAGTGCGTGGGTCATTCTGATTTTTGACCATCGAATCTTGTAGAGGACGATGAGGCGGAGCGAACGGTATTTTATTTGATGTTCTAAGTCTACCCGTAGCCGTTTTTGGCTCAAAAATATCGCATTTACTACAAGATAATCGACAAATTTTTAGTTTTATTGACCGCAGGCCCATAGTCTGTGGTCATTTTGATTTTTGACCATCGAATCTTGTAGAGTACGATGAGGCGGTGCGAACGGTACCTTATTTGACGGTCTAAGTCTACACGTAGCTGTTTTAACATCAAAAATATCGCATTTATTACCAGATAATCGACAAATTTTTAGTTTTATTGACCGCAGGCCCATAGTCTGTGGTCATTTTGATTTTTGACCATCGAATCTTGTAGAGTACGATGAGGCGGTGCGAACGGTACCTTATTTGACGGTCTAAGTCTACACGTAGCTGTTTTAACATCAAAAATATCGCATTTATTACCAGATAATCGACAAATTTTTAGGTTTATTGACCGCAGGCTCATAGTCCGTTGGTCATTCTGATTTTTGACCATCGAATCTTGTAGAGGACGATGAGGCGGAGCGAACGGTACCTTATTTGACGTTCTAAGTCTACACGCAGCCGCTCTAAGATCACAAATATTGCATTTATTACCAGATAATCGACAAATGTATAGGTTTATTGACCGCAGGCTTATAGTCCATGGGTCATTCTGATTTTTGACCATCGAATCTTGTAGAGGACGATGAGGCGGAGAGAACGGTACCTTATTTGACGTTTTAAGTCTACCCGTAGCCGTCCTAGGCTCAAAACAAAACGCATTTATTACCACATAATCGACAAATTTTTAAGTTTATTGTCCGCAGGCTCATGGTCCGTAGGTCATTCTAATTTTTGACCATCGAATCTTGTAGAGGACGATGAGACGTAGCGAACGGTACCTTATTTGACGTTTTAAGTCTACCCGTAGCCGTTTTAGGCTCAAAAATATCGCATTTATTACCAGATAATCGACAAATTTTTAGGTTTATTGAGCGCAGGCTCATAGTGCGTGGGTCATTCTGACTTTTGACCACCGAATCTTGTAGAGGACGATGAGACGTAGCTAACGGTACCTTAGTTGACGTTCTAAGTCTACCCTTAGCCGTTTTAGGCTCTAAAATATCGCATTTATTACCAGATAATCGACAAATTTTTAAGTTTATTGACCGCAGGCTCATGGTCCGTAGGTCATTCTGATTTTTGACCCTCGAATCTTGTAGAGGACGATGAGACGTAGCGAACGGTACCTTATTTGACGTTTTAAGTCTACCCGTAGCCGTTTTAGGCTCAAAAATATCGCATTTATTACCAGATAATCGACAAATTTTTAGGTTTATTGACCGCAGGCTCATAGTGCGTGGGTCATTCTGACTTTTGACCATCGAATCTTGTAGAGGACGATGAGGCGGAGCGAACTGTATTTTTTTTGACGGTCTAAGTCTACACGTAGCCGTTCTAAGATCAAATATATCGCATTTATTACCAGATAATCGACAAATTTTTAGGTTTATTGACTGCAGGCTCATAGTCCGTGTGTCATTCTGATTTTTGACCACCGAATCTTGTAGAGGACGATGAGACGTAGCTAACGGTACCTTATTTGACGTTCCAAATCTACCCGTTGCCGTTCTAGGATCTAAAATGTCGCATTCATTAACAGATAATCGACAAATGTTTAGGTTTATTGACTGCAGGCTCATAGTCCGTGGGTCATTCTGATTTTTGATCATCGAATCTTGTAGAGGACGATGAGACGTAGCGAACGGTACCTTATTTGACGGTCTAAGTCTACACGTAGCCGTTCTACCATAAAAAATATCGCATTTATTAAAAGATAATCGACAAATTTTTTGGTTTATTAACCGCAGGCTCATAGTCCGTTGGTCATTCTGATTTTTGACCATCGAATGTTTTAGAGGACGATGAGACGGAGCGAACGGTACCTTATTTGACGTTCTAAGTCTAAACGCAGCCGCTCTAAGATCAAAAATATCGCATTTATTACCAAATAATCGACAAATGTATAGGTTTATTGACTGCAGGCCCATAGTCTGTCGGTCATTCTGATTTTTGACCATCGTATCTTGTAGAGGACGATGAGACGGAGCAAACGGTACCTTATTTGACGTTCCAAGTCTACACGTAGCCGTCATAAAATCAAAAATATCGCATTTACTACCAGATAATCGACAAATGTTTAGGTTTATTGACCGCAGGCTCATAGTCCGTGGGTCATTCTAATTTTTGACCATCGAATCTTGTAGAGGACGATGAGGCGGAGCGAACGGTACCTTATTTGATGTTCTAAGTCTACCCGTAGCCGTTTTAGGCTCAATAATATCGCATTTATTACCAGATAATCGACAAAGTTTTAGGTTTATTGACCGCAGGCTCATGGTCCGTAGGTCATTCTGATTTTTGACCATCGAATCTTGTAGAGGACGATGAGACGTAGCGAACGGTACCTTATTTGACGTTTTAAGTCTACCCGTAGCCGTTTTAGGCTCAAAAATATCGCATTTATTACCAGATAATCGACAAATTTTTAGGTTTATTGACCGCAGGCTCATAGTGCGTGGGTCATTCTGACTTTTGACCATCGAATCTTGTAGAGGACGATGAGGCGGAGCGAACTGTATTTTATTTGACGGTCTAAGTCTACACGTAGCCGTTCTAAGAACAATCATATCGCATTTATTACCAGATAATCGACAAATTTTTAGGTTTATTGACCACAGGCTCATGGTCCGTAGGTCATTCTGTTTTTTGACCATCGAATCTTGTAGAGGACGATGAGACGTAGCGAACGGTACCTTATTTGACGTTTTAAGTCTACCCGTAGCCGTTTTAGGCTCAAAAATATCGCATTTATTACCAGATAATCTACAAATTTTTAGGTTTATTGACCGCAGGCTCATAGTCCGTGGGTCATTCTGATTTTTGACCATCGAATCTTGTGGAGGACGATGAGGCGGAGCGAACGGTACCTTATTTGACGTTCTAAGTCTACCCGTAGCCGTTTTAGGCTCTAAAATATCGCATTTATTACCAGATAATCGACAAATTTTTAGATTTATTGACCGCAGGCTCATAGTCGGTAGGTCATTCTGATTTTTGGCCATCGAATCTTGTAGAGGACGATGAGACGGAGCGAACTGTACCTTATTTGACATTGTAAGTCTACCCGTAGCCGTTCTAGGCTCAAAAATAGCGCATTTATTAACAGATAATCGACAAACTTTTAGGTTTATTGACCGCAGGCTCATAGTCCGTGGGTCATTCTGATTTTTGACCATCGAATCTTGTAGAGGACGATGCGACGTAGCGAACGGTATCTTATTTGACGTTTTAAGTCTACCCGTAGACGTTTTAGGCTCAAAAATACCGCATTTATTAGCAGATAATCGACAAATTTTTAGGTTTATTGACCGCAGGCTCATAGTCCGTGGGTCACTCTGACTTTTGACCATCGAATCTTGTAGAGGACGATGAGGCGGAGCGAACGGTACTTTATTTGACGGTCTAAGTCTACACGTAGCCGTTCTAAGATCAAAAATATCGCATTTATTACCTGATAATCGACAAATGTATAGGTTTATTGACCGCAGGCTTATAGTCCATAAGTCATTCTAATTTTTGACCATCGAATCTTGTAGAGAACGATGAGACGTAGCGAACGGTACCTTATTTGACGTTCTAAATCTACCCGCTGCCGTTCTAGGATCAAATATATGGCATTCGTTACCAGATAATCGACAAATTTTTAGGTTTATTGACCGCACGCTCATAGTCCGTGGGTCATTCTAATTTTTGACCATCGAATCTTGTAGAGGACGATGAGGCGGAGCGAACGGTATCTTATTTGATGTTCTAAGTTTACCGGTAGCCGTTTTAGCTCAATAATATCGCATTTGTTACCAGATAATCGACAAATTTTTAGGTTTATTGACCGCAGGCTCATAGTCCGTGGGTCATTCTGACTTTTGACCATCGAATCTTGTAGAGGACGATGAGGCGGAGCGAACGGTACTTTATTTGACGGTCTAAGTCTACACGTAGCCGTTCTAAGATCAAAAATATCGCATTTATTACCTGATAATCGACAAATGTATAGGTTTATTGACCGCAGGCTTATAGTCCATGGGTCATTCTAATTTTTGACCATCGAATCTTGTAGTGAACGATGAGACGTAGCGAACGGTACCTTATTTGACGTTCTAAATCTACCCGCTGCCGTTCTAGGATCAAATATATGGCATTCGTTACCAGATAATCGACAAATTTTTAGGTTTATTGACCGCACGCTCATAGTCCGTGGGTCATTCTAATTTTTGACCATCGAATCTTGTAGAGGACGATGAGGCGGAGCGAACGGTATCTTATTTGATGTTCTAAGTTTACCGGTAGCCGTTTTAGCTCAATAATATCGCATTTGTTACCAGATAATCGACAAATTTTTAGGTTTATTGACCGCAGGCTCATAGTCCGTGGGTCATTCTAATTTTTGACCATCGAATTTTATAGAGAACGATGAGGCGGAGAGAACGGTACCTTATTTGACGTTCTAAGTCTACCCGTAGCCGTCCTAGGCTCAAAACAAGCGCATTTATTTCCAGATAATCGACAAACTTTTAGGTTTATTGACCACACGCTCATAGTGCGTGGGTCATTCTGACTTTTGACCATCGAATCTTGTAGAGGACCATGAGGCGGAGCGAACTGTATTTTATTTGACGGTCTAAGTCTACACGTAGCCGTTCTAAGATCTAACATATCGCATTTATTACCAGATAATCGACAAATTTTAAGGTTAATTGACTGCAGGCTCATAGTGCGTGGGTCATTCTGATTTTTGACCATCGAATCTTGTAGAGGACGATGAGGCGGAGCGAACGGTATTTTATTTGATGTTCTAAGTCTACCCGTAGCCGTTTTTGGCTCAAAAATATCGCATTTACTACAAGATAATCGACAAATTTTTAGTTTTATTGACCGCAGGCCCATAGTCTGTGGTCATTTTGATTTTTGACCATCGAATCTTGTAGAGTACGATGAGGCGGTGCGAACGGTACCTTATTTGACGGTCTAAGTCTACACGTAGCTGTTTTAACATCAAAAATATCGCATTTATTACCAGATAATCGACAAATTTTTAGTTTTATTGACCGCAGGCCCATAGTCTGTGGTCATTTTGATTTTTGACCATCGAATCTTGTAGAGTACGATGAGGCGGTGCGAACGGTACCTTATTTGACGGTCTAAGTCTACACGTAGCTGTTTTAACATCAAAAATATCGCATTTATTACCAGATAATCGACAAATTTTTAGGTTTATTGACCGCAGGCTCATAGTCCGTTGGTCATTCTGATTTTTGACCATCGAATCTTGTAGAGGACGATGAGGCGGAGCGAACGGTACCTTATTTGACGTTCTAAGTCTACACGCAGCCGCTCTAAGATCACAAATATCGCATTTATTACCAGATAATCGACAAATGTATAGGTTTATTGACCGCAGGCTTATAGTCCATGGGTCATTCTGATTTTTGACCATCGAATCTTGTAGAGGACGATGAGGCGGAGAGAACGGTACCTTATTTGACGTTTTAAGTCTACCCGTAGCCGTCCTAGGCTCAAAACAAAACGCATTTATTACCACATAATCGACAAATTTTTAAGTTTATTGTCCGCAGGCTCATGGTCCGTAGGTCATTCTAATTTTTGACCATCGAATCTTGTAGAGGACGATGAGACGTAGCGAACGGTACCTTATTTGACGTTTTAAGTCTACCCGTAGCCGTTATAAAATCAAAAATATCGCATTTACTACCAGATAATCGACAAATTTTTAGGTTTATTGACCGCAGGCTCATAGTCCGTGGGTCATTCTAATTTTTGACCATCGAATCTTGTAGAGGACGATGAGGCGGAGCGAACGGTACCTTATTTGATGTTCTAAGTCTACCCGTAGCCGTTTTAGGCTCAATAATATCGCATTTATTACCAGATAATCGACAAAGTTTTAGGTTTATTGACCGCAGGCTCATGGTCCGTAGGTCATTCTGATTTTTGACCATCGAATCTTGTAGAGGACGATGAGACGTAGCGAACGGTACCTTATTTGACGTTTTAAGTCTACCCGTAGCCGTTTTAGGCTCAAAAATATCGCATTTATTACCAGATAATCGACAAATTTTTAGGTTTATTGACCGCAGGCTCATAGTGCGTGGGTCATTCTGACTTTTGACCATCGAATCTTGTAGAGGACGATGAGGCGGAGCGAACTGTATTTTATTTGACGGTCTAAGTCTACACGTAGCCGTTCTAAGAACAATCATATCGCATTTATTACCAGATAATCGACAAATTTTTAGGTTTATTGACCACAGGCTCATGGTCCGTAGGTGATTCTGATTTTTGACCATCGAATCTTGTAGAGGACGATGAGACGTAGCGAACGGTACCTTATTTGACGTTTTAAGTCTACCCGTAGCCGTTTTAGGCTCAAAAATATCGCATTTATTACCAGATAATCTACAAATTTTTAGGTTTATTGACCGCAGGCTCATAGTCCGTGGGTCATTCTGATTTTTGACCATCGAATCTTGTGGAGGACGATGAGGTGGAGCGAACGGTACCTTATTTGACGTTCTAAGTCTACCCGTAGCCGTTTTAGGCTCTAAAATATCGCATTTATTACCAGATAATCGACAAATTTTTAGATTTATTGACCGCAGGCTCATAGTCGGTAGGTCATTCTGATTTTTGGCCATCGAATCTTGTAGAGGACGATGAGACGGAGCGAACTGTACCTTATTTGACATTGTAAGTCTACCCGTAGCCGTTCTAGGCTCAAAAATAGCGCATTTATTAACAGATAATCGACAAACTTTTAGGTTTATTGACCGCAGGCTCATAGTCCGTGGGTCATTCTGATTTTTGACCATCGAATCTTGTAGAGGACGATGCGACGTAGCGAACGGTACCTTATTTGACGTTTTAAGTCTACCCGTAGACGTTTTAGGCTCAAAAATACCGCATTTATTAGCAGATAATCGACAAATTTTTAGGTTTATTGACCGCAGGCTCATAGTCCGTGGGTCACTCTGACTTTTGACCATCGAATCTTGTAGAGGACGATGAGGCGGAGCGAACGGTACTTTATTTGACGGTCTAAGTCTACACGTAGCCGTTCTAAGATCAAAAATATCGCATTTATTACCTGATAATCGACAAATGTATAGGTTTATTGACCGCAGGCTTATAGTCCATAAGTCATTCTTATTTTTGACCATCGAATCTTGTAGAGAACGATGAGACGTAGCGAACGGTACCTTATTTGACGTTCTAAATCTACCCGCTGCCGTTCTAGGATCAAATATATGGCATTCGTTACCAGATAATCGACAAATTTTTAGGTTTATTGACCGCACGCTCATAGTCCGTGGGTCATTCTAATTTTTGACCATCGAATCTTGTAGAGGACGATGAGGCGGAGCGAACGGTATCTTATTTGATGTTCTAAGTTTACCGGTAGCCGTTTTAGCTCAATAATATCGCATTTGTTACCAGATAATCGACAAATGTTTAGGTTTATTGACCGCAGGCTCATAGTCCGTGGGTCATTCTAATTTTTGACCATCGAATTTTATAGAGAACGATGAGGCGGAGAGAACGGTACCTTATTTGACGTTTTAAGTCTACCCGTAGCCGTCCTAGGCTCAAAACAAGCGCATTTATTACCAGATAATCGACAAACTTTTAGGTTTATTGACCGCACGCTCATAGTGCGTGGGTCATTCTGACTTTTGACCATCGAATCTTGTAGAGGACCATGAGGCGGAGCGAACTGTATTTTATTTGACGGTCTAAGTCTACACGTAGCCGTTCTAAGATCTAACATATCGCATTTATTACCAGATAATCGACAAATTTTAAGGTTTATTGACTGCAGGCTCATAGTGCGTGGGTCATTCTGATTTTTGACCATCGAATCTTGTAGAGGACGATGAGGCGGAGCGAACGGTATTTTATTTGATGTTCTAAGTCTACCCGTAGCCGTTTTTGGCTCAAAAATATCGCATTTACTACAAGATAATCGACAAATTTTTAGTTTTATTGACCGCAGGCCCATAGTCTGTGGTCATTTTCATTTTTGACCATCGAATCTTGTAGAGGACGATGAGGCGGTGCGAACGGTACCTTATTTGACGGTCTAAGTCTACACGTAGCTGTTTTAACATCAAAAATATCGCATTTATTACCAGATAATCGACAAATTTTTAGTTTTATTGACCGCAGGCCCATAGTCTGTGGTCATTTTGATTTTTGACCATCGAATCTTGTAGAGTACGATGAGGCGGTGCGAACGGTACCTTATTTGACGGTCTAAGTCTACACGTAGCTGTTTTAACATCAAAAATATCGCATTTATTACCAGATAATCGACAAATTTTTAGGTTTATTGACCGCAGGCTCATAGTCCGTTGGTCATTCTGATTTTTGACCATCGAATCTTGTAGAGGACGATGAGACGGAGCGAACGGTACCTTATTTGACGTTCTAAGTCTACACGCAGCCGCTCTAAGATCACAAATATCGCATTTATTACCAGATAATCGACAAATGTATAGGTTTATTGACCGCAGGCTTATAGTCCATGGGTCATTCTGATTTTTGACCATCGAATCTTGTAGAGGACGATGAGGCGGAGAGAACGGTACCTTATTTGACGTTTTAAGTCTACCCGTAGCCGTCCTAGGCTCAAAACAAAACGCATTTATTACCACATAATCGACAAATTTTTAAGTTTATTGTCCGCAGGCTCATGGTCCGTAGGTCATTCTAATTTTTGACCATCGAATCTTGTAGAGGACGATGGGACGTAGCGAACGGTACCTTATTTGACGTTTTAAGTCTACCCGTAGCCGTTTTAGGCTCAAAAATATCGCATTTATTACCAGATAATCGACAAATTTTTAGGTTTATTGAGCGCAGGCTCATAGTGCGTGGGTCATTCTGACTTTTGACCACCGAATCTTGTAGAGGACGATGAGACGTAGCGAACGGTACCTTATTTGACGTTTTAAGTCTACCCGTAGCCGTTTTTGGCTCAAAAATATCGCATTTACTACAAGATAATCGACAAATGTTTAGGTTTATTGACCGCAGGCTCATAGACCGTGGGTCATTTTAATTTTTGACCATCGAATCTTGTAGAGGACGGTGAGGCGGAGCGAACGGTATCTTATTTGACGTTCTAAATCTACCCGTTACCGTTCTAGGATCAAAAATGTCGCATTCATTACCAGATAATCGACAAATGTTTAGGTTTATTGACCGCAGGTTAACAGTCCGTGGGTCATTCTGATTTTTGACCATCGAATCTTGTGGAGGACGATGAGGCGGAGCGAATGGTACCTTATTTGACGTTCTAAGTCTACCCGTAGCCGTTTTAGGCTCTAAAATATCGCAGACAAATTTTTAGATTTATTGACCGCAGGCTCATAGTCCGTAGGCCATTCTGATTTTTGGCCATCGAATCTTGTAGAGGACGATGCGACGTAGCGAACGGTACCTTATTTGACGTTTTAAGTCTACCCGTAGCCGTTTTAGGCTCAAAAATATCGCATTTATTACCAGATAATCGACAAATTTTTAGGTTTATTGAACGCAGGCTCATAGTCCGTGGGTCATTCTGACTTTTGACCATCGAATCTTCTAGAGGACGATGAGGCGGAGCGAACGGTACCTTAGTTGACGTTCTAAGTCTACCCTTAGCCGTTTTAGGCTCTAAAATATCGCATTTATTACCAGATAATCACCAAAATTTTTAGGTTTATTGACCGCAGGCTCATAGTCCGTGGGTCATTCTAATTTTTGACCATCGAGTCTTGTAGAGGACGATGAGACGGAGAGAACGGTACCTTATTTGATGTTCTAAGTCTACCCTTAGCCGTTTTAGGCTCTAAAATATCGCATTTATTACCAGATAATCGACAAATTTTTAGGTTTATTGACCGCAGGCTCATAGTCCGTGGGTCATTCTAATTTTTGACCATCGAGTCTTGTAGAGGACGATGAGACGGAGAGAACGGTATCTTATTTGACGTTCTAAGTCTACCCGTAGCCGTCCTAGGCTAAAAAAAAATCGCATTTATTACCAGATAATCGACAAATTTTTAAGTTTATTGACCGCAGGCTCATGGTCCGTAGGTCATTCTGATTTTTGACCATCGAATCTTGTAGAGGACGATGAGACGTAGCGAACGGTACCTTATTTGACGTTTTAAGTCTACCCGTAGCCGTTTTTGGCTCAAAAATATCGCATTTACTACAAGATAATCGACAAATTTTTAGGTTTATTGACCGCAGGCCCATAGTCTGTGGGTCATTCTGATTTTTGACCATCGAATCTTGTAGAGGACGATGAGACGTAGCCAACGGTACCTTATTTGACGTTCTAAGTCTACCCGTAGCCGTTTTACGCTCAAAAATATCGCCTTTATTACAAGATAATCGACAAATTTTTAGTTTTATTGACCGCAGGCCCATAGTCTCTGGTCATTTTAATTTTTGACAATCGAATCTTGTAGAGGACGATGGGACGGTGCGAACGGTACCTTATTTGACGGTCTAAGTCTACACGTAGCCGTTCTACCATAAAAAATATCGCATTTATTAAAAGATAATCGAGAAATTTTTTGGTTTATTGACCGCAGGCTCATAGTCCGTTGGTCATTCTGATTTTTGACCATCGAATGTTTTATAGGACGATGAGACGAAGCGAACGGTACCTTATTTGACGTTCTAAGTCTAAACGCAGCCGCTCTAAGATCAAAAATATCGCATTTATTACCAAATAATCGACAAATGTATAGGTTTATTGACTGCAGGCCCATAGTCTGTCGGTCATTCTGATTTTCGACCATCGTATCTTGTAGAGGACGATGAGACGGAGCAAACGGTACCTTATTTGACGTTCTAAGTCTACACGTAGCCGTTATAAAATCAAAAATATCGCATTTACTACCAGATAATCGACAAATTTTTAGGTTTATTGACCGCAGGCTCATAGTCCGTGGGTCATTCTAATTTTTGACCATCGAATCTTGTAGAGGACGATGAGGCGGAGCGAACGGTACCTTATTTGATGTTCTAAGTCTACCCGTAGCCGTTTTAGGCTCAATAATATCGCATTTATTACCAGATAATCGACAAAGTTTTAGGTTTATTGACCGCAGGCTCATGGTCCGTAGGTCATTCTGATTTTTGACCATCGAATCTTGTAGAGGACGATGAGACGTAGCGAACGGTACCTTATTTGACGTTTTAAGTCTACGCGTAGCCGTTTTAGGCTCAAAAATATCGCATTTATTACCAGATAATCGACAAATTTTTAGGTTTATTGACCGCAGGCTCATAGTGCGTGGGTCATTCTGACTTTTGACCACTGAATCTTGTAGAGGACGATGAGACGTAGCTAACGGTACCTTATTTGACGTTCCAAATCTACCCGTTGCCGTTCTATGATCTAAAATGTCGCATTCATTAACAGATAATCGACAAATGTTTAGGTTTATTGACTGCAGGCTCATAGTCCGTGGGTCATTCTGATTTTTGACCATCGAATCTTGTAGAGGACGATGAGACGTAGCGAACGGTACCTTATTTGACGTTTAAGTCTACCCGTAGCCGTTTTTGGCTCAAAAATATTGCATTTACTACAAGATAATCGACAAATGTTTAGGTTTATTGACCGCAGGCTCATAGTCCGTGGGTCATTTTAATTTTTGACCATCGAATCTTGTAGAGGACGATGAGGCGGAGCGAACGGTATCTTATTTGACGTTCTAAATCTACCCGTTACCGTTCTAGGATCAAAAATGTCGCATTCATTACCAGATAATCGACAAATGTTTAGGTTTATTGACCGCAGGTTAACAGTCCGTGGGTCATTCTGATTTTTGACCATCGAATCTTGTGGAGGACGATGAGGCGGAGCGAATGGTACCTTATTTGACGTTCTAAGTCTACCCGTAGCCGTTTTAGGCTCTAAAATATCGCAGACAAATTTTTAGATTTATTGACGGCAGGCTCATAGTCCGTAGGTCATTCTGATTTTTGGCCATCGAATCTTGTAGAGGACGATGCGACGTAGCGAACGGTACCTTATTTGACGTTTTAAGTCTACCCGTAGCCGTTTTAGGCTCAAAAATATCGCATTTATTACCAGATAATCGACAAATTTTTAGGTTTATTGAACGCAGGCTCATAGTCCGTGGGTCATTCTGACTTTTGACCATCGAATCTTCTAGAGGACGATGAGGCGGAGCGAACGGTACCTTAGTTGACGTTCTAAGTCTACCCTTAGCCGTTTTAGGCTCTAAAATATCGCATTTATTACCAGATAATCGACAAATTTTTAGGTTTATTGACCGCAGGCTCATAGTCCGTGGGTCATTCTAATTTTTGACCATCGAGTCTTGTAGAGGACGATGAGACGGAGAGAACGGTACCTTATTTGACGTTCTAAGTCTACCCGTAGCCGTCCTAGGCTAAAAAAAAAAGCGCATTTATTACCAGATAATCGACAAATTTTTAAGTTTATTGACCGCAGGCTCATGGTCCGTAGGTCATTCTGATTTTTGACCATCGAATCTTGTAGAGGACGATGAGACGTAGCGAACGGTACCTTATTTGACGTTTTAAGTCTACCCGTAGCCGTTTTTGGCTCAAAAATATCGCATTTACTACAAGATAATCGACAAATTTTTAGGTTTATTGACCGCAGGCCCATAGTCTGTGGGTCATTCTGATTTTTGACCATCGAATCTTGTAGAGGACGATGAGACGTAGCCAACGATACCTTATTTGACGTTCTAAGTCTACCCGTAGCCGTTTTAGGCTCAAAAATATCGCCTTTATTACAAGATAATCGACAAATTTTTAGTTTTATTGACCGCAGGCCCATAGTCTCTGGTCATTTTGATTTTTGACCATCGAATCTTGTAGAGGACGATGGGGCGGTGCGAACGGTACCTTATTTGACGGTCTAAGTCTACACGTAGCCGTTCTACCATAAAAAATATCGCATTTATTAAAAGATAATCGACAAATTTTTTGGTTTATTGACCGCAGGCTCATAGTCCGTTGGTCATTCTGATTTTTGACCATCGAATGTTTTAGAGGACGATGAGACGGAGCGAACGGTACCTTATTTGACGTTCTAAGTCTAAACGCAGCCGCTCTAAGATCAAAAATATTGCATTTATTACCAAATAATCGACAAATGTATAGGTTTATTGACTGCAGGCCCATAGTCTGTCGGTCATTCTGATTTTTGACCATCGTATCTTGTAGAGGACGATGAGACGGAGCAAACGGTACCTTATTTGACGTTCTAAGTCTACACGTAGCCGTTATAAAATCATAAATATCGCATTTACTAACAGATAATCGACAAATTTTTAGGTTTATTGACCGCAGGCTCATAGTCCGTGGGTCATTCTAATTTTTGACCATCGAATCTTGTAGAGGACGATGAGGCGGAGCGAACGGTACCTTATTTGATGTTCTAAGTCTACCCGTAGCCGTTTTAGGCTCAATAATATCGCATTTATTACCAGATAATCGACAAAGTTTTAGGTTTATTGACCGCAGGCTCATGGTCCGTAGGTCATTCTGATTTTTGACCATCGAATCTTGTAGAGGACGATGAGACGTAGCGAACGGTACCTTATTTGACGTTTTAAGTCTACCCGTAGCCGTTTTAGGCTCAACAATATCGCATTTATTACCAGATAATCGACAAATTTTTAGGTTTATTGACCGCAGGCTCATAGTGCGTGGGTCATTCTGATTTTTGACCATCGAATCTTGTAGAGGACGATGAGGCGGAGCGAACGGTACCTTATTTGACGTTCTAAGTCTACCCGTAGCCGTTTTAGGATCAAATATATGGCATTCGTTACCAGATAATCGACAAATTTTTAGGTTTATTGACCGCACGCTCATAGTCCGTGGGTCATTCTAATTTTTGACCATCGAATCTTGTAGAGGACGATGAGGCGGAGCGAACGGTATCTTATTTGATGTTCTACGTTTACCGGTAGCCGTTTTAGCTCAATAATATCGCATTTATTACCAGATAATCGACAAATTTTTAGGTTTATTGACCGCAGGCTCATGGTCCGTAGGTCATTCTGATTTTTGACCATCGAATCTTGTAGAGGACGATGAGACGTAGCGAACGGTACCTTATTTGACGTTTTAAGTCTACCCGTAGCCGTTTTAGGCTCAAAAATATCGCATTTATTACCAGATAATCTACAAATTTTTAGGTTTATTGACCGCAGGCTCATAGTCCGTGGGTCATTCTGATTTTTGACCATCGAATCTTGTGGAGGACGATGAGGCGGAGCGAACGGTAACTTATTTGACGTTCTAAGTCTACCCGTAGCCGTTTTAGGCTCTAAAATATCGCATTTATTACCAGATAATCGACAAATTTTTAGATTTATTGACCGCAGGCTCATAGTCGGTAGGTCATTCTGATTTTTGGCCATCGAATCTTGTAGAGGACGATGAGACGGAGCGAACTGTACCTTATTTGACGTTGTAAGTCTACCCGTAGCCGTTCTAGGCTCAAAAATAGCGCATTTATTACCAGATAATCGACAAACTTTTAGGTTTATTGACCGCAGGCTCATAGTCCGTGGGTCATTCTGACTTTTGACCATCGAATCTTGTAGAGGACGATGCGACGTAGCGAACGGTACCTTATTTGACGTTTTAAGTCTACCCGTAGACGTTTTAGGCTCAAAAATACCGCATTTATTAGCAGATAATCGACAAATTTTTAGGTTTATTGACCGCAGGCTCATAGTCCGTGGGTCATTCTGACTTTTGACCATCGAATCTTGTAGAGGACGATGAGGCGGAGCGAACGGTACTTTATTTGACGGTCTAAGTCTACACGTAGCCGTTCTAAGATCAAAAATATCGCATTTATTACCTGATAATCGACAAATGTATAGGTTTATTGACCGCAGGCTTATAGTCCATGGGTCATTCTAATTTTTGACCATCGAATCTTGTAGAGAACGATGAGACGTAGCGGACGGTACCTTATTTGACGTTCTAAATCTACCCGCTGCCGTTCTAGGATCAAATATATGGCATTCGTTACCAGATAATCGACAAATTTTTAGGTTTATTGACCGCATGCTCATAGTCCGTGGGTCATTCTAATTTTTGACCATCGAATTTTATAGAGAACGATGAGGCGGAGAGAACGGTACCTTATTTGACGTTCTAAGTCTACCCGTAGCCGTCCTAGGCTCAAAACAAGCGCATTTATTACCAGATAATCGACAAACTTTTAGGTTTATTGACCGCACGCTCATAGTGCGTGGGTCATTCTGACTTTTGACCATCGAATCTTGTAGAGGACCATGAGGCGGAGCGAACGGTACCTTATTTGACGTTCTAAGTCTAAACGCAGCCGCTCTAAGATCAAAAATATCGCATTTATTACCAAATAATCGACAAATGTATAGGTTTATTGACTGCAGGCCCATAGTCTGTCGGTCATTCTGATTTTCGACCATCGTATCTTGTAGAGGACGATGAGACGGAGCAAACGGTACCTTATTTGACGTTCTAAGTCTACACGTAGCCGTTATAAAATCAAAAATATCGCATTTACTACCAGATAATCGACAAATTTTTAGGTTTATTGACCGCAGGCTCATAGTCCGTGGGTCATTCTAATTTTTGACCATCGAATCTTGTAGAGGACGATGAGGCGGAGCAAACGGTACCTTATTTGATGTTCTAAGTCTACCCGTAGCCGTTTTAGGCTCAATAATATCGCATTTATTACCAGATAATCGACAAAGTTTTAGGTTTATTGACCGCAGGCTCATGGTCCGTAGGTCATTCTGATTTTTGACCATCGAATCTTGTAGAGGACGATGAGACGTAGCGAACGGTACCTTATTTGACGTTTTAAGTCTACGCGTAGCCGTTTTAGGCTCAAAAATATCGCATTTATTACCAGATAATCGACAAATTTTTAGGTTTATTGACCGCAGGCTCATAGTGCGTGGGTCATTCTGACTTTTGACCACTGAATCTTGTAGAGGACGATGAGACGTAGCTAACGGTACCTTATTTGACGTTCCAAATCTACCCGTTGCCGTTCTATGATCTAAAATGTCGCATTCATTAACAGATAATCGACAAATGTTTAGGTTTATTGACTGCAGGCTCATAGTCCGTGGGTCATTCTGATTTTTGACCATCGAATCTTGTAGAGGACGATGAGACGTAGCGAACGGTACCTTATTTGACGTTTAAGTCTACCCGTAGCCGTTTTTGGCTCAAAAATATTGCATTTACTACAAGATAATCGACAAATGTTTAGGTTTATTGACCGCAGGCTCATAGTCCGTGGGTCATTTTAATTTTTGACCATCGAATCTTGTAGAGGACGATGAGGCGGAGCGAACGGTATCTTATTTGACGTTCTAAATCTACCCGTTACCGTTCTAGGATCAAAAATGTCGCATTCATTACCAGATAATCGACAAATGTTTAGGTTTATTGACCGCAGGTTAACAGTCCGTGGGTCATTCTGATTTTTGACCATCGAATCTTGTGGAGGACGATGAGGCGGAGCGAATGGTACCTTATTTGACGTTCTAAGTCTACCCGTAGCCGTTTTAGGCTCTAAAATATCGCAGACAAATTTTTAGATTTATTGACGGCAGGCTCATAGTCCGTAGGTCATTCTGATTTTTGGCCATCGAATCTTGTAGAGGACGATGCGACGTAGCGAACGGTACCTTATTTGACGTTTTAAGTCTACCCGTAGCCGTTTTAGGCTCAAAAATATCGCATTTATTACCAGATAATCGACAAATTTTTAGGTTTATTGAACGCAGGCTCATAGTCCGTGGGTCATTCTGACTTTTGACCATCGAATCTTCTAGAGGACGATGAGGCGGAGCGAACGGTACCTTAGTTGACGTTCTAAGTCTACCCTTAGCCGTTTTAGGCTCTAAAATATCGCATTTATTACCAGATAATCGACAAATTTTTAGGTTTATTGACCGCAGGCTCATAGTCCGTGGGTCATTCTAATTTTTGACCATCGAGTCTTGTAGAGGACGATGAGACGGAGAGAACGGTACCTTATTTGACGTTCTAAGTCTACCCGTAGCCGTCCTAGGCTAAAAAAAAAAGCGCATTTATTACCAGATAATCGACAAATTTTTAAGTTTATTGACCGCAGGCTCATGGTCCGTAGGTCATTCTGATTTTTGACCATCGAATCTTGTAGAGGACGATGAGACGTAGCGAACGGTACCTTATTTGACGTTTTAAGTCTACCCGTAGCCGTTTTTGGCTCAAAAATATCGCATTTACTACAAGATAATCGACAAATTTTTAGGTTTATTGACCGCAGGCCCATAGTCTGTGGGTCATTCTGATTTTTGACCATCGAATCTTGTAGAGGACGATGAGACGTAGCCAACGATACCTTATTTGACGTTCTAAGTCTACCCGTAGCCGTTTTAGGCTCAAAAATATCGCCTTTATTACAAGATAATCGACAAATTTTTAGTTTTATTGACCGCAGGCCCATAGTCTCTGGTCATTTTGATTTTTGACCATCGAATCTTGTAGAGGACGATGGGGCGGTGCGAACGGTACCTTATTTGACGGTCTAAGTCTACACGTAGCCGTTCTACCATAAAAAATATCGCATTTATTAAAAGATAATCGACAAATTTTTTGGTTTATTGACCGCAGGCTCATAGTCCGTTGGTCATTCTGATTTTTGACCATCGAATGTTTTAGAGGACGATGAGACGGAGCGAACGGTACCTTATTTGACGTTCTAAGTCTAAACGCAGCCGCTCTAAGATCAAAAATATTGCATTTATTACCAAATAATCGACAAATGTATAGGTTTATTGACTGCAGGCCCATAGTCTGTCGGTCATTCTGATTTTTGACCATCGTATCTTGTAGAGGACGATGAGACGGAGCAAACGGTACCTTATTTGACGTTCTAAGTCTACACGTAGCCGTTATAAAATCATAAATATCGCATTTACTAACAGATAATCGACAAATTTTTAGGTTTATTGACCGCAGGCTCATAGTCCGTGGGTCATTCTAATTTTTGACCATCGAATCTTGTAGAGGACGATGAGGCGGAGCGAACGGTACCTTATTTGATGTTCTAAGTCTACCCGTAGCCGTTTTAGGCTCAATAATATCGCATTTATTACCAGATAATCGACAAAGTTTTAGGTTTATTGACCGCAGGCTCATGGTCCGTAGGTCATTCTGATTTTTGACCATCGAATCTTGTAGAGGACGATGAGACGTAGCGAACGGTACCTTATTTGACGTTTTAAGTCTACCCGTAGCCGTTTTAGGCTCAACAATATCGCATTTATTACCAGATAATCGACAAATTTTTAGGTTTATTGACCGCAGGCTCATAGTGCGTGGGTCATTCTGATTTTTGACCATCGAATCTTGTAGAGGACGATGAGGCGGAGCGAACTGTATTTTATTTGACGGTCTAAGTCTACACGTAGCCGTTCTAAGAACAATCATATCGCATTTATTACCAGATAATCGACAAATTTTTAGGTTTATTGAACGCAGGCTCATGGTCCGTAGGTCATTCTGATTTTTGACCATCGAATCTTGTAGAGGACGATGAGACGTAGCGAACGGTACCTTATTTGACGTTTTAAGTCTACCCGTAGCCGTTTTAGGCTCAAAAATATCGCATTTATTACCAGATAATCTACAAATTTTCAGGTTTATTGACCGCAGGCTCATAGTCCGTGGCTCATTCTGATTTTTGACCATCGAATCTTGTGGAGGACGATGAGGCGGAGCGAACGGTACCTTATTTGACGTTCTAAGTCTACCCGTAGCCGTTTTAGGATCAAATATATGGCATTCGTTACCAGATAATCGACAAATTTTTAGGTTTATTGACCGCACGCTCATAGTCCGTGGGTCATTCTAATTTTTGACCATCGAATCTTGTAGAGGACGATGAGGCGGAGCGAACGGTATCTTATTTGATGTTCTACGTTTACCGGTAGCCGTTTTAGCTCAATAATATCGCATTTATTACCAGATAATCGACAAATTTTTAGGTTTATTGACCGCAGGCTCATGGTCCGTAGGTCATTCTGATTTTTGACCATCGAATCTTGTAGAGGACGATGAGACGTAGCGAACGGTACCTTATTTGACGTTTTAAGTCTACCCGTAGCCGTTTTAGGCTCAAAAATATCGCATTTATTACCAGATAATCTACAAATTTTTAGGTTTATTGACCGCAGGCTCATAGTCCGTGGGTCATTCTGATTTTTGACCATCGAATCTTGTGGAGGACGATGAGGCGGAGCGAACGGTAACTTATTTGACGTTCTAAGTCTACCCGTAGCCGTTTTAGGCTCTAAAATATCGCATTTATTACCAGATAATCGACAAATTTTTAGATTTATTGACCGCAGGCTCATAGTCGGTAGGTCATTCTGATTTTTGGCCATCGAATCTTGTAGAGGACGATGAGACGGAGCGAACTGTACCTTATTTGACGTTGTAAGTCTACCCGTAGCCGTTCTAGGCTCAAAAATAGCGCATTTATTACCAGATAATCGACAAACTTTTAGGTTTATTGACCGCAGGCTCATAGTCCGTGGGTCATTCTGACTTTTGACCATCGAATCTTGTAGAGGACGATGCGACGTAGCGAACGGTACCTTATTTGACGTTTTAAGTCTACCCGTAGACGTTTTAGGCTCAAAAATACCGCATTTATTAGCAGATAATCGACAAATTTTTAGGTTTATTGACCGCAGGCTCATAGTCCGTGGGTCATTCTGACTTTTGACCATCGAATCTTGTAGAGGACGATGAGGCGGAGCGAACGGTACTTTATTTGACGGTCTAAGTCTACACGTAGCCGTTCTAAGATCAAAAATATCGCATTTATTACCTGATAATCGACAAATGTATAGGTTTATTGACCGCAGGCTTATAGTCCATGGGTCATTCTAATTTTTGACCATCGAATCTTGTAGAGAACGATGAGACGTAGCGGACGGTACCTTATTTGACGTTCTAAATCTACCCGCTGCCGTTCTAGGATCAAATATATGGCATTCGTTACCAGATAATCGACAAATTTTTAGGTTTATTGACCGCATGCTCATAGTCCGTGGGTCATTCTAATTTTTGACCATCGAATTTTATAGAGAACGATGAGGCGGAGAGAACGGTACCTTATTTGACGTTCTAAGTCTACCCGTAGCCGTCCTAGGCTCAAAACAAGCGCATTTATTACCAGATAATCGACAAACTTTTAGGTTTATTGACCGCACGCTCATAGTGCGTGGGTCATTCTGACTTTTGACCATCGAATCTTGTAGAGGACCATGAGGCGGAGCGAACGGTACCTTATTTGACGTTCTAAGTCTAAACGCAGCCGCTCTAAGATCAAAAATATCGCATTTATTACCAAATAATCGACAAATGTATAGGTTTATTGACTGCAGGCCCATAGTCTGTCGGTCATTCTGATTTTCGACCATCGTATCTTGTAGAGGACGATGAGACGGAGCAAACGGTACCTTATTTGACGTTCTAAGTCTACACGTAGCCGTTATAAAATCAAAAATATCGCATTTACTACCAGATAATCGACAAATTTTTAGGTTTATTGACCGCAGGCTCATAGTCCGTGGGTCATTCTAATTTTTGACCATCGAATCTTGTAGAGGACGATGAGGCGGAGCAAACGGTACCTTATTTGATGTTCTAAGTCTACCCGTAGCCGTTTTAGGCTCAATAATATCGCATTTATTACCAGATAATCGACAAAGTTTTAGGTTTATTGACCGCAGGCTCATGGTCCGTAGGTCATTCTGATTTTTGACCATCGAATCTTGTAGAGGACGATGAGACGTAGCGAACGGTACCTTATTTGACGTTTTAAGTCTACGCGTAGCCGTTTTAGGCTCAAAAATATCGCATTTATTACCAGATAATCGACAAATTTTTAGGTTTATTGACCGCAGGCTCATAGTGCGTGGGTCATTCTGACTTTTGACCACTGAATCTTGTAGAGGACGATGAGACGTAGCTAACGGTACCTTATTTGACGTTCCAAATCTACCCGTTGCCGTTCTATGATCTAAAATGTCGCATTCATTAACAGATAATCGACAAATGTTTAGGTTTATTGACTGCAGGCTCATAGTCCGTGGGTCATTCTGATTTTTGACCATCGAATCTTGTAGAGGACGATGAGACGTAGCGAACGGTACCTTATTTGACGTTTAAGTCTACCCGTAGCCGTTTTTGGCTCAAAAATATTGCATTTACTACAAGATAATCGACAAATGTTTAGGTTTATTGACCGCAGGCTCATAGTCCGTGGGTCATTTTAATTTTTGACCATCGAATCTTGTAGAGGACGATGAGGCGGAGCGAACGGTATCTTATTTGACGTTCTAAATCTACCCGTTACCGTTCTAGGATCAAAAATGTCGCATTCATTACCAGATAATCGACAAATGTTTAGGTTTATTGACCGCAGGTTAACAGTCCGTGGGTCATTCTGATTTTTGACCATCGAATCTTGTGGAGGACGATGAGGCGGAGCGAATGGTACCTTATTTGACGTTCTAAGTCTACCCGTAGCCGTTTTAGGCTCTAAAATATCGCAGACAAATTTTTAGATTTATTGACGGCAGGCTCATAGTCCGTAGGTCATTCTGATTTTTGGCCATCGAATCTTGTAGAGGACGATGCGACGTAGCGAACGGTACCTTATTTGACGTTTTAAGTCTACCCGTAGCCGTTTTAGGCTCAAAAATATCGCATTTATTACCAGATAATCGACAAATTTTTAGGTTTATTGAACGCAGGCTCATAGTCCGTGGGTCATTCTGACTTTTGACCATCGAATCTTCTAGAGGACGATGAGGCGGAGCGAACGGTACCTTAGTTGACGTTCTAAGTCTACCCTTAGCCGTTTTAGGCTCTAAAATATCGCATTTATTACCAGATAATCGACAAATTTTTAGGTTTATTGACCGCAGGCTCATAGTCCGTGGGTCATTCTAATTTTTGACCATCGAGTCTTGTAGAGGACGATGAGACGGAGAGAACGGTACCTTATTTGACGTTCTAAGTCTACCCGTAGCCGTCCTAGGCTAAAAAAAAAAGCGCATTTATTACCAGATAATCGACAAATTTTTAAGTTTATTGACCGCAGGCTCATGGTCCGTAGGTCATTCTGATTTTTGACCATCGAATCTTGTAGAGGACGATGAGACGTAGCGAACGGTACCTTATTTGACGTTTTAAGTCTACCCGTAGCCGTTTTTGGCTCAAAAATATCGCATTTACTACAAGATAATCGACAAATTTTTAGGTTTATTGACCGCAGGCCCATAGTCTGTGGGTCATTCTGATTTTTGACCATCGAATCTTGTAGAGGACGATGAGACGTAGCCAACGATACCTTATTTGACGTTCTAAGTCTACCCGTAGCCGTTTTAGGCTCAAAAATATCGCCTTTATTACAAGATAATCGACAAATTTTTAGTTTTATTGACCGCAGGCCCATAGTCTCTGGTCATTTTGATTTTTGACCATCGAATCTTGTAGAGGACGATGGGGCGGTGCGAACGGTACCTTATTTGACGGTCTAAGTCTACACGTAGCCGTTCTACCATAAAAAATATCGCATTTATTAAAAGATAATCGACAAATTTTTTGGTTTATTGACCGCAGGCTCATAGTCCGTTGGTCATTCTGATTTTTGACCATCGAATGTTTTAGAGGACGATGAGACGGAGCGAACGGTACCTTATTTGACGTTCTAAGTCTAAACGCAGCCGCTCTAAGATCAAAAATATTGCATTTATTACCAAATAATCGACAAATGTATAGGTTTATTGACTGCAGGCCCATAGTCTGTCGGTCATTCTGATTTTTGACCATCGTATCTTGTAGAGGACGATGAGACGGAGCAAACGGTACCTTATTTGACGTTCTAAGTCTACACGTAGCCGTTATAAAATCATAAATATCGCATTTACTAACAGATAATCGACAAATTTTTAGGTTTATTGACCGCAGGCTCATAGTCCGTGGGTCATTCTAATTTTTGACCATCGAATCTTGTAGAGGACGATGAGGCGGAGCGAACGGTACCTTATTTGATGTTCTAAGTCTACCCGTAGCCGTTTTAGGCTCAATAATATCGCATTTATTACCAGATAATCGACAAAGTTTTAGGTTTATTGACCGCAGGCTCATGGTCCGTAGGTCATTCTGATTTTTGACCATCGAATCTTGTAGAGGACGATGAGACGTAGCGAACGGTACCTTATTTGACGTTTTAAGTCTACCCGTAGCCGTTTTAGGCTCAACAATATCGCATTTATTACCAGATAATCGACAAATTTTTAGGTTTATTGACCGCAGGCTCATAGTGCGTGGGTCATTCTGATTTTTGACCATCGAATCTTGTAGAGGACGATGAGGCGGAGCGAACTGTATTTTATTTGACGGTCTAAGTCTACACGTAGCCGTTCTAAGAACAATCATATCGCATTTATTACCAGATAATCGACAAATTTTTAGGTTTATTGAACGCAGGCTCATGGTCCGTAGGTCATTCTGATTTTTGACCATCGAATCTTGTAGAGGACGATGAGACGTAGCGAACGGTACCTTATTTGACGTTTTAAGTCTACCCGTAGCCGTTTTAGGCTCAAAAATATCGCATTTATTACCAGATAATCTACAAATTTTCAGGTTTATTGACCGCAGGCTCATAGTCCGTGGCTCATTCTGATTTTTGACCATCGAATCTTGTGGAGGACGATGAGGCGGAGCGAACGGTACCTTATTTGACGTTCTAAGTCTACCCGTAGCCGTTTTAGGATCAAATATATGGCATTCGTTACCAGATAATCGACAAATTTTTAGGTTTATTGACCGCACGCTCATAGTCCGTGGGTCATTCTAATTTTTGACCATCGAATCTTGTAGAGGACGATGAGGCGGAGCGAACGGTATCTTATTTGATGTTCTACGTTTACCGGTAGCCGTTTTAGCTCAATAATATCGCATTTATTACCAGATAATCGACAAATTTTTAGGTTTATTGACCGCAGGCTCATGGTCCGTAGGTCATTCTGATTTTTGACCATCGAATCTTGTAGAGGACGATGAGACGTAGCGAACGGTACCTTATTTGACGTTTTAAGTCTACCCGTAGCCGTTTTAGGCTCAAAAATATCGCATTTATTACCAGATAATCTACAAATTTTTAGGTTTATTGACCGCAGGCTCATAGTCCGTGGGTCATTCTGATTTTTGACCATCGAATCTTGTGGAGGACGATGAGGCGGAGCGAACGGTAACTTATTTGACGTTCTAAGTCTACCCGTAGCCGTTTTAGGCTCTAAAATATCGCATTTATTACCAGATAATCGACAAATTTTTAGATTTATTGACCGCAGGCTCATAGTCGGTAGGTCATTCTGATTTTTGGCCATCGAATCTTGTAGAGGACGATGAGACGGAGCGAACTGTACCTTATTTGACGTTGTAAGTCTACCCGTAGCCGTTCTAGGCTCAAAAATAGCGCATTTATTACCAGATAATCGACAAACTTTTAGGTTTATTGACCGCAGGCTCATAGTCCGTGGGTCATTCTGACTTTTGACCATCGAATCTTGTAGAGAACGATGCGACGTAGCGAACGGTACCTTATTTGACGTTTTAAGTCTACCCGTAGACGTTTTAGGCTCAAAAATACCGCATTTATTAGCAGATAATCGACAAATTTTTAGGTTTATTGACCGCAGGCTCATAGTCCGTGGGTCATTCTGACTTTTGACCATCGAATCTTGTAGAGGACGATGAGGCGGAGCGAACGGTACTTTATTTGACGGTCTAAGTCTACACGTAGCCGTTCTAAGATCAAAAATATCGCATTTATTACCTGATAATCGACAAATGTATAGGTTTATTGACCGCAGGCTTATAGTCCATGGGTAATTCTAATTTTTGACCATCGAATCTTGTAGAGAACGATGAGACGTAGCGGACGGTACCTTATTTGACGTTCTAAATCTACCCGCTGCCGTTCTAGGATCAAATATATGGCATTCGTTACCAGATAATCGACAAATTTTTAGGTTTATTGACCGCATGCTCATAGTCCGTGGGTCATTCTAATTTTTGACCATCGAATTTTATAGAGAACGATGAGGCGGAGAGAACGGTACCTTATTTGACGTTCTAAGTCTACCCGTAGCCGTCCTAGGCTCAAAACAAGCGCATTTATTACCAGATAATCGACAAACTTTTAGGTTTATTGACCGCACGCTCATAGTGCGTGGGTCATTCTGACTTTTGACCATCGAATCTTGTAGAGGACCATGAGGCGGAGCGAACTGTATTTTATTTGACGGTCTAAGTCTACACGTAGCCGTTCTAAGATCTAACATATCGCATTTATTACCAGATAATCGACAAATTTTAAGGTTTATTGACTGCAGGCTCATAGTGCGTTGGTCATTCTGATTTTTGACCATCGAATCTTGTAGAGGACGATGAGGCGGAGCGAACGGTACCTTATTTGACGTTCTAAGTCTAAACGCAGCCGCTCTAAGATCAAAAATATCGCATTTATTACCAAATAATCGACAAATGTATAGGTTTATTGACTGCAGGCCCATAGTCTGTCGGTCATTCTGATTTTCGACCATCGTATCTTGTAGAGGACGATGAGACGGAGCAAACGGTACCTTATTTGACGTTCTAAGTCTACACGTAGCCGTTATAAAATCAAAAATATCGCATTTACTACCAGATAATCGACAAATTTTTAGGTTTATTGACCGCAGGCTCATAGTCCGTGGGTCATTCTAATTTTTGACCATCGAATCTTGTAGAGGACGATGAGGCGGAGCGAACGGTACCTTATTTGATGTTCTAAGTCTACCCGTAGCCGTTTTAGGCTCAATAATATCGCATTTATTACCAGATAATCGACAAAGTTTTAGGTTTATTGACCGCAGGCTCATGGTCCGTAGGTCATTCTGATTTTTGACCATCGAATCTTGTAGAGGACGATGAGACGTAGCGAACGGTACCTTATTTGACGTTTTAAGTCTACGCGTAGCCGTTTTAGGCTCAAAAATATCGCATTTATTACCAGATAATCGACAAATTTTTAGGTTTATTGACCGCAGGCTCATAGTGCGTGGGTCATTCTGACTTTTGACCACTGAATCTTGTAGAGGACGATGAGACGTAGCTAACGGTACCTTATTTGACGTTCCAAATCTACCCGTTGCCGTTCTATGATCTAAAATGTCGCATTCATTAACAGATAATCGACAAATGTTTAGGTTTATTGACTGCAGGCTCATAGTCCGTGGGTCATTCTGATTTTTGACCATCGAATCTTGTAGAGGACGATGAGACGTAGCGAACGGTACCTTATTTGACGTTTAAGTCTACCCGTAGCCGTTTTTGGCTCAAAAATATTGCATTTACTACAAGATAATCGACAAATGTTTAGGTTTATTGACCGCAGGCTCATAGTCCGTGGGTCATTTTAATTTTTGACCATCGAATCTTGTAGAGGACGATGAGGCGGAGCGAACGGTATCTTATTTGACGTTCTAAATCTACCCGTTACCGTTCTAGGATCAAAAATGTCGCATTCATTACCAGATAATCGACAAATGTTTAGGTTTATTGACCGCAGGTTAACAGTCCGTGGGTCATTCTGATTTTTGACCATCGAATCTTGTGGAGGACGATGAGGCGGAGCGAATGGTACCTTATTTGACGTTCTAAGTCTACCCGTAGTCGTTTTAGGCTCTAAAATATCGCAGACAAATTTTTAGATTTATTGACGGCAGGCTCATAGTCCGTAGGTCATTCTGATTTTTGGCCATCGAATCTTGTAGAGGACGATGCGACGTAGCGAACGGTACCTTATTTGACGTTTTAAGTCTACCCGTAGCCGTTTTAGGCTCAAAAATATCGCATTTATTACCAGATAATCGACAAATTTTTAGGTTTATTGAACGCAGGCTCATAGTCCGTGGGTCATTCTGACTTTTGACCATCGAATCTTCTAGAGGACGATGAGGCGGAGCGAACGGTACCTTAGTTGACGTTCTAAGTCTACCCTTAGCCGTTTTAGGCTCTAAAATATCGCATTTATTACCAGATAATCGACAAATTTTTAGGTTTATTGACCGCAGGCTCATAGTCCGTGGGTCATTCTAATTTTTGACCATCGAGTCTTGTAGAGGACGATGAGACGGAGAGAACGGTACCTTATTTGACGTTCTAAGTCTACCCGTAGCCGTCCTAGGCTAAAAAAAAAAGCGCATTTATTACCAGATAATCGACAAATTTTTAAGTTTATTGACCGCAGGCTCATGGTCCGTAGGTCATTCTGATTTTTGACCATCGAATCTTGTAGAGGACGATGAGACGTAGCGAACGGTACCTTATTTGACGTTTTAAGTCTACCCGTAGCCGTTTTTGGCTCAAAAATATCGCATTTACTACAAGATAATCGACAAATTTTTAGGTTTATTGACCGCAGGCCCATAGTCTGTGGGTCATTCTGATTTTTGACCATCGAATCTTGTAGAGGACGATGAGACGTAGCCAACGATACCTTATTTGACGTTCTAAGTCTACCCGTAGCCGTTTTAGGCTCAAAAATATCGCCTTTATTACAAGATAATCGACAAATTTTTAGTTTTATTGACCGCAGGCCCATAGTCTCTGGTCATTTTGATTTTTGACCATCGAATCTTGTAGAGGACGATGGGGCGGTGCGAACGGTACCTTATTTGACGGTCTAAGTCTACACGTAGCCGTTCTACCATAAAAAATATCGCATTTATTAAAAGATAATCGACAAATTTTTTGGTTTATTGACCGCAGGCTCATAGTCCGTTGGTCATTCTGATTTTTGACCATCGAATGTTTTAGAGGACGATGAGACGGAGCGAACGGTACCTTATTTGACGTTCTAAGTCTAAACGCAGCCGCTCTAAGATCAAAAATATTGCATTTATTACCAAATAATCGACAAATGTATAGGTTTATTGACTGCAGGCCCATAGTCTGTCGGTCATTCTGATTTTTGACCATCGTATCTTGTAGAGGACGATGAGACGGAGCAAACGGTACCTTATTTGACGTTCTAAGTCTACACGTAGCCGTTATAAAATCATAAATATCGCATTTACTAACAGATAATCGACAAATTTTTAGGTTTATTGACCGCAGGCTCATAGTCCGTGGGTCATTCTAATTTTTGACCATCGAATCTTGTAGAGGACGATGAGGCGGAGCGAACGGTACCTTATTTGATGTTCTAAGTCTACCCGTAGCCGTTTTAGGCTCAATAATATCGCATTTATTACCAGATAATCGACAAAGTTTTAGGTTTATTGACCGCAGGCTCATGGTCCGTAGGTCATTCTGATTTTTGACCATCGAATCTTGTAGAGGACGATGAGACGTAGCGAACGGTACCTTATTTGACGTTTTAAGTCTACCCGTAGCCGTTTTAGGCTCAACAATATCGCATTTATTACCAGATAATCGACAAATTTTTAGGTTTATTGACCGCAGGCTCATAGTGCGTGGGTCATTCTGATTTTTGACCATCGAATCTTGTAGAGGACGATGAGGCGGAGCGAACTGTATTTTATTTGACGGTCTAAGTCTACACGTAGCCGTTCTAAGAACAATCATATCGCATTTATTACCAGATAATCGACAAATTTTTAGGTTTATTGAACGCAGGCTCATGGTCCGTAGGTCATTCTGATTTTTGACCATCGAATCTTGTAGAGGACGATGAGACGTAGCGAACGGTACCTTATTTGACGTTTTAAGTCTACCCGTAGCCGTTTTAGGCTCAAAAATATCGCATTTATTACCAGATAATCTACAAATTTTCAGGTTTATTGACCGCAGGCTCATAGTCCGTGGCTCATTCTGATTTTTGACCATCGAATCTTGTGGAGGACGATGAGGCGGAGCGAACGGTACCTTATTTGACGTTCTAAGTCTACCCGTAGCCGTTTTAGGATCAAATATATGGCATTCGTTACCAGATAATCGACAAATTTTTAGGTTTATTGACCGCACGCTCATAGTCCGTGGGTCATTCTAATTTTTGACCATCGAATCTTGTAGAGGACGATGAGGCGGAGCGAACGGTATCTTATTTGATGTTCTACGTTTACCGGTAGCCGTTTTAGCTCAATAATATCGCATTTATTACCAGATAATCGACAAATTTTTAGGTTTATTGACCGCAGGCTCATGGTCCGTAGGTCATTCTGATTTTTGACCATCGAATCTTGTAGAGGACGATGAGACGTAGCGAACGGTACCTTATTTGACGTTTTAAGTCTACCCGTAGCCGTTTTAGGCTCAAAAATATCGCATTTATTACCAGATAATCTACAAATTTTTAGGTTTATTGACCGCAGGCTCATAGTCCGTGGGTCATTCTGATTTTTGACCATCGAATCTTGTGGAGGACGATGAGGCGGAGCGAACGGTAACTTATTTGACGTTCTAAGTCTACCCGTAGCCGTTTTAGGCTCTAAAATTTCGCATTTATTACCAGATAATCGACAAATTTTTAGATTTATTGACCGCAGGCTCATAGTCGGTAGGTCATTCTGATTTTTGGCCATCGAATCTTGTAGAGGACGATGAGACGGAGCGAACTGTACCTTATTTGACGTTGTAAGTCTACCCGTAGCCGTTCTAGGCTCAAAAATAGCGCATTTATTACCAGATAATCGACAAACTTTTAGGTTTATTGACCGCAGGCTCATAGTCCGTGGGTCATTCTGACTTTTGACCATCGAATCTTGTAGAGGACGATGCGACGTAGCGAACGGTACCTTATTTGACGTTTTAAGTCTACCCGTAGACGTTTTAGGCTCAAAAATACCGCATTTATTAGCAGATAATCGACAAATTTTTAGGTTTATTGACCGCAGGCTCATAGTCCGTGGGTCATTCTGACTTTTGACCATCGAATCTTGTAGAGGACGATGAGGCGGAGCGAACGGTACTTTATTTGACGGTCTAAGTCTACACGTAGCCGTTCTAAGATCAAAAATATCGCATTTATTACCTGATAATCGACAAATGTATAGGTTTATTGACCGCAGGCTTATAGTCCATGGGTCATTCTAATTTTTGACCATCGAATCTTGTAGAGAACGATGAGACGTAGCGGACGGTACCTTATTTGACGTTCTAAATCTACCCGCTGCCGTTCTAGGATCAAATATATGGCATTCGTTACCAGATAATCGACAAATTTTTAGGTTTATTGACCGCATGCTCATAGTCCGTGGGTCATTCTAATTTTTGACCATCGAATTTTATAGAGAACGATGAGGCGGAGAGAACGGTACCTTATTTGACGTTCTAAGTCTACCCGTAGCCGTCCTAGGCTCAAAACAAGCGCATTTATTACCAGATAATCGACAAACTTTTAGGTTTATTGACCGCACGCTCATAGTGCGTGGGTCATTCTGACTTTTGACCATCGAATCTTGTAGAGGACCATGAGGCGGAGCGAACTGTATTTTATTTGACGGTCTAAGTCTACACGTAGCCGTTCTAAGATCTAACATATCGCATTTATTACCAGATAATCGACAAATTTTAAGGTTTATTGACTGCAGGCTCATAGTGCGTTGGTCATTCTGATTTTTGACCATCGAATCTTGTAGAGGACGATGAGGCGGAGCGAACGGTATTTTATTTGATGTTCTAAGTCTACCCGTAGCCGTTTTTGGCTCAAAAATATCGCATTTACTACAAGATAATCGACAAATTTTTAGTTTTATTGACCGCAGGCTCATAGTCTGTGGTCATTTTCATTTTTGACCATCGAATCTTGTAGAGGACGATGAGGCGGTGCGAACGGTACCTTATTTGAAGGTCTAAGTCTACACGTAGCTGTTTTAACATCAAAAATATCGCATTTATTACCAGATAATCGACAAATTTTTAGTTTTATTGACCGCAGGCCCATAGTCTGTGGTCATTTTGATTTTTGACCATCGAATCTTGTAGAGTACGATGAGGCGGTGCGAACGGTACCTTATTTGACGGTCTAAGTCTACACGTAGCTGTTTTAACATCAAAAATATCGCATTTATTACCAGATAATCGACAAATTTTTAGGTTTATTGACCGCAGGCTCATAGTCCGTTGGTCATTCTGATTTTTGACCATCGAATCTTGTAGAGGACGATGAGACGGAGCGAACGGTACCTTATTTGACGTTCTAAGTCTACACGCAGCCGCTCTAAGATCACAAATATCGCATTTATTACCAGATAATCGACAAATGTATAGGTTTATTGACCGCAGGCTTATAGTCCATGGGTCATTCTGATTTTTGACCATCGAATCTTGTAGAGGACGATGAGGCGGAGAGAACGGTACCTTATTTGACGTTTTAAGTCTACCCGTAGCCGTCCTAGGCTCAAAACAAAACGCATTTATTACCACATAATCGACAAATTTTTAGGTTTATTGACCGCAGGCCCATAGTCTGTGGGTCATTCTGATTTTTGACCATCGAATCTTGTAGAGGACGATGAGACGTAGCCAACGGTACCTTATTTGACGTTCTAAGTCTACCCGTAGCCGTTTTACGCTCAAAAATATCGCCTTTATTACAAGATAATCGACAAATTTTTAGTTTTATTGACCGCAGGCCCATAGTCTCTGGTCATTTTGATTTTTGACCATCGAATCTTGTAGAGGACGATGGGGCGGTGCGAACGGTACCTTATTTGACGGTCTAAGTCTACACGTAGCCGTTCTACCATAAAAAATATCGCATTTATTAAAAGATAATCGACAAATTTTTTGGTTTATTGACCGCAGGCTCATAGTCCGTTGGTCATTCTGATTTTTGACCATCGAATGTTTTAGAGGACGATGAGACGGAGCGAACGGTACCTTATTTGACGTTCTAAGTCTAAACGCAGCCGCTCTAAGATCAAAAATATTGCATTTATTACCAAATAATCGACAAATGTATAGGTTTATTGACTGCAGGCCCATAGTCTGTCGGTCATTCTGATTTTTGACCATCGTATCTTGTAGAGGACGATGAGACGGAGCAAACGGTACCTTATTTGACGTTCTAAGTCTACACGTAGCCGTTATAAAATCAAAAATATCGCATTTACTACCAGATAATCGACAAATTTTTAGGTTTATTGACCGCAGGCTCATAGTCCGTGGGTCATTCTAATTTTTGACCATCGAATCTTGTAGAGGACGATGAGGCGGAGCGAACGGTACCTTATTTGATGTTCTAAGTCTACCCGTAGCCGTTTTAGGCTCAATAATATCGCATTTATTACCAGATAATCGACAAAGTTTTAGGTTTATTGACCGCAGGCTCATGGTCCGTAGGTCATTCTGATTTTTGACCATCGAATCTTGTAGAGGACGATGAGACGTAGCGAACGGTACCTTATTTGACGTTTTAAGTCTACCCGTAGACGTTTTAGGCTCAAAAATATCGCATTTATTACCAGATAATCGACAAATTTTTAGGTTTATTGACCGCAGGCTCATAGTGCGTGGGTCATTCTGACTTTTGACCATCGAATCTTGTAGAGGACGATGAGGCGGAGCGAACTGTATTTTATTTGACGGTCTAAGTCTACACGTAGCCGTTCTAAGAACAATCATATCGCATTTATTACCAGATAATCGACAAATTTTTAGGTTTATTGAACGCAGGCTCATGGTCCGTAGGTCATTCTGATTTTTGACCATCGAATCTTGTAGAGGACGATGAGACGTAGCGAACGGTACCTTATTTGACGTTTTAAGTCTACCCGTAGCCGTTTTAGGCTCAAAAATATCGCATTTATTACCAGATAATCTACAAATTTTTAGGTTTATTGACCGCAGGCTCATAGTCCGTGGGTCATTCTGATTTTTGACCATCGAATCTTGTGGAGGACGATGAGGCGGAGCGAACGGTACCTTATTTGACGTTCTAAGTCTACCCGTAGCCGTTTTAGGCTCTAAAATATCGCATTTATTACCAGATAATCGACAAATTTTTAGATTTATTGACCGCAGGCTCATAGTCGGTAGGTCATTCTGATTTTTGGTTATCGAATGTTGTAGAGGACGATGAGACGGAGCGAACTGTACCTTATTTGACGTTGTAAGTCTACCCGTAGCCGTTCTAGGCTCAAAAATAGCGCATTTATTACCAGATAATCGACAAACTTTTAGGTTTATTGACCGCAGGCTCATAGTCCGTGGGTCATTCTGATTTTTGACCATCGAATCTTGTAGAGGACGATGCGACGTAGCGAACGGTACCTTATTTGACGTTTTAAGTCTACCCGTAGACGTTTTAGGCTCAAAAATACCGCATTTATTAGCAGATAATCGACAAATTTTTAGGTTTATTGACCGCAGGCTCATAGTTCGTGGGTCATTCTGACTTTTGACCATCGAATCTTGTAGAGGACGATGAGGCGGAGCGAACGGTACTTTATTTGACGGTCTAAGTCTACACGTAGCCGTTCTAAGATCAAAAATATCGCATTTATTACCTGATAATCGACAAATGTATAGGTTTATTGACCGCAGGCTTATAGTCCATGGGTCATTCTAATTTTTGACCATCGAATCTTGTAGAGAACGATGAGACGTAGCGAACGGTACCTTATTTGACGTTCTAAATCTACCCGCTGCCGTTCTAGGATCAAATATATGGCATTCGTTACCAGATAATCGACAAATTTTTAGGTTTATTGACCGCACGCTCATAGTCCGTGGGTCATTCTAATTTTTGACCATCGAATCTTGTAGAGGACGATGAGGCGGAGCGAACGGTATCTTATTTGATGATCTAAGTTTACCGGTAGCCGTTTTAGCTCAATAATATCGCATTTATTACCAGATAATCGACAAATTTTTAGGTTTATTGACCGCAGGCTCATGGTCCGTAGGTCATTCTGATTTTTGACCATCGAATCTTGTAGAGGACGATGAGACGTAGCGAACGGTACCTTATTTGACGTTTTATGTCTACCCGTAGCCGTTTTAGGCTCAAAAATATCGCATTTATTACCAGATAATCTACAAATTTTTAGGTTTATTGACCGCATGCTCATAGTCCGTGGGTCATTCTGATTTTTGACCATCGAATCTTGTGGAGGACGATGAGGCGGAGCGAACGGTAACTTATTTGACGTTCTAAGTCTACCCGTAGCCGTTTTAGGCTCTAAAATATCTTATTTATTACCAGATAATCGACAAATTTTTAGATTTATTGACCGCAGGCTCATAGTCGGTAGGTCATTCTGATTTTTGGCCATCGAATCTTGTAGAGGACGATGAGACGGAGCGAACTGTACCTTATTTGACGTTGTAAGTCTACCCGTAGCCGTTCTAGGCTCAAAAATAGCGCATTTATTACCAGATAATCGACAAACTTTTAGGTTTATTGACCGCAGGCTCATAGTCCGTGGGTCATTCTGACTTTTGACCATCGAATCTTGTAGAGGACGATGCGACGTAGCGAACGGTACCTTATTTGACGTTTTAAGTCTACCCGTAGACGTTTTAGGCTCAAATATACCGCATTTATTAGCAGATAATCGACAAATTTTTAGGTTTATTGACCGCAGGCTCATAGTCCGTGGGTCATTCTGACTTTTGACCATCGAATCTTGTAGAGGACGATGAGGCGGAGCGAACGGTACTTTATTTGACGGTCTAAGTCTACACGTAGCCGTTCTAAGATCAAAAATATCGCATTTATTACCTGATAATCGACAAATGTATAGGTTTATTGACCGCAGGCTTATAGTCCATGGGTCATTCTAATTTTTGACCATCGAATCTTGTAGAGAACGATGAGACGTAGCGAACGGTACCTTATTTGACGTTCTAAATCTACCCGCTGCCGTTCTAGGATCAAATATATGGCATTCGTTACCAGATAATCGACAAATTTTTAGGTTTATTGACCGCACGCTCATAGTCCGTGGGTCATTCTAATTTTTGACCATCGAATTTTATAGAGAACGATGAGGCGGAGAGAACGGTACCTTATTTGACGTTCTAAGTCTACCCGTAGCCGTCCTAGGCTCAAAAGAAGCGCATTTATTACCAGATAATCGACAAACTTTTAGGTTTATTGACCGCACGCTCATAGTGCGTGGGTCATTCTGACTTTTGACCATCGAATCTTGTAGAGGACCATGAGGCGGAGCGAACTGTATTTTATTTGACGGTCTAAGTCTACACGTAGCCGTTCTAAGATCTAACATATCGCATTTATTACCAGATAATCGACAAATTTTAAGGTTTATTGACTGCAGGCTCATAGTGCGTTGGTCATTCTGATTTTTGACCATCGAATCTCGTAGAGGACGATGAGGCAGAGCGAACGTTATTTTATTTGATGTTCTAAGTCTACCCGTAGCCGTTTTTGGCTCAAAAATATCGCATTTACTACAAGATAATCGACAAATTTTTAGTTTTATTGACCGCAGGCTCATAGTCTGTGGTCATTTTCATTTTTGACCATCGAATCTTGTAGAGGACGATGAGGCGGTGCGAACGGTACCTTATTTGAAGGTCTAAGTCTACACGTAGCTGTTTTAACATCAAAAATATCGCATTTATTACCAGATAATCGACAAATTTTTAGTTTTATTGACCGCAGGCCCATAGACTGTGGTCATTTTGATTTTTGACCATCGAATCTTGTAGAGTACGATGAGGCGGTGCGAACGGTACCTTATTTGACGGTCTAAGTCTACACGTAGCTGTTTTAACATAAAAAATATCGCATTTATTACCAGATAATCGACAAATTTTTAGGTTTATTGACCGCAGGCTCATAGTCCGTTGGTCATTCTGATTTTTGACCATCGAATCTTGTAGAGGACGATAAGACGGAGCGAACGGTACCTTATTTGACGTTCTAAGTCTACACGCAGCCGCTCTAAGATCACAAATATCGCATTTATTAGCAGATAATCGACAAATGTATAGGTTTATTGACCGCAGGCTTATAGTCCATGGGTCATTCTGATTTTTGACCATCGAATCTTGTAGAGGACGATGAGGCGGAGAGAACGGTACCTTATTTGACGTTTTAAGTCTACCCGTAGCCGTCCTAGGCTCAAAACAAAACGCATTTATTACCACATAATCGACAAATTTTTAAGTTTATTGTCCGCAGGCTCATGGTCCGTAGGTCATTCTGATTTTTGACCATCGAATCTTGTAGAGGACGATGAGACGTAGCGAACGGTACCTTATTTGACGTTTTAAGTCTACCCGTAGCCGTTTTATTCTCAAAAATATCGCATTCATTACCAGATAATCGACTAATTTTTAGGTTTATTGACCGCAGGCTCATAGTCCGTGGGTCATTTTAATTTTTGACCATCGAATCTTGTAGAGGACGATGAGGCGTAGCGAACGGTATCTTATTTGACGTTCTAAATCTACCCGTTGCCGTTCTAGGATCAAAAATGTCGCATTCATTACCAGATAATCGACAAATGTTTAGGTTTATTGACCGCAGGCTCATAGTCCGTGAGTCATTTTAATTTTTGACCATCGAATCTTGTAGAGGACGATGAGGCGGTGCGAACGGTATTTTATTTGACGTTCTAAATCTACCCGTTACCGTTCTAGGATCAAAAATGTCGCATTCGTTACCAGATAATCGACAAATGTTTAGGTTTATTGACCGCAGGTTAACAGTCCGTGGGTCATTCTGATTTTTGACCATCGAAACTTGTGGAGGACGATGTGGCGGAGCGAATGGTACCTTATTTGACGTTCTAAGTCTACCCGTAGCCGTTTTAGGCTCTAAAATATCGCAGACAAATTTTTAGATTTATTGACCGCAGGCTCATAGTCCGTAGGTCATTCTGATTTTTGGCCATCGAATCTTGTAGAGGACGATGCGACGTAGCGAACGGTACCTTATTTGACGTTTTAAGTCTACCCGTAGCCGTTTTAGGCTCAAAAATATCGCATTTATTATCAGATAATCGACAAATTTTTAGGTTTATTGAACGCAGGCTCATAGTCCGTGGGTCATTCTGACTTTTCACCATCGAATCTTCTAGAGGACGATGAGGCGGAGCGAACGGTACCTTAGTTGACGTTCTAAGTCTACCCTTAGCCGTTTTAGGCTCTAAAATATCGCATTTATTACCAGATAATCGACAAATTTTTAAGTTTATTGACCGCAGGCTCATGGTCCGTAGGTCATTCTGATTTTTGACCCTCGAATCTTGTAGAGGACGATGAGACGTAGCGAACGGTACCTTATTTGACGTTTTAAGTCTACCCGTAGCCGTTTTAGGCTCAAAAATATCGCATTTATTACCAGATAATCGACAAATTTTTAGGTTTATTGACCGCAGGCTCATAGTGCGTGGGTCATTCTGACTTTTGACCATCGAATCTTGTAGAGGACGATGAGGCGGAGCGAACTGTATTTTATTTGACGGTCTAAGTCTACACGTAGCCGTTCTAAGATCAAATATATCGCATTTATTACCAGATAATCGACAAATTTTTAGGTTTATTGACTGCAGGCTCATAGTCCGTGGGTCATTCTGATTTTTGACCACCGAATCTTGTAGAGGACGATGAGACGTAGCTAACGGTACCTTATTTGACGTTCCAAATCTACCCGTTGCCGTTCTAGGATCTAAAATGTCGCATTCATTAACAGATAATCGACAAATGTTTAGGTTTATTGACTGCAGGCTCATAGTCCGTGGGTCATTCTGATTTTTGACCATCGAATCTTGTAGAGGACGATGAGACGTAGCGAACGGTACCTTATTTGACGTTTTAAGTCTACCCGTAGCCGTTTTTGGCTCAAAAATATCGCATTTACTACAAGATAATCGACAAATTTTTAGGTTTATTGACCGCAGGCCCATAGTCTGTGGGTCATTCTGATTTTTGACCACCGAATCTTGTAGAGGACGATGAGACGTAGCTAACGGTACCTTATTTGACGTTCTAAATCTACCCGCTGCCATTCTAAGATCTAAAATATCGCATTCATTACCAGATAATCGACTAATTTTTAGGTTTATTGACCGCAGGCTCATAGTCCGTGGGTCATTTAAATTTTTGACCATCGAATCTTGTAGAGGACGATGAGGCGGAGAGAACGGTATCTTATTTGACGTTCTAAATCTACCCGTTACCGTTCTAGGATCAAAAATGTCGCATTCATTACCAGATAATCGACAAATGTTTAGGTTTATTGACCGCAGGTTAACAGTCCGTGGGTCATTCTGATTTTTGACCATCGAATCTTGTGGAGGACGATGAGGCGGAGCGAATGGTACCTTATTTGACGTTCTAAGTCTACCCGTAGCCGTTTTACGCTCAAAAATATCGCCTTTATTACAAGATAATCGACAAATTTTTAGTTTTATTGACCGCAGGCCCATAGTCTCTGGTCATTTTGATTTTTGACCATCGAATCTTGTAGAGGACGATGGGGCGGTGCGAACGGTACCTTATTTGACGGTCTAAGTCTACACGTAGCCGTTCTACCATAAAAAATATCGCATTTATTAAAAGATAATCGACAAATTTTTTGGTTTATTGACCGCAGGCTCATAGTCCGTTGGTCATTCTGATTTTTGACCATCGAATGTTTTAGAGGACGATGAGACGGAGCGAACGGTACCTTATTTGACGTTCTAAGTCTAAACGCAGCCGCTCTAAGATCAAAAATATCGCATTTATTACCAAATAATCGACAAATGTATAGGTTTATTGACTGCAGGCCCATAGTCTGTCGGTCATTCTGATTTTTGACCATCGTATCTTGTAGAGGACGATGAGACGGAGCAAACGGTACCTTATTTGACGTTCCAAGTCTACACGTAGCCGTTATAAAATCAAAAATATCGCATTTACTACCAGATAATCGACAAATTTTTAGGTTTATTGACCGCAGGCTCATAGTCCGTGGGTCATTCTAATTTTTGACCATCGAATCTTGTAGAGGACGATGAGGCGGAGCGAACGGTACCTTATTTGATGTTCTAAGTCTACCCGTAGCCGTTTTAGGCTCAATAATATCGCATTTATTACCAGATAATCGACAAAGTTTTAGGTTTATTGACCGCAGGCTCATGGTCCGTAGGTCATTCTGATTTTTGACCATCGAATCTTGTAGAGGACGATGAGACGTAGCGAACGGTACCTTATTTGACGTTTTAAGTCTACCCGTAGCCGTTTTAGGCTCAAAAATATCGCATTTATTACCAGATAATCGACAAATTTTTAGGTTTATTGACCGCAGGCTCATAGTGCGTGGGTCATTCTGACTTTTGACCATCGAATCTTGTAGAGGACGATGAGGCGGAGCGAACTGTATTTTATTTGACGGTCTAAGTCTACACGTAGCCGTTCTAAGAACAATCATATCGCATTTATTACCAGATAATCGACAAATTTTTAGGTTTATTGACCACAGGCTCATGGTCCGTAGGTCATTCTGATTTTTGACCATCGAATCTTGTAGAGGACGATGAGACGTAGCGAACGGTACCTTATTTGACGTTTTAAGTCTACCCGTAGCCGTTTTAGGCTCAAAAATATCGCATTTATTACCAGATAATCTACAAATTTTTAGGTTTATTGACCGCAGGCTCATAGTCCGTGGGTCATTCTGATTTTTGACCATCGAATCTTGTGGAGGACGATGAGGCGGAGCGAACGGTACCTTATTTGACGTTCTAAGTCTACCCGTAGCCATTTTAGGCTCTAAAATATCGCATTTATTACCAGATAATCGACAAATTTTTAGATTTATTGACCGCAGGCTCATAGTCGGTAGGTCATTCTGATTTTTGGCCATCGAATCTTGTAGAGGACGATGAGACGGAGCGAACTGTACCTTATTTGACATTGTAAGTCTACCCGTAGCCGTTCTAGGCTCAAAAATAGCGCATTTATTAACAGATAATCGACAAACTTTTAGGTTTATTGACCGCAGGCTCATAGTCCGTGGGTCATTCTGATTTTTGACCATCGAATCTTGTAGAGGACGATGCGACGTAGCGAACGGTACCTTATTTGACGTTTTAAGTCTACCCGTAGACGTTATAGGCTCAAAAATACCGCATTTATTAGCAGATAATCGACAAATTTTTAGGTTTATTGACCGCAGGCTCATAGTCCGTGGGTCATTCTGACTTTTGACCATCGAATCTTGTAGAGGACGATGAGGCGGAGCGAACGGTACTTTATTTGACGGTCTAAGTCTACACGTAGCCGTTCTAAGATCAAAAATATCGCATTTATTACCTGATAATCGACAAATGTATAGGTTTATTGACCGCAGGCTTATAGTCCATGGGTCATTCTAATTTTTGACCATCGAATCTTGTAGAGAACGATGAGACGTAGCGAACGGTACCTTACTTGACGTTCTAAATCTACCCGCTGCCGTTCTAGGATCAAATATATGGCATTCGTTACCAGATAATCGACAAATTTTTAGGTTTATTGACCGCACGCTCATAGTCCGTGGGTCATTCTAATTTTTGACCATCGAATCTTGTAGAGGACGATGAGGCGGAGCGAACGGTATCTTATTTGATGTTCTAAGTTTACCGGTAGCCGTTTTAGCTCAATAATATCGCATTTGTTACCAGATAATCGACAAATTTTTAGGTTTATTGACCGCAGGCTCATAGTCCGTGGGTCATTCTAATTTTTGACCATCGAATTTTATAGAGAACGATGAGGCGGAGAGAACGGTACCTTATTTGACGTTCTAAGTCTACCCGTAGCCGTCCTAGGCTCAAAACAAGCGCATTTATTACCAGATAATCGACAAACTTTTAGGTTTATTGACCACACGCTCATAGTGCGTGGGTCATTCTGACTTTTGACCATCGAATCTTGTAGAGGACCATGAGGCGGAGCGAACTGTATTTTATTTGACGGTTTAAGTCTACACGTAGCCGTTCTAAGATCTAACATATCGCATTTATTACCAGATAATCGACAAATTTTAAGGTTAATTGACTGCAGGCTCATAGTGCGTGGGTCATTCTGATTTTAGACCATCGAATCTTGTAGAGGACGATGAGGCGGAGCGAACGGTATTTTATTTGATGTTCTAAGTCTACCCGTAGCCGTTTTTGGCTCAAAAATATCGCATTTACTACAAGATAATCGACAAATTTTTAGTTTTATTGACCGCAGGCCCATAGTCTGTGGTCATTTTCATTTTTGACCATCGAATCTTGTAGAGGACGATGAGGCGGTGCGAACGGTACCTTATTTGACGGTCTAAGTCTACACGTAGCTGTTTTAACATCAAAAATATCGCATTTATTACCAGATAATCGACAAATTTTTAGTTTTATTGACCGCAGGCCCATAGTCTGTGGTCATTTTGATTTTTGACCATCGAATCTTGTAGAGTACGATGAGGCGGTGCGAACGGTACCTTATTTGACGGTCTAAGTCTACACGTAGCTGTTTTAACATCAAAAATATCGCATTTATTACCAGATAATCGACAAATTTTTAGGTTTATTGACCGCAGGCTCATAGTCCGTTGGTCATTCTGATTTTTGACCATCGAATCTTGTAGAGGACGATGAGGCGGAGCGAACGGTACCTTATTTGACGTTCTAAGTCTACACGCAGCCGCTCTAAGATCACAAATATCGCATTTATTACCAGATAATCGACAAATGTATAGGTTTATTGACCGCAGGCTTATAGTCCATGGGTCATTCTGATTTTTGACCATCGAATCTTGTAGAGGACGATGAGGCGGAGAGAACGGTACCTTATTTGACGTTTTAAGTCTACCCGTAGCCGTCCTAGGCTCAAAACAAAACGCATTTATTACCACATAATCGACAAATTTTTAAGTTTATTGTCCGCAGGCTCATGGTCCGTAGGTCATTCTAATTTTTGACCATCGAATCTTGTAGAGGACGATGAGACGTAGCGAACGGTACCTTATTTGACGTTTTAAGTCTACCCGTAGCCGTTTTAGGCTCAAAAATATCGCATTTATTACCAGATAATCGACAAATTTTTAGGTTTATTGAGCGCAGGCTCATAGTGCGTGGGTCATTCTGACTTTTGACCACCGAATCTTGTAGAGGACGATGAGACGTAGCTAACGGTACCTTATTTGACGTTCTAAATCTACCCCTTGCCATTCTAAGATCTAAAATATCGCATTCATTACCAGATAATCGACTAATTTTTAGGTTTATTGACCGCAGGCTCATAGTCCGTGGGTCATTTTAATTTTTGACCATCGAATCTTGTAGAGGACGATGAGGCGGAGCGAACGGTATCTTATTTGACGTTCTAAATCTACCCGTTACCGTTCTAGGATCAAAAATGTCGCATTCATTACCAGATAATCGACAAATGTTTAGGTTTATTGACCGCAGGTTAACAGTCCGTGGGTCATTCTGATTTTTGACCATCGAATCTTGTGGAGGACGATGAGGCGGAGCGAATGGTACCCTATTTGACGTTCTAAGTCTACCCGTAGCCGTTTTAGGCTCTAAAATGTCGCAGACAAATTTTTAGATTTATTGACCGCAGGCTCATAGTCCGTGGGTCATTCTGATTTTTGACCATCGAATCTTGTAGAGGACGATGAGACGTAGCGAACGGTACCTTATTTGACGTTTTAAGTCTACCCGTAGCCGTTTTTGGCTCAAAAATATCGCATTTACTACAAGATAATCGACAAATGTTTAGGTTTATTGACCGCAGGCTCATAGTCCGTGGGTCATTTTAATTTTTGACCATCGAATCTTGTAGAGGACGATGAGGCGGAGCGAACGGTATCTTATTTGACGTTCTAAATCTACCCGTTACCGTTCTAGGATCAAAAATGTCGCATTCATTACCAGATAATCGACAAATGTTTAGGTTTATTGACCGCAGGTTAACAGTCCGTGGGTCGTTCTGATTTTTGACCATCGAATCTTGTGGAGGACGATGAGGCGGAGCGAATGGTACCTTATTTGACGTTCTAAGTCTACCCGTAGCCGTTTTAGGCTCTAAAATATCGCAGACAAATTTTTAGATTTATTGACCGCAGGCTCATAGTCCGTAGGTCATTCTGATTTTTGGCCATCGAATCTTGTAGAGGACGATGCGACGTAGCGAACGGTACCTTATTTGACGTTTTAAGTCTACCCGTAGCCGTTTTAGGCTCAAAAATATCGCATTTATTACCAGATAATCGACAAATTTTTAGGTTTATTGAACGCAGGCTCATAGTCCGTGGGTCATTCTGACTTTTGACCATCGAATCTTCTAGAGGACGATGAGGCGGAGCGAACGGTACCTTAGTTGACGTTCTAAGTCTACCCTTAGCCGTTTTAGGCTCTAAAATATCGCATTTATTACCAGATAATCGACAAATTTTTAGGTTTATTGACCGCAGGCTCATAGTCCGTGGGTCATTCTAATTTTTGACCATCGAGTCTTGTAGAGGACGATGAGACGGAGAGAACGGTACCTTATTTGACGTTCTAAGTCTACCCGTAGCCGTCCTAGGCTAAAAAAAAAGCGCATTTATTACCAGATAATCGACAAATTTTTAAGTTTATTGTCCGCAGGCTCATGGTCCGTAGGTCATTCTGATTTTTGACCATCGAATCTTGTAGAGGACGATGAGACGTAGCGAACGGTACCTTATTTGACGTTTTAAGTCTACCCGTAGCCGTTTTTGGCTCAAAAATATCGCATTTACTACAAGATAATCGACAAATTTTTAGGTTTATTGACCGCAGGCCCATAGTCTGTGGGTCATTCTGATTTTTAACCATCTAATCTTGTAGAGGACGATGAGACGTAGCCAACGGTACCTTATTTGACGTTCTAAGTCTACCCGTAGCCGTTTTACGCTCAAAAATATCGCCTTTATTACAAGATAATCGACAAATTTTTAGTTTTATTGACCGCAGGCCCATAGTCTCTGGTCATTTTGATTTTTGACCATCGAATCTTGTAGAGGACGATGGGGCGGTGCGAACGGTACCTTATTTGACGGTCTAAGTCTACACGTAGCCGTTCTACCATAAAAAATATCGCATTTATTAAAAATAATCGACAAATTTTTTGGTTTATTGACCGCAGGCTCATAGTCCGTTGGTCATTCTGATTTTTGACCATCGAATGTTTTAGAGGACGATGAGACGGAGCGAACGGTACCTTATTTGACGTTCTAAGTCTAAACGCAGCCGCTCTAAGATCAAAAATATTGCATTTATTACCAAATAATCGACAAATGTATAGGTTTATTGACTGCAGGCCCATAGTCTGTCGGTCATTCTGATTTTTGACCATCGTATCTTGTAGAGGACGATGAGACGGAGCAAACGGTACCTTATTTGACGTTCTAAGTCTACACGTAGCCGTTATAAAATCAAAAATATCGCATTTACTACCAGATAATCGACAAATTTTTAGGTTTATTGACCGCAGGCTCATAGTCCGTGGGTCATTCTAATTTTTGACCATCGAATCTTGTAGAGGACGATGAGGCGGAGCGAACGGTACCTTATTTGATGTTCTAAGTCTACCCGTAGCCGTTTTAGGCTCAATAATATCGCATTTATTACCAGATAATCGACAAAGTTTTAGGTTTATTGACCGCAGGCTCATGGTCCGTAGGTCATTCTGATTTTTGACCATCGAATCTTGTAGAGGACGATGAGACGTAGCGAACGGTACCTTATTTGACGTTTTAAGTCTACCCGTAGCCGTTTTAGGCTCAAAAATATCGCATTTATTACCAGATAATCGACAAATTTTTAAGTTTATTGTCCGCAGGCTCATGGTCCGTAGGTCATTCTAATTTTTGACCATCGAATCTTGTAGAGGACGATGAGACGTAGCGAACGGTACCTTATTTGACGTTTTAAGTCTACCCGTAGCCGTTTTAGGCTCAAAAATATCGCATTTATTACCAGATAATCGACAAATTTTTAGGTTTATTGAGCGCAGGCTCATAGTGCGTGGGTCATTCTGACTTTTGACCACCGAATCTTGTAGAGGACGATGAGACGTAGCTAACGGTACCTTATTTGACGTTCTAAATCTACCCGTTGCCATTCTAAGATCTAAAATATCGCATTCATTACCAGATAATCGACTAATTTTTAGGTTTATTGACCGCAGGCTCATAGTCCGTGGGTCATTTTAATTTTTGACCATCGAATCTTGTAGAGGACGATGAGACGGAGCAAACGGTACCTTATTTGACGTTCTAAGTCTACACGTAGCCGTTATAAAATCAAAAATATCGCATTTACTACCAGATAATCGACAAATTTTTAGGTTTATTGACCGCAGGCTCATAGTCCGTGGGTCATTCTAATTTTTGACCATCGAATCTTGTAGAGGACGATGAGGCGGAGCGAACGGTACCTTATTTGATGTTCTAAGTCTACCCGTAGCCGTTTTAGGCTCAATAATATCGCATTTATTACCAGATAATCGACAAAGTTTTAGGTTTATTGACCGCAGGCTCATGGTCCGTAGGTCATTCTGATTTTTGACCATCGAATCTTGTAGAGGACGATGAGACGTAGCGAACGGTACCTTATTTGACGTTTTAAGTCTACCCGTAGCCGTTTTAGGCTCAAAAATATCGCATTTATTACCAGATAATCGACAAATTTTTAAGTTTATTGTCCGCAGGCTCATGGTCCGTAGGTCATTCTAATTTTTGACCATCGAATCTTGTAGAGGACGATGAGACGTAGCGAACGGTACCTTATTTGACGTTTTAAGTCTACCCGTAGCCGTTTTAGGCTCAAAAATATCGCATTTATTACCAGATAATCGACAAATTTTTAGGTTTATTGAGCGCAGGCTCATAGTGCGTGGGTCATTCTGACTTTTGACCACCGAATCTTGTAGAGGACGATGAGACGTAGCTAACGGTACCTTATTTGACGTTCTAAATCTACCCGTTGCCATTCTAAGATCTAAAATATCGCATTCATTACCAGATAATCGACTAATTTTTAGGTTTATTGACCGCAGGCTCATAGTCCGTGGGTCATTTTAATTTTTGACCATCGAATCTTGTAGAGGACGATGAGGCGGAGCGAACGGTATCTTATTTGACGTTCTAAATCTACCCGTTACCGTTCTAGGATCAAAAATGTCGCATTCATTACCAGATAATCGACAAATGTTTAGGTTTATTGACCGCAGGTTAACAGTCCGTGGGTCATTCTGATTTTTGACCATCGAATCTTGTGGAGGACGATGAGGCGGAGCGAATGGTACCCTATTTGACGTTCTAAGTCTACCCGTAGCCGTTTTAGGCTCTAAAATGTCGCAGACAAATTTTTAGATTTATTGACCGCAGGCTCATAGTCCGTGGGTCATTCTGATTTTTGACCATCGAATCTTGTAGAGGACGATGAGACGTAGCGAACGGTACCTTATTTGACGTTTTAAGTCTACCCGTAGCCGTTTTTGGCTCAAAAATATCGCATTTACTACAAGATAATCGACAAATGTTTAGGTTTATTGACCGCAGGCTCATAGTCCGTGGGTCATTTTAATTTTTGACCATCGAATCTTGTAGAGGACGATGAGGCGGAGCGAACGGTATCTTATTTGACGTTCTAAATCTACCCGTTACCGTTCTAGGATCAAAAATGTCGCATTCATTACCAGATAATCGACAAATGTTTAGGTTTATTGACCGCAGGTTAACAGTCCGTGGGTCGTTCTGATTTTTGACCATCGAATCTTGTGGAGGACGATGAGGCGGAGCGAACGGTACCTTATTTGACGTTCTAAGTCTACCCGTAGCCGTTTTAGGCTCTAAAATATCGCAGACAAATTTTTAGATTTATTGACCGCAGGCTCATAGTCCGTAGGTCATTCTGATTTTTGGCCATCGAATCTTGTAGAGGACGATGCGACGTAGCGAACGGTACCTTATTTGACGTTTTAAGTCTACCCGTAGCCGTTTTAGGCTCAAAAATATCGCATTTATTACCAGATAATCGACAAATTTTTAGGTTTATTGAACGCAGGCTCATAGTCCGTGGGTCATTCTGACTTTTGACCATCGAATCTTCTAGAGGACGATGAGGCGGAGCGAACGGTACCTTAGTTGACGTTCTAAGTCTACCCTTAGCCGTTTTAGGCTCTAAAATATCGCATTTATTACCAGATAATCGACAAATTTTTAGGTTTATTGACCGCAGGCTCATAGTCCGTGGGTCATTCTAATTTTTGACCATCGAGTCTTGTAGAGGACGATGAGACGGAGAGAACGGTACCTTATTTGACGTTCTAAGTCTACCCGTAGCCGTCCTAGGCTAAAAAAAAAGCGCATTTATTACCAGATAATCGACAAATTTTTAAGTTTATTGTCCGCAGGCTCATGGTCCGTAGGTCATTCTGATTTTTGACCATCGAATCTTGTAGAGGACGATGAGACGTAGCGAACGGTACCTTATTTGACGTTTTAAGTCTACCCGTAGCCGTTTTTGGCTCAAAAATATCGCATTTACTACAAGATAATCGACAAATTTTTAGGTTTATTGACCGCAGGCCCATAGTCTGTGGGTCATTCTGATTTTTAACCATCTAATCTTGTAGAGGACGATGAGACGTAGCCAACGGTACCTTATTTGACGTTCTAAGTCTACCCGTAGCCGTTTTACGCTCAAAAATATCGCCTTTATTACAAGATAATCGACAAATTTTTAGTTTTATTGACCGCAGGCCCATAGTCTCTGGTCATTTTGATTTTTGACCATCGAATCTTGTAGAGGACGATGGGGCGGTGCGAACGGTACCTTATTTGACGGTCTAAGTCTACACGTAGCCGTTCTACCATAAAAAATATCGCATTTATTAAAAATAATCGACAAATTTTTTGGTTTATTGACCGCAGGCTCATAGTCCGTTGGTCATTCTGATTTTTGACCATCGAATGTTTTAGAGGACGATGAGACGGAGCGAACGGTACCTTATTTGACGTTCTAAGTCTAAACGCAGCCGCTCTAAGATCAAAAATATTGCATTTATTACCAAATAATCGACAAATGTATAGGTTTATTGACTGCAGGCCCATAGTCTGTCGGTCATTCTGATTTTTGACCATCGTATCTTGTAGAGGACGATGAGACGGAGCAAACGGTACCTTATTTGACGTTCTAAGTCTACACGTAGCCGTTATAAAATCAAAAATATCGCATTTACTACCAGATAATCGACAAATTTTTAGGTTTATTGACCGCAGGCTCATAGTCCGTGGGTCATTCTAATTTTTGACCATCGAATCTTGTAGAGGACGATGAGGCGGAGCGAACGGTACCTTATTTGATGTTCTAAGTCTACCCGTAGCCGTTTTAGGCTCAATAATATCGCATTTATTACCAGATAATCGACAAAGTTTTAGGTTTATTGACCGCAGGCTCATGGTCCGTAGGTCATTCTGATTTTTGACCATCGAATCTTGTAGAGGACGATGAGACGTAGCGAACGGTACCTTATTTGACGTTTTAAGTCTACCCGTAGCCGTTTTAGGCTCAAAAATATCGCATTTATTACCAGATAATCGACAAATTTTTAAGTTTATTGTCCGCAGGCTCATGGTCCGTAGGTCATTCTAATTTTTGACCATCGAATCTTGTAGAGGACGATGAGACGTAGCGAACGGTACCTTATTTGACGTTTTAAGTCTACCCGTAGCCGTTTTAGGCTCAAAAATATCGCATTTATTACCAGATAATCGACAAATTTTTAGGTTTATTGAGCGCAGGCTCATAGTGCGTGGGTCATTCTGACTTTTGACCACCGAATCTTGTAGAGGACGATGAGACGTAGCTAACGGTACCTTATTTGACGTTCTAAATCTACCCGTTGCCATTCTAAGATCTAAAATATCGCATTCATTACCAGATAATCGACTAATTTTTAGGTTTATTGACCGCAGGCTCATAGTCCGTGGGTCATTTTAATTTTTGACCATCGAATCTTGTAGAGGACGATGAGACGGAGCAAACGGTACCTTATTTGACGTTCTAAGTCTACACGTAGCCGTTATAAAATCAAAAATATCGCATTTACTACCAGATAATCGACAAATTTTTAGGTTTATTGACCGCAGGCTCATAGTCCGTGGGTCATTCTAATTTTTGACCATCGAATCTTGTAGAGGACGATGAGGCGGAGCGAACGGTACCTTATTTGATGTTCTAAGTCTACCCGTAGCCGTTTTAGGCTCAATAATATCGCATTTATTACCAGATAATCGACAAAGTTTTAGGTTTATTGACCGCAGGCTCATGGTCCGTAGGTCATTCTGATTTTTGACCATCGAATCTTGTAGAGGACGATGAGACGTAGCGAACGGTACCTTATTTGACGTTTTAAGTCTACCCGTAGCCGTTTTAGGCTCAAAAATATCGCATTTATTACCAGATAATCGACAAATTTTTAAGTTTATTGTCCGCAGGCTCATGGTCCGTAGGTCATTCTAATTTTTGACCATCGAATCTTGTAGAGGACGATGAGACGTAGCGAACGGTACCTTATTTGACGTTTTAAGTCTACCCGTAGCCGTTTTAGGCTCAAAAATATCGCATTTATTACCAGATAATCGACAAATTTTTAGGTTTATTGAGCGCAGGCTCATAGTGCGTGGGTCATTCTGACTTTTGACCACCGAATCTTGTAGAGGACGATGAGACGTAGCTAACGGTACCTTATTTGACGTTCTAAATCTACCCGTTGCCATTCTAAGATCTAAAATATCGCATTCATTACCAGATAATCGACTAATTTTTAGGTTTATTGACCGCAGGCTCATAGTCCGTGGGTCATTTTAATTTTTGACCATCGAATCTTGTAGAGGACGATGAGGCGGAGCGAACGGTATCTTATTTGACGTTCTAAATCTACCCGTTACCGTTCTAGGATCAAAAATGTCGCATTCATTACCAGATAATCGACAAATGTTTAGGTTTATTGACCGCAGGTTAACAGTCCGTGGGTCATTCTGATTTTTGACCATCGAATCTTGTGGAGGACGATGAGGCGGAGCGAATGGTACCCTATTTGACGTTCTAAGTCTACCCGTAGCCGTTTTAGGCTCTAAAATGTCGCAGACAAATTTTTAGATTTATTGACCGCAGGCTCATAGTCCGTGGGTCATTCTGATTTTTGACCATCGAATCTTGTAGAGGACGATGAGACGTAGCGAACGGTACCTTATTTGACGTTTTAAGTCTACCCGTAGCCGTTTTTGGCTCAAAAATATCGCATTTACTACAAGATAATCGACAAATGTTTAGGTTTATTGACCGCAGGCTCATAGTCCGTGGGTCATTTTAATTTTTGACCATCGAATCTTGTAGAGGACGATGAGGCGGAGCGAACGGTATCTTATTTGACGTTCTAAATCTACCCGTTACCGTTCTAGGATCAAAAATGTCGCATTCATTACCAGATAATCGACAAATGTTTAGGTTTATTGACCGCAGGTTAACAGTCCGTGGGTCGTTCTGATTTTTGACCATCGAATCTTGTGGAGGACGATGAGGCGGAGCGAATGGTACCTTATTTGACGTTCTAAGTCTACCCGTAGCCGTTTTAGGCTCTAAAATATCGCAGACAAATTTTTAGATTTATTGACCGCAGGCTAATAGTCCGTAGGTCATTCTGATTTTTGGCCATCGAATCTTGTAGAGGACGATGCGACGTAGCGAACGGTACCTTATTTGACGTTTTAAGTCTACCCGTAGCCGTTTTAGGCTCAAAAATATCGCATTTATTACCAGATAATCGACAAATTTTTAGGTTTATTGAACGCAGGCTCATAGTCCGTGGGTCATTCTGACTTTTGACCATCGAATCTTCTAGAGGACGATGAGGCGGAGCGAACGGTACCTTAGTTGACGTTCTAAGTCTACCCTTAGCCGTTTTAGGCTCTAAAATATCGCATTTATTACCAGATAATCGACAAATTTTTAGGTTTATTGACCGCAGGCTCATAGTCCGTGGGTCATTCTAATTTTTGACCATCGAGTCTTGTAGAGGACGATGAGACGGAGAGAACGGTACCTTATATGACGTTTTAAGTCTACCCGTAGCCGTTTTTGGCTCAAAAATATCGCATTTACTACAAGATAATCGACAAATTTTTAGGTTTATTGACCGCAGGCCCATAGTCTGTGGGTCATTCTGATTTTTGACCATCGAATCTTGTAGAGGACGATGCGATGTAGCGAACGGTACCTTATTTGACGTTTTAAGTCTACCCGTAGACGTTTTAGGCTCAAAAATACCGCATTTATTAGCAGATAATCGACAAATTTTTAGGTTTATTGACCGCAGGCTCATAGTCCGTGGGTCATTCTGACTTTTGACCATCGAATCTTGTAGAGGACGATGAGGCGGAGCGAACGGTACTTTATTTGACGGTCTAAGTCTACACGTAGCCGTTCTAAGATCAAAAATATCGCATTTATTACCTGATAATCGACAAATGTATAGGTTTATTGACCGCAGGCTTATAGTCCATGGGTCATTCTAATTTTTGACCATCGAATCTTGTAGAGAACGATGAGACGTAGCGAACGGTACCTTATTTGACGTTCTAAATCTACCCGCTGCCGTTCTAGGATCAAATATATGGCATTCGTTACCAGATAATCGACAAATTTTTAGGTTTATTGACCGCACGCTCATAGTCCGTGGGTCATTCTAATTTTTGACCATCGAATCTTGTAGAGGAAGATGAGGCGGAGCGAACGGTATCTTATTTGATGTTCTAAGTTTACCGGTAGCCGTTTTAGCTCAATAATATCGCATTTGTTACCAGATAATCGACAAATTTTTAGGTTTATTGACCGCAGGCTCATAGTCCGTGGGTCATTCTAATTTTTGACCATCGAATTTTATAGAGAACGATGAGGCGGAGAGAACGGTACCTTATTTGACGTTCTAAGTCTACCCGTAGCCGTCCTAGGCTCAAAACAAGCGCATTTATTTCCAGATAATCGACAAACTTTTAGGTTTATTGACCACACGCTCATAGTGCGTGGGTCATTCTGACTTTTGACCATCGAATCTTGTAGAGGACCATGAGGCGGAGCGAACTGTATTTTATTTGACGGTCTAAGTCTACACGTAGCCGTTCTAAGATCTAACATATCGCATTTATTACCAGATAATCGACAAATTTTAAGGTTAATTGACTGCAGGCTCATAGTGCGTGGGTCATTCTGATTTTTGACCATCGAATCTTGTAGAGGACGATGAGGCGGAGCGAACGGTATTTTATTTGATGTTCTAAGTCTACCCGTAGCCGTTTTTGGCTCAAAAATATCGCATTTACTACAAGATAATCGACAAATTTTTAGTTTTATTGACCGCAGGCCCATAGTCTGTGGTCATTTTGATTTTTGACCATCGAATCTTGTAGAGTACGATGAGGCGGTGCGAACGGTACCTTATTTGACGGTCTAAGTCTACACGTAGCTGTTTTAACATCAAAAATATCGCATTTATTACCAGATAATCGACAAATTTTTAGTTTTATTGACCGCAGGCCCATAGTCTGTGGTCATTTTGATTTTTGACCATCGAATCTTGTAGAGTACGATGAGGCGGTGCGAACGGTACCTTATTTGACGGTCTAAGTCTACACGTAGCTGTTTTAACATCAAAAATATCGCATTTATTACCAGATAATCGACAAATTTTTAGGTTTATTGACCGCAGGCTCATAGTCCGTTGGTCATTCTGATTTTTGACCATCGAATCTTGTAGAGGACGATGAGGCGGAGCGAACGGTACCTTATTTGACGTTCTAAGTCTACACGCAGCCGCTCTAAGATCACAAATATCGCATTTATTACCAGATAATCGACAAATGTATAGGTTTATTGACCGCAGGCTTATAGTCCATGGGTCATTCTGATTTTTGACCATCGAATCTTGTAGAGGACGATGAGGCGGAGAGAACGGTACCTTATTTGACGTTTTAAGTCTACCCGTAGCCGTCCTAGGCTCAAAACAAAACGCATTTATTACCACATAATCGACAAATTTTTAAGTTTATTGTCCGCAGGCTCATGGTCCGTAGGTCATTCTAATTTTTGACCATCGAATCTTGTAGAGGACGATGAGACGTAGCGAACGGTACCTTATTTGACGTTTTAAGTCTACCCGTAGCCGTTTTAGGCTCAAAAATATCGCATTTATTACCAGATAATCGACAAATTTTTAGGTTTATTGAGCGCAGGCTCATAGTGCGTGGGTCATTCTGACTTTTGACCACCGAATCTTGTAGAGGACGATGAGACGTAGCTAACGGTACCTTATTTGACGTTCTAAATCTACCCGTTGCCATTCTAAGATCTAAAATATCGCATTCATTACCAGATAATCGACTAATTTTTAGGTTTATTGACCGCAGGCTCATAGTCCGTGGGTCATTTTAATTTTTGACCATCGAATCTTGTAGAGGACGATGAGGCGGAGCGAACGGTATCTTATTTGACGTTCTAAATCTACCCGTTACCGTTCTAGGATCAAAAATGTCGCATTCATTACCAGATAATCGACAAATGTTTAGGTTTATTGACCGCAGGTTAACAGTCCGTGGGTCATTCTGATTTTTGACCATCGAATCTTGTGGATGACGATGAGGCGGAGCGAATGCTACCCTATTTGACGTTCTAAGTCTACCCGTAGCCGTTTTAGGCTCTAAAATGTCGCAGACAAATTTTTAGATTTATTGACCGCAGGCTCATAGTCCGTGGGTCATTCTGATTTTTGACCATCGAATCTTGTAGAGGACGATGAGACGTAGCGAACGGTACCTTATTTGACGTTTTAAGTCTACCCGTAGCCGTTTTTGGCTCAAAAATATCGCATTTACTACAAGATAATCGACAAATGTTTAGGTTTATTGACCGCAGGCTCATAGTCCGTGGGTCATTTTAATTTTTGACCATCGAATCTTGTAGAGGACGATGAGGCGGAGCGAACGGTATCTTATTTGACGTTCTAAATCTACCCGTTACCGTTCTAGGATCAAAAATGTCGCATTCATTACCAGATAATCGACAAATGTTTAGGTTTATTGACCGCAGGTTAACAGTCCGTGGGTCATTCTGATTTTTGACCATCGAATCTTGTGGAGGACGATGAGGCGGAGCGAATGGTACCTTATTTGACGTTCTAAGTCTACCCGTAGCCGTTTTAGGCTCTAAAATATCGCAGACAAATTTTTAGATTTATTGACCGCAGGCTCATAGTCCGTAGGTCATTCTGATTTTTGGCCATCGAATCTTGTAGAGGACGATGCGACGTAGCGAACGGTACCTTATTTGACGTTTTAAGTCTACCCGTAGCCGTTTTAGGCTCAAAAATATCGCATTTATTACCAGATAATCGACAAATTTTTAGGTTTATTGAACGCAGGCTCATATTCCGTGGGTCATTCTGACTTTTGACCATCGAATCTTCTAGAGGACGATGAGGCGGAGCGAACGGTACCTTAGTTGACGTTCTAAGTCTACCCTTAGCCGTTTTAGGCTCTAAAATATCGCATTTATTACCAGATAATCGACAAATTTTTAGGTTTATTGACCGCAGGCTCATAGTCCGTGGGTCATTCTAATTTTTGACCATCGAGTCTTGTAGAGGACGATGAGACGGAGAGAACGGTACCTTATTTGACGTTCTAAGTCTACCCGTAGCCGTCCTAGGCTAAAAAAAAAGCGCATTTATTACCAGATAATCGACAAATTTTTAAGTTTATTGTCCGCAGGCTCATGGTCCGTAGGTCATTCTGATTTTTGACCATCGAATCTTGTAGAGGACGATGAGACGTAGCGAACGGTACCTTATTTGACGTTTTAAGTCTACCCGTAGCCGTTTTTGGCTCAAAAATATCGCATTTACTACAAGATAATCGACAAATTTTTAGGTTTATTGACCGCAGGCCCATAGTCTGTGGGTCATTCTGATTTTTAACCATCGAATCTTGTAGAGGACGATGAGACGTAGCCAACGGTACCTTATTTGACGTTCTAAGTCTACCCGTAGCCGTTTTACGCTCAAAAATATCGCCTTTATTACAAGATAATCGACAAATTTTTAGTTTTATTGACCGCAGGCCCATAGTCTCTGGTCATTTTGATTTTTGACCATCGAATCTTGTAGAGGACGATGGGGCGGTGCGAACGGTACCTTATTTGACGGTCTAAGTCTACACGTAGCCGTTCTACCATAAAAAATATCGCATTTATTAAAAATAATCGACAAATTTTTTGGTTTATTGACCGCAGGCTCATAGTCCGTTGGTCATTCTGATTTTTGACCATCGAATGTTTTAGAGGACGATGAGACGGAGCGAACGGTACCTTATTTGACGTTCTAAGTCTAAACGCAGCCGCTCTAAGATCAAAAATATTGCATTTATTACCAAATAATCGACAAATGTATAGGTTTATTGACTGCAGGCCCATAGTCTGTCGGTCATTCTGATTTTTGACCATCGTATCTTGTAGAGGACGATGAGACGGAGCAAACGGTACCTTATTTGACGTTCTAAGTCTACACGTAGCCGTTATAAAATCAAAAATATCGCATTTACTACCAGATAATCGACAAATTTTTAGGTTTATTGACCGCAGGCTCATAGTCCGTGGGTCATTCTAATTTATGACCATCGAATCTTGTAGAGGACGATGAGGCGGAGCGAACGGTACCTTATTTGATGTTCTAAGTCTACCCGTAGCCGTTTTAGGCTCAATAATATCGCATTTATTACCAGATAATCGACAAAGTTTTAGGTTTATTGACCGCAGGCTCATGGTCCGTAGGTCATTCTGATTTTTGACCATCGAATCTTGTAGAGGACGATGAGACGTAGCGAACGGTACCTTATTTGACGTTTTAAGTCTACCCGTAGCCGTTTTAGGCTCAAAAATATCGCATTTATTACCAGATAATCGACAAATTTTTAAGTTTATTGTCCGCAGGCTCATGGTCCGTAGGTCATTCTAATTTTTGACCATCGAATCTTGTAGAGGACGATGAGACGTAGCGAACGGTACCTTATTTGACGTTTTAAGTCTACCCGTAGCCGTTTTAGGCTCAAAAATATCGCATTTACTACAAGATAATCGACAAATGTTTAGGTTTATTGACCGCAGGCTCATAGTCCGTGGGTCATTTTAATTTTTGACCATCGAATCTTGTAGAGGACGATGAGGCGGAGCGAACGGTATCTTATTTGACGTTCTAAATCTACCCGTTACCGTTCTAGGATCAAAAATGTCGCATTCATTACCAGATAATCGACAAATGTTTAGGTTTATTGACCGCAGGTTAACAGTCCGTGGGTCATTCTGATTTTTGACCATCGAATCTTGTGGAGGACGATGAGGCGGAGCGAATGGTACCTTATTTGACGTTCTAAGTCTACCCGTAGCCGTTTTAGGCTCTAAAATATCGCAGACAAATTTTTAGATTTATTGACCGCAGGCTCATAGTCCGTAGGTCATTCTGATTTTTGGCCATCGAATCTTGTAGAGGACGATGCGACGTAGCGAACGGTACCTTATTTGACGTTTTAAGTCTACCCGTAGCCGTTTTAGGCTCAAAAATATCGCATTTATTACCAGATAATCGACAAATTTTTAGGTTTATTGAACGCAGGCTCATAGTCCGTGGGTCATTCTGACTTTTGACCATCGAATCTTCTAGAGGACGATGAGGCGGAGCGAACGGTACCTTAGTTGACGTTCTAAGTCTACCCTTAGCCGTTTTAGGCTCTAAAATATCGCATTTATTACCAGATAATCGACAAATTTTTAGGTTTATTGACCGCAGGCTCATAGTCCGTGGGTCATTCTAATTTTTGACCATCGAGTCTTGTAGAGGACGATGAGACGGAGAGAACGGTACCTTATATGACGTTTTAAGTCTACCCGTAGCCGTTTTTGGCTCAAAAATATCGCATTTACTACAAGATAATCGACAAATTTTTAGGTTTATTGACCGCAGGCCCATAGTCTGTGGGTCATTCTGATTTTTGACCATCGAATCTTGTAGAGGACGATGCGACGTAGCGAACGGTACCTTATTTGACGTTTTAAGTCTACCCGTAGACGTTTTAGGCTCAAAAATACCGCATTTATTAGCAGATAATCGACAAATTTTTAGGTTTATTGACCGCAGGCTCATAGTCCGTGGGTCATTCTGACTTTTGACCATCGAATCTTGTAGAGGACGATGAGGCGGAGCGAACGGTACTTTATTTGACGGTCTAAGTCTACACGTAGCCGTTCTAAGATCAAAAATATCGCATTTATTACCTGATAATCGACAAATGTATAGGTTTATTGACCGCAGGCTTATAGTCCATGGGTCATTCTAATTTTTGACCATCGAATCTTGTAGAGAACGATGAGACGTAGCGAACGGTACCTTATTTGACGTTCTAAATCTACCCGCTGCCGTTCTAGGATCAAATATATGGCATTCGTTACCAGATAATCGACAAATTTTTAGGTTTATTGACCGCACGCTCATAGTCCGTGGGTCATTCTAATTTTTGACCATCGAATCTTGTAGAGGACGATGAGGCGGAGCGAACGGTATCTTATTTGATGTTCTAAGTTTACCGGTAGCCGTTTTAGCTCAATAATATCGCATTTGTTACCAGATAATCGACAAATTTTTAGGTTTATTGACCGCAGGCTCATAGTCCGTGGGTCATTCTAATTTTTGACCATCGAATTTTATAGAGAACGATGAGGCGGAGAGAACGGTACCTTATTTGACGTTCTAAGTCTACCCGTAGCCGTCCTAGGCTCAAAACAAGCGCATTTATTTCCAGATAATCGACAAACTTTTAGGTTTATTGACCACACGCTCATAGTGCGTGGGTCATTCTGACTTTTGACCATCGAATCTTGTAGAGGACCATGAGGCGGAGCGAACTGTATTTTATTTGACGGTCTAAGTCTACACGTAGCCGTTCTAAGATCTAACATATCGCATTTATTACCAGATAATCGACAAATTTTAAGGTTAATTGACTGCAGGCTCATAGTGCGTGGGTCATTCTGATTTTTGACCATCGAATCTTGTAGAGGACGATGAGGCGGAGCGAACGGTATTTTATTTGATGTTCTAAGTCTACCCGTAGCCGTTTTTGGCTCAAAAATATCGCATTTACTACAAGATAATCGACAAATTTTTAGTTTTATTGACCGCAGGCCCATAGTCTGTGGTCATTTTGATTTTTGACCATCGAATCTTGTAGAGTACGATGAGGCGGTGCGAACGGTACCTTATTTGACGGTCTAAGTCTACACGTAGCTGTTTTAACATCAAAAATATCGCATTTATTACCAGATAATCGACAAATTTTTAGTTTTATTGACCGCAGGCCCATAGTCTGTGGTCATTTTGATTTTTGACCATCGAATCTTGTAGAGTACGATGAGGCGGTGCGAACGGTACCTTATTTGACGGTCTAAGTCTACACGTAGCTGTTTTAACATCAAAAATATCGCATTTATTACCAGATAATCGACAAATTTTTAGGTTTATTGACCGCAGGCTCATAGTCCGTTGGTCATTCTGATTTTTGACCATCGAATCTTGTAGAGGACGATGAGGCGGAGCGAACGGTACCTTATATGACGTTCTAAGTCTACACGCAGCCGCTCTAAGATCACAAATATCGCATTTATTACCAGATAATCGACAAATGTATAGGTTTATTGACCGCAGGCTTATAGTCCATGGGTCATTCTGATTTTTGACCATCGAATCTTGTAGAGGACGATGAGGCGGAGAGAACGGTACCTTATTTGACGTTTTAAGTCTACCCGTAGCCGTCCTAGGCTCAAAACAAAACGCATTTATTACCACATAATCGACAAATTTTTAAGTTTATTGTCCGCAGGCTCATGGTCCGTAGGTCATTCTAATTTTTGACCATCGAATCTTGTAGAGGACGATGAGACGTAGCGAACGGTACCTTATTTGACGTTTTAAGTCTACCCGTAGTCGTTTTAGGCTCAAAAATATCGCATTTATTACCAGATAATCGACAAATTTTTAGGTTTATTGAGCGCAGGCTCATAGTGCGTGGGTCATTCTGACTTTTGACCACCGAATCTTGTAGAGGACGATGAGACGTAGCTAACGGTACCTTATTTGACGTTCTAAATCTACCCGTTGCCATTCTAAGATCTAAAATATCGCATTCATTACCAGATAATCGACTAATTTTTAGGTTTATTGACCGCAGGCTCATAGTCCGTGGGTCATTTTAATTTTTGACCATCGAATCTTGTAGAGGACGATGAGGCGGAGCGAACGGTATCTTATTTGACGTTCTAAATCTACCCGTTACCGTTCTAGGATCAAAAATGTCGCATTCATTACCAGATAATCGACAAATGTTTAGGTTTATTGACCGCAGGTTAACAGTCCGTGGGTCATTCTGATTTTTGACCATCGAATCTTGTGGATGACGATGAGGCGGAGCGAATGCTACCCTATTTGACGTTCTAAGTCTACCCGTAGCCGTTTTAGGCTCTAAAATGTCGCAGACAAATTTTTAGATTTATTGACCGCAGGCTCATAGTCCGTGGGTCATTCTGATTTTTGACCATCGAATCTTGTAGAGGACGATGAGACGTAGCGAACGGTACCTTATTTGACGTTTTAAGTCTACCCGTAGCCGTTTTTGGCTCAAAAATATCGCATTTACTACAAGATAATCGACAAATGTTTAGGTTTATTGACCGCAGGCTCATAGTCCGTGGGTCATTTTAATTTTTGACCATCGAATCTTGTAGAGGACGATGAGGCGGAGCGAACGGTATCTTATTTGACGTTCTAAATCTACCCGTTACCGTTCTAGGATCAAAAATGTCGCATTCATTACCAGATAATCGACAAATGTTTAGGTTTATTGACCGCAGGTTAACAGTCCGTGGGTCATTCTGATTTTTGACCATCGAATCTTGTGGAGGACGATGAGGCGGAGCGAATGGTACCTTATTTGACGTTCTAAGTCTACCCGTAGCCGTTTTAGGCTCTAAAATATCGCAGACAAATTTTTAGATTTATTGACCGCAGGCTCATAGTCCGTAGGTCATTCTGATTTTTGGCCATCGAATCTTGTAGAGGACGATGCGACGTAGCGAACGGTACCTTATTTGACGTTTTAAGTCTACCCGTAGCCGTTTTAGGCTCAAAAATATCGCATTTATTACCAGATAATCGACAAATTTTTAGGTTTATTGAACGCAGGCTCATATTCCGTGGGTCATTCTGACTTTTGACCATCGAATCTTCTAGAGGACGATGAGGCGGAGCGAACGGTACCTTAGTTGACGTTCTAAGTCTACCCTTAGCCGTTTTAGGCTCTAAAATATCGCATTTATTACCAGATAATCGACAAATTTTTAGGTTTATTGACCGCAGGCTCATAGTCCGTGGGTCATTCTAATTTTTGACCATCGAGTCTTGTAGAGGACGATGAGACGGAGAGAACGGTACCTTATTTGACGTTCTAAGTCTACCCGTAGCCGTCCTAGGCAAAAAAAAAGCGCATTTATTACCAGATAATCGACAAATTTTTAGGTTTATTGACCGCAGGCCCATAGTCTGTGGGTCATTCTGATTTTTAACCATCGAATCTTGTAGAGGACGATGAGACGTAGCCAACGGTACCTTATTTGACGTTCTAAGTCTACCCGTAGCCGTTCTACGCTCAAAAATATCGCCTTTATTACAAGATAATCGACAAATTTTTAGTTTTATTGACCGCAGGCCCATAGTCTCTGGTCATTTTGATTTTTGACCATCGAATCTTGTAGAGGACGATGGGGCGGTGCGAACGGTACCTTATTTGACGGTCTAAGTCTAAACGCAGCCGCTCTAAGATCAAAAATATTGCATTTATTACCAAATAATCGACAAATGTATAGGTTTATTGACTGCAGGCCCATAGTCTGTCGGTCATTCTGATTTTTGACCATCGTATCTTGTAGAGGACGATGAGACGGAGCAAACGGTACCTTATTTGACGTTCTAAGTCTACACGTAGCCGTTATAAAATCAAAAATATCGCATTTACTACCAGATAATCGACAAATTTTTAGGTTTATTGACCGCAGGCTCATAGTCCGTGGGTCATTCTAATTTTTGACCATCGAATCTTGTAGAGGACGATGAGGCGGAGCGAACGGTACCTTATTTGATGTTCTAAGTCTACCCGTAGCCGTTTTAGGCTCAATAATATCGCATTTATTACCAGATAATCGACAAAGTTTTAGGTTTATTGACCGCAGGCTCATGGTCCGTAGGTCATTCTGATTTTTGACCATCGAATCTTGTAGAGGACGATGAGACGTAGCGAACGGTATTTTATTTGACGGTCTAAGTCTACACGTAGCCGTTCTAAGAACAATCATATCGCATTTATTACCAGATAATCGACAAATTTTTAGGTTTATTGAACGCAGGCTCATGGTCCGTAGGTCATTCTGATTTTTGACCATCGAATCTTGTAGAGGACGATGAGACGTAGCGAACGGTACCTTATTTGACGTTTTAAGTCTACCCGTAGCCGTTTTAGGCTCAAAAATATCGCATTTATTACCAGATAATCTACAAATTTTTAGGTTTATTGAACGCAGGCTCATAGTCCGTGGGTCATTCTGACTTTTGACCATCGAATCTTCTAGAGGACGATGAGGCGGAGCGAACGGTACCTTAGTTGACGTTCTAAGTCTACCCTTAGCCGTTTTAGGCTCTAAAATATCGCATTTATTACCAGATAATCGACAAATTTTTAGGTTTATTGACCGCAGGCTCATAGTCCGTGGGTCATTCTAATTTTTGACCATCGAGTCTTGTAGAGGACGATGAGACGGAGAGAACGGTACCTTATATGACGTTTTAAGTCTACCCGTAGCCGTTTTTGGCTCAAAAATATCGCATTTACTACAAGATAATCGACAAATTTTTAGGTTTATTGACCGCAGGCCCATAGTCTGTGGGTCATTCTGATTTTTGACCATCGAATCTTGTAGAGGACGATGAGACGTAGCCAACGGTACCTTATTTGACGTTCTAAGTCTACCCGTAGCCGTTTTACGCTCAAAAATATCGCCTTTATTACAAGATAATCGACAAATTTTTAGTTTTATTGACCGCAGGCCCATAGTCTCTGGTCATTTTGATTTTTGACCATCGAATCTTGTAGAGGACGATGGGGCGGTGCGAACGGTACCTTATTTGACGGTCTAAGTCTACACGTAGCCGTTCTACCATAAAAAATATCGCATTTATTAAAAATAATCGACAAATTTTTTGGTTTATTGACCGCAGGCTCATAGTGCGTTGGTCATTCTGATGTTTGACCATCGAATCTTGTAGAGGACGATGAGGCGGAGCGAACGGTATTTTATTTGATGTTCTAAGTCTACCCGTAGCCGTTTTTGGCTCAAAAATATCGCATTTACTACAAGATAATCGACAAATTTTTAGTTTTATTGACCGCAGGCTCATAGTCTGTGGTCATTTTCATTTTTGACCATCGAATCTTGTAGAGGACGATGAGGCGGTGCGAACGGTACCTTATTTGAAGGTCTAAGTCTACACGTAGCTGTTTTAACATCAAAAATATCGCATTTATTACCAGATAATCGACAAATTTTTAGTTTTATTGACCGCAGGCCCATAGTCTGTGGTCATTTTGATTTTTGACCATCGAATCTTGTAGAGTACGATGAGGCGGTGCGAACGGTACCTTATTTGACGGTCTAAGTCTACACGTAGCTGTTTTAACATCAAAAATATCGCATTTATTACCAGATAATCGACAAATTTTTAGGTTTATTGACCGCAGGCTCATAGTCCGTTGGTCATTCTGATTTTTGACCATCGAATCTTGTAGAGGACGATGAGACGGAGCGAACGGTACCTTATTTGAAGTTTTAAGTCTACACGCAGCCGCTCTAAGATCACAAATATCGCATTTATTACCAGATAATCGACAAATGTATAGGTTTATTGACCGCAGGCTTATAGTCCATGGGTCATTCTGATTTTTGACCATCGAATCTTGTAGAGGACGATGAGGCGGAGAGAACGGTAACTTATTTGACGTTTTAAGTCTACCCGTAGCCGTCCTAGGCTCAAAACAAAACGCATTTATTACCACATAATCGACAAATTTTTAAGTTTATTGTCCGCAGGCTCATGGTCCGTAGGTCATTCTGATTTTTGACCATCGAATCTTGTAGAGGACGATGAGACGTAGCGAACGGTACCTTATTTGACGTTTTAAGTCTACCCGTAGCCGTTTTTGGCTCAAAAATATCGCATTTACTACAAGATAATCGACAAATTTTTAGGTTTATTGACCACAGGCCCATAGTCTGTGGGTCATTCTGATTTTTGACCATCGAATCTTGTAGAGGACGATGGGGCGGTGCGAACGGTACCTTATTTGACGGTCTAAGTCTACACGTAGCCGTTCTACCATAAAAAATATCGCATTTATTAAAAGATAATCGACAAATTTTTTGGTTTATTGACCGCAGGCTCATAGTCCGTTGGTCATTCTGATTTTTGACCATCGAATGTTTTAGAGGACGATGAGACGGAGCGAACGGTACCTTATTTGACGTTCTAAGTCTAAACGCAGCCGCTCTAAGATCAAAAATATTGCATTTATTACCAAATAATCGACAAATGTATAGGTTTATTGACTGCAGGCCCATAGTCTGTCGGTCATTCTGATTTTTGACCATCGTATCTTGTAGAGGACGATGAGACGGAGCAAACGGTACCTTATTTGACGTTCTAAGTCTACACGTAGCCGTTATAAAATCAATAATATCGCATTTATTACCAGATAATCGACAAAGTTTTAGGTTTATTGACCGCAGGCTCATGGTCCGTAGGTCATTCTGATTTTTGACCATCGAATCTTGTAGAGGACGATGAGACGTAGCGAACGGTACCTTATTTGACGTTTTAAGTCTACCCGTAGCCGTTTTAGGCTCAAAAATATCGCATTTATTACCAGATAATCGACAAATTTTTAGGTTTATTGACCGCAGGCTCATAGTGCGTGGGTCATTCTGACTTTTGACCATCGAATCTTGTAGAGGACGATGAGGCGGAGCGAACTGTATTTTATTTGACGGTCTAAGTCTACACGTAGCCGTTCTAAGAACAATCATATCGCATTTATTACCAGATAATCGACAAATTTTTAGGTTTATTGAACGCAGGCTCATGGTCCGTAGGTCATTCTGATTTTTGACCATCGAATCTTGTAGAGGACGATGAGACGTAGCGAACGGTACCTTATTTGACGTTTTAAGTCTACCCGTAGCCGTTTTAGGCTCAAAAATATCGCATTTATTACCAGATAATCTACAAATTTTTAGGTTTATTGACCGCAGGCTCATAGTCCGTGGGTCATTCTGATTTTTGACCATCGAATCTTGTGGAGGACGATGAGGCGGAGCGAACGGTACCTTATTTGACGTTCTAAGTCTACCCGTAGCCGTTTTAGGCTCTAAAATATCGCATTTATTACCAGATAATCGACAAATTTTTAGATTTATTGACCGCAGGCTCATAGTCGGTAGGTCATTCTGATTTTTGGTTATCGAATGTTGTAGAGGACGATGAGACGGAGCGAACTGTACCTTATTTGACGTTGTAAGTCTACCCGTAGCCGTTCTAGGCTCAAAAATAGCGCATTTATTACCAGATAATCGACAAACTTTTAGGTTTATTGACCGCAGGCTCATAGTCCGTTGGTCATTCTGATTTTTGACCATCGAATCTTGTAGAGGACGATGCGACGTAGCGAACGGTACCTTATTTGACGTTTTAAGTCTACCCGTAGACGTTTTAGGCTCAAAAATACCGCATTTATTAGCAGATAATCGACAAATGTTTAGGTTTATTGACCGCAGGCTCATAGTCCGTGGGTCATTCTGACTTTTGACCATCGAATCTTGTAGAGGACGATGAGGCGGAGCGAACGGTACTTTATTTGACGGTCTAAGTCTACACGTAGCCGTTCTAAGATCAAAAATATCGCATTTATTACCTGATAATCGACAAATGTATAGGTTTATTGACCGCAGGCTTATAGTCCATGGGTCATTCTAATTTTTGACCATCGAATCTTGTAGAGAACGATGAGACGTAGCGAACGGTACCTTATTTGACGTTCTAAATCTACCCGCTGCCGTTCTAGGATCAAATATATGGCATTCGTTACCAGATAATCGACAAATTTTTAGGTTTATTGACCGCACGCTCATAGTCCGTGGGTCATTCTAATTTTTGACCATCGAATCTTGTAGAGGACGATGAGGCGGAGCGAACGGTATCTTATTTGATGTTCTAAGTTTACCGGTAGCCGTTTTAGCTCAATAATATCGCATTTATTACCAGATAATCGACAAATTTTTAGGTTTATTGACCGCAGGCTCATGGTCCGTAGGTCATTCTGATTTTTGACCATCGAATCTTGTAGAGGACGATGAGACGTAGCGAACGGTACCTTATTTGACGTTTTAAGTCTACCCGTAGCCGTTTTAGGCTCAAAAATATCGCATTTATTACCAGATAATCTACAAATTTTTAGGTTTATTGACCGCAGGCTCATAGTCCGTGGGTCATTCTGATTTTTGACCATCGAATCTTGTGGAGGACGATGAGGCGGAGCGAACGGTAACTTATTTGACGTTCTAAGTCTACCCGTAGCCGTTTTAGGCTCTAAAATATCGCATTTATTACCAGATAATCGACAAATTTTTAGATTTATTGACCGCAGGCTCATAGTCGGTAGGTCATTCTGATTTTTGGCCATCGAATCTTGTAGAGGACGATGAGACGGAGCGAACTGTACTTTATTTGACGTTGTAAGTCTACCCGTAGCCGTTCTAGGCTCAAAAATAGCGCATTTATTACCAGATAATCGACAAACTTTTAGGTTTATTGACCGCAGGCTCATAGTCCGTGGGTCATTCTGACTTTTGACCATCGAATCTTGTAGAGGACGATGCGACGTAGCGAACGGTACCTTATTTGACGTTTTAAGTCTACCCGTAGACGTTTTAGGCTCAAAAATACCGCATTTATTAGCAGATAATCGACAAATTTTTAGGTTTATTGACCGCAGGCTCATAGTCCGTGGGTCATTCTGACTTTTGACCATCGAATCTTGTAGAGGACGATGAGGCGGAGCGAACGGTACTTTATTTGACGGTCTAAGTCTACACGTAGCCGTTCTAAGATCAAAAATATCGCATTTATTACCTGATAATCGACAAATGTATAGGTTTATTGACCGCAGGCTTATAGTCCATGGGTCATTCTAATTTTTGACCATCGAATCTTGTAGAGAACGATGAGACGTAGCGAACGGTACCTTATTTGACGTTCTAAATCTACCCGCTGCCGTTCTAGGATCAAATATATGGCATTCGTTACCAGATAATCGACAAATTTTTAGGTTTATTGACCGCACGCTCATAGTCCGTGGGTCATTCTAATTTTTGACCATCGAATTTTATAGAGAACGATGAGGCGGAGAGAACGGTACCTTATTTGACGTTCTAAGTCTACCCGTAGCCGTCCTAGGCTCAAAACAAGCGCATTTATTACCAGATAATCGACAAACTTTTAGGTTTATTGACCGCACGCTCATAGTGCGTGGGTCATTCTGACTTTTGACCATCGAATCTTGTAGAGGACCATGAGGCGGAGCGAACTGTATTTTATTTGACGGTCTAAGTCTACACGTAGCCGTTCTAAGATCTAACATATCGCATTTATTACCAGATAATCGACAAATTTTAAGGTTTATTGACTGCAGGCTCATAGTGCGTTGGTCATTCTGATTTTTGACCATCGAATCTCGTAGAGGACGATGAGGCGGAGCGAACGGTATTTTATTTGATGTTCTAAGACTACCCGTAGCCGTTTTTGGCTCAAAAATATCGCATTTACTACAAGATAATCGACAAATTTTTAGTTTTATTGACCGCAGGCTCAGAGTCTGTGGTCATTTTCATTTTTGACCATCGAATCTTGTAGAGGACGATGAGGCGGTGCGAACGGTAACTTATTTGAAGGTCTAAGTCTACACGTAGCTGTTTTAACATCAAAAATATCGCATTTATTACCAGATAATCGACAAATTTTCAGTTTTATTGACCGCAGGCCCATAGTCTGTGGTCATTTTGATTTTTGACCATCGAATCTTGTAGAGTACGATGAGGCGGTGCGAACGGTACCTTATTTGACGGTCTAAGTCTACACGTAGCTGTTTTAACATCAAAAATATCGCATTTATTACCAGATAATCGACAAATTTTTAGGTTTATTGACCGCAGGCTCATAGTCCGTTGGTCATTCTGATTTTTGACCATCGAATCTTGTAGAGGACGATGAGACGGAGCGAACGGTACCTTATTTGACGTTCTAAGTCTACACGCAGCCGCTCTAAGATCACAAATATCGCATTTATTACCAGATAATCGACAAATGTATAGGTTTATTGACCGCAGGCTTATAGTCCATGGGTCATTCTGATTTTTGACCATCGAATCTTGTAGAGGACGATGAGGCGGAGAGAACGGTAACTTATTTGACGTTTTAAGTCTACCCGTAGCCGTCCTAGGCTCAAAGCAAAACGCATTTATTACCACATAATCGACAAATTTTTAAGTTTATTGTCCGCAGGCTCATGGTCCGTAGGTCATTCTGATTTTTGACCATCGAATCTTGTAGAGGACGATGAGACGTAGCGGACGGTACCTTATTTGACGTTTTAAGTCTACCCGTAGCCGTTTTTGGCTCAAAAATATCGCATTTACTACAAGATAATCGATAAATTTTTAGGTTTATTGACCGCAGGCCCATAGTCTGTGGGTCATTCTGATTTTTGACCATCGAATCTTGTAGAGGACGATGAGACGTAGCCAACGGTACCTTATTTGACGTTCTAAGTCTACCCGTAGCCGTTTTACGCTCAAAAATATCGCCTTTATTACAAGATAATCGACAAATTTTTAGTTTTATTGACCGCAGGCCCATAGTCTCTGGTCATTTTGATTTTTGACCATCGAATCTTGTAGAGGACGATGGGGCGGTGCGAACGGTACCTTATTTGACGGTCTAAGTCTACACGTAGCCGTTCTACCATAAAAAATATCGCATTTATTAAAAGATAATCGACAAATTTTTTGGTTTATTGACCGCAGGCTCATAGTCCGTTGGTCATTCTGATTTTTGACCATCGAATGTTTTAGAGGACGATGAGACGGAGCGAACGATACCTTATTTGACGTTCTAAGTCTAAACGCAGCCGCTCTAAGATCAAAAATATTGCATTTATTACCAAATAATCGACAAATGTATAGGTTTATTGACTGCAGGCCCATAGTCTGTCGGTCATTCTGATTTTTGACCATCGTATCTTGTAGAGGACGATGAGACGGAGCAAACGGTACCTTATTTGACGTTCTAAGTCTACACGTAGCCGTTATAAAATCAAAAATATCGCATTTACTACCAGATAATCGACAAATTTTTAGGTTTATTGACCGCAGGCTCATAGTCCGTGGGTCATTCTAATTTTTGACCATCGAATCTTGTAGAGGACGATGGGGCGGTGCGAACGGTACCTTATTTGACGGTCTAAGTCTACACGTAGCCGTTCTACCATAAAAAATATCGCATTTATTAAAAGATAATCGACAAATTTTTTGGTTTATTGACCGCAGGCTCATAGTCCGTTGGTCATTCTGATTTTTGACCATCGAATGTTTTAGAGGACGATGAGGCGGAGCGAACGGTACCTTATTTGATGTTCTAAGTCTACCCGTAGCCGTTTTAGGCTCAATAATATCGCATTTATTACCAGATAATCGACAAAGTTTTAGGTTTATTGACCGCAGGCTCATGGTCCGTAGGTCATTCTGATTTTTGACCATCGAATCTTGTAGAGGACGATGAGACGTAGCGAACGGTACCTTATTTGACGTTTTAAGTCTACCCGTAGCCGTTTTAGGCTCAAAAATATCGCATTTATTACCAGATAATCTACAAATTTTTAGGTTTATTGACCGCAGGCTCATAGTCCGTGGGTCATTCTGATTTTTGACCATCGAATCTTGTGGAGGACGATGAGGCGGAGCGAACGGTAACTTATTTGACGTTCTAAGTCTACCCGTAGCCGTTTTAGGCTCTAAAATATCGCATTTATTACCAGATAATCGACAAATTTTTAGATTTATTGACCGCAGGCTCATAGTCGGTAGGTCATTCTGATTTTTGGCCATCGAATCTTGTAGAGGACGATGAGACGGAGCGAACTGTACTTTATTTGACGTTGTAAGTCTACCCGTAGCCGTTCTAGGCTCAAAAATAGCGCATTTATTACCAGATAATCGACAAACTTTTAGGTTTATTGACCGCAGGCTCATAGTCCGTGGGTCATTCTGACTTTTGACCATCGAATCTTGTAGAGGACGATGCGACGTAGCGAACGGTACCTTATTTGACGTTTTAAGTCTACCCGTAGACGTTTTAGGCTCAAAAATACCGCATTTATTAGCAGATAATCGACAAATTTTTAGGTTTATTGACCGCAGGCTCATAGTCCGTGGGTCATTCTGACTTTTGACCATCGAATCTTGTAGAGGACGATGAGGCGGAGCGAACGGTACTTTATTTGACGGTCTAAGTCTACACGTAGCCGTTCTAAGATCAAAAATATCGCATTTATTACCTGATAATCGACAAATGTATAGGTTTATTGACCGCAGGCTTATAGTCCATGGGTCATTCTAATTTTTGACCATCGAATCTTGTAGAGAACGATGAGACGTAGCGAACGGTACCTTATTTGACGTTCTAAATCTACCCGCTGCCGTTCTAGGATCAAATATATGGCATTCGTTACCAGATAATCGACAAATTTTTAGGTTTATTGACCGCACGCTCATAGTCCGTGGGTCATTCTAATTTTTGACCATCGAATTTTATAGAGAACGATGAGGCGGAGAGAACGGTACCTTATTTGACGTTCTAAGTCTACCCGTAGCCGTCCTAGGCTCAAAACAAGCGCATTTATTACCAGATAATCGACAAACTTTTAGGTTTATTGACCGCACGCTCATAGTGCGTGGGTCATTCTGACTTTTGACCATCGAATCTTGTAGAGGACCATGAGGCGGAGCGAACTGTATTTTATTTGACGGTCTAAGTCTACACGTAGCCGTTCTAAGATCTAACATATCGCATTTATTACCAGATAATCGACAAATTTTAAGGTTTATTGACTGCAGGCTCATAGTGCGTTGGTCATTCTGATTTTTGACCATCGAATCTCGTAGAGGACGATGAGGCGGAGCGAACGGTATTTTATTTGATGTTCTAAGACTACCCGTAGCCGTTTTTGGCTCAAAAATATCGCATTTACTACAAGATAATCGACAAATTTTTAGTTTTATTGACCGCAGGCTCAGAGTCTGTGGTCATTTTCATTTTTGACCATCGAATCTTGTAGAGGACGATGAGGCGGTGCGAACGGTAACTTATTTGAAGGTCTAAGTCTACACGTAGCTGTTTTAACATCAAAAATATCGCATTTATTACCAGATAATCGACAAATTTTCAGTTTTATTGACCGCAGGCCCATAGTCTGTGGTCATTTTGATTTTTGACCATCGAATCTTGTAGAGTACGATGAGGCGGTGCGAACGGTACCTTATTTGACGGTCTAAGTCTACACGTAGCTGTTTTAACATCAAAAATATCGCATTTATTACCAGATAATCGACAAATTTTTAGGTTTATTGACCGCAGGCTCATAGTCCGTTGGTCATTCTGATTTTTGACCATCGAATCTTGTAGAGGACGATGAGACGGAGCGAACGGTACCTTATTTGACGTTCTAAGTCTACACGCAGCCGCTCTAAGATCACAAATATCGCATTTATTACCAGATAATCGACAAATGTATAGGTTTATTGACCGCAGGCTTATAGTCCATGGGTCATTCTGATTTTTGACCATCGAATCTTGTAGAGGACGATGAGGCGGAGAGAACGGTAACTTATTTGACGTTTTAAGTCTACCCGTAGCCGTCCTAGGCTCAAAGCAAAACGCATTTATTACCACATAATCGACAAATTTTTAAGTTTATTGTCCGCAGGCTCATGGTCCGTAGGTCATTCTGATTTTTGACCATCGAATCTTGTAGAGGACGATGAGACGTAGCGGACGGTACCTTATTTGACGTTTTAAGTCTACCCGTAGCCGTTTTTGGCTCAAAAATATCGCATTTACTACAAGATAATCGATAAATTTTTAGGTTTATTGACCGCAGGCCCATAGTCTGTGGGTCATTCTGATTTTTGACCATCGAATCTTGTAGAGGACGATGAGACGTAGCCAACGGTACCTTATTTGACGTTCTAAGTCTACCCGTAGCCGTTTTACGCTCAAAAATATCGCCTTTATTACAAGATAATCGACAAATTTTTAGTTTTATTGACCGCAGGCCCATAGTCTCTGGTCATTTTGATTTTTGACCATCGAATCTTGTAGAGGACGATGGGGCGGTGCGAACGGTACCTTATTTGACGGTCTAAGTCTACACGTAGCCGTTCTACCATAAAAAATATCGCATTTATTAAAAGATAATCGACAAATTTTTTGGTTTATTGACCGCAGGCTCATAGTCCGTTGGTCATTCTGATTTTTGACCATCGAATGTTTTAGAGGACGATGAGACGGAGCGAACGATACCTTATTTGACGTTCTAAGTCTACACGTAGCCGTTATAAAATCAAAAATATCGCATTTACTACCAGATAATCGACAAATTTTTAGGTTTATTGACCGCAGGCTCATAGTCCGTGGGTCATTCTAATTTTTGACCATCGAATCTTGTAGAGGACGATGGGGCGGTGCGAACGGTACCTTATTTGACGGTCTAAGTCTACACGTAGCCGTTCTACCATAAAAAATATCGCATTTATTAAAAGATAATCGACAAATTTTTTGGTTTATTGACCGCAGGCTCATAGTCCGTTGGTCATTCTGATTTTTGACCATCGAATGTTTTAGAGGACGATGAGGCGGAGCGAACGGTACCTTATTTGATGTTCTAAGTCTACCCGTAGCCGTTTTAGGCTCAATAATATCGCATTTATTACCAGATAATCGACAAAGTTTTAGGTTTATTGACCGCAGGCTCATGGTCCGTAGGTCATTCTGATTTTTGACCATCGAATCTTGTAGAGGACGATGAGACGTAGCGAACGGTACCTTATTTGACGTTTTAAGTCTACCCGTAGCCGTTTTAGGCTCAAAAATATCGCATTTATTACCAGATAATCGACAAATTTTTAGGTTTATTGACCGCAGGCTCATAGTGCGTGGGTCATTCTGATTTTTGACCATCGAATCTTGTAGAGGACGATGAGGCGGAGCGAACTGTATTTTATTTGACGGTCTAAGTCTACACGTAGCCGTTCTAAGAACAATCATATCGCATTTATTACCAGATAATCGACAAATTTTTAGGTTTATTGAACGCAGGCTCATGGTCCGTAGGTCATTCTGATTTTTGACCATCGAATCTTGTAGAGGACGATGAGACGTAGCGAACGGTACCTTATTTGACGTTTTAAGTCTACCCGTAGCCGTTTTAGGCTCAAAAATATCGCATTTATTACCAGATAATCTACAAATTTTTAGGTTTATTGACCGCAGGCTCATAGTCCGTAGGTCATTCTGATTTTTGGCCATCGAATCTTGTAGAGGACGATGCGACGTAGCGAACGGTACCTTATTTGACGTTTTAAGTCTACCCGTAGCCGTTTTAGGCTCAAAAATATCGCATTTATTACCAGATAATCGAAAAATTTTTAGGTTTATTGAACGCAGGCTCATAGTCCGTGGGTCATTCTGACTTTTGACCATCGAATCTTCTAGAGGACGATGAGGCGGAGCGAACGGTACCTTAGTTGACGTTCTAAGTCTACCCTTAGCCGTTTTAGGCTCTAAAATATCGCATTTATTACCAGATAATCGACAAATTTTTAGGTTTATTGACCGCAGGCTCATAGTCCGTGGGTCATTCTAATTTTTGACCATCGAGTCTTGTAGAGGACGATGAGACGGAGAGAACGGTACCTTATATGACGTTTTAAGTCTACCCGTAGCCGTTTTTGGCTCAAAAATATCGCATTTACTACAAGATAATCGACAAATTTTTAGGTTTATTGACCGCAGGCCCATAGTCTGTGGGTCATTCTGATTTTTGACCATCGAATCTTGTAGAGGACGATGAGACGTAGCCAACGGTACCTTATTTGACGTTCTAAGTCTACCCGTAGCCGTTTTACGCTCAAAAATATCGCCTTTATTACAAGATAATCGACAAATTTTTAGTTTTATTGACCGCAGGCCCATAGTCTCTGGTCATTTTGATTTTTGACCATCGAATCTTGTAGAGGACGATGGGGCGGTGCGAACGGTACCTTATTTGACGGTCTAAGTCTACACGTAGCCGTTCTACCATAAAAAATATCGCATTTATTAAAAATAATCGACAAATTTTTTGGTTTATTGACCGCAGGCTCATAGTGCGTTGGTCATTCTGATGTTTGACCATCGAATCTTGTAGAGGACGATGAGGCGGAGCGAACGGTATTTTATTTGATGTTCTAAGTCTACCCGTAGCCGTTTTTGGCTCAAAAATATCGCATTTACTACAAGATAATCGACAAATTTTTAGTTTTATTGACCGCAGGCTCATAGTCTGTGGTCATTTTCATTTTTGACCATCGAATCTTGTAGAGGACGATGAGGCGGTGCGAACGGTACCTTATTTGAAGGTCTAAGTCTACACGTAGCTGTTTTAACATCAAAAATATCGCATTTATTACCAGATAATCGACAAATTTTTAGTTTTATTGACCGCAGGCCCATAGTCTGTGGTCATTTTGATTTTTGACCATCGAATCTTGTAGAGTACGATGAGGCGGTGCGAACGGTACCTTATTTGACGGTCTAAGTCTACACGTAGCTGTTTTAACATCAAAAATATCGCATTTATTACCAGATAATCGACAAATTTTTAGGTTTATTGACCGCAGGCTCATAGTCCGTTGGTCATTCTGATTTTTGACCATCGAATCTTGTAGAGGACGATGAGACGGAGCGAACGGTACCTTATTTGACGTTTTAAGTCTACACGCAGCCGCTCTAAGATCACAAATATCGCATTTATTACCAGATAATCGACAAATGTATAGGTTTATTGACCGCAGGCTTATAGTCCATGGGTCATTCTGATTTTTGACCATCGAATCTTGTAGAGGACGATGAGGCGGAGAGAACGGTAACTTATTTGACGTTTTAAGTCTACCCGTAGCCGTCCTAGGCTCAAAACAAAACGCATTTATTACCACATAATCGACAAATTTTTAAGTTTATTGTCCGCAGGCTCATGGTCCGTAGGTCATTCTGATTTTTGACCATCGAATCTTGTAGAGGACGATGAGACGTAGCGAACGGTACCTTATTTGACGTTTTAAGTCTACCCGTAGCCGTTTTTGGCTCAAAAATATCGCATTTACTACAAGATAATCGACAAATTTTTAGGTTTATTGACCGCAGGCCCATAGTCTGTGGGTCATTCTGATTTTTGACCATCGAATCTTGTAGAGGACGATGAGACGTAGCCAACGGTACCTTATTTGACGTTCTAAGTCTACCCGTAGCCGTTTTACGCTCAAAAATATCGCCTTTATTACAAGATAATCGACAAATGTTTAGTTTTATTGACCGCAGGCCCATAGTCTCTGGTCATTTTGATTTTTGACCATCGAATCTTGTAGAGGACGATGGGGCGGTGCGAACGGTACCTTATTTGACGGTCTAAGTCTACACGTAGCCGTTCTACCATAAAAAATATCGCATTTATTAAAAGATAATCGACAAATTTTTTGGTTTATTGACCGCAGGCTCATAGTCCGTTGGTCATTCTGATTTTTGACCATCGAATGTTTTAGAGGACGATGAGACGGAGCGAACGGTACCTTATTTGACGTTCTAAGTCTAAACGCAGCCGCTCTAAGATCAAAAATATTGCATTTATTACCAAATAATCGACAAATTTTTAGGTTTATTGACCGCAGGCTCATAGTCCGTGGGTCATTCTAATTTTTGACCATCGAATCTTGTAGAGGACGATGAGGCGGAGCGAACGGTACCTTATTTGATGTTCTAAGTCTACCCGTAGCCGTTTTAGGCTCAATAATATCGCATTTATTACCAGATAATCGACAAAGTTTTAGGTTTATTGACCGCAGGCTCATGGTCCGTAGGTCATTCTGATTTTTGACCATCGAATCTTGTAGAGGACGATGAGACGTAGCGAACGGTACCTTATTTGACGTTTTAAGTCTACCCGTAGCCGTTTTAGGCTCAAAAATATCGCATTTATTACCAGATAATCGACAAATTTTTAGGTTTATTGACCGCAGGCTCATAGTGCGTGGGTCATTCTGACTTTTGACCATCGAATCTTGTAGAGGACGATGAGGCGGAGCGAACTGTATTTTATTTGACGGTCTAAGTCTACACGTAGCCGTTCTAAGAACAATCATATTGCATTTATTACCAGATAATCGACAAATTTTTAGGTTTATTGAACGCAGGCTCATGGTCCGTAGGTCATTCTGATTTTTGACCATCGAATCTTGTAGAGGACGATGAGACGTAGCGAACGGTACCTTATTTGACGTTTTAAGTCTACCCGTAGCCGTTTTAGGCTCAAAAATATCGCATTTATTACCAGATAATCTACAAATTTTTAGGTTTATTGACCGCAGGCTCATAGTCCGTGGGTCATTCTGATTTTTGACCATCGAATCTTGTGGAGGACGATGAGGCGGAGCGAACGGTACCTTATTTGACGTTCTAAGTCTACCCGTAGCCGTTTTAGGCTCTAAAATATCGCATTTATTACCAGATAATCGACAAATTTTTAGATTTATTGACCGCAGGCTCATAGTCGGTAGGTCATTCTGATTTTTGGTTATCGAATGTTGTAGAGGACGATGAGACGGAGCGAACTGTACCTTATTTGACGTTGTAAGTCTACCCGTAGCCGTTCTAGGCTCAAAAATAGCGCATTTATTACCAGATAATCGACAAACTTTTAGGTTTATTGACCGCAGGCTCATAGTCCGTTGGTCATTCTGATTTTTGACCATCGAATCTTGTAGAGGACGATGCGACGTAGCGAACGGTACCTTATTTGACGTTTTAAGTCTACCCGTAGACGTTTTAGGCTCAAAAATACCGCATTTATTAGCAGATAATCGACAAATTTTTAGGTTTATTGACCGCAGGCTCATAGTCCGTGGGTCATTCTGACTTTTGACCATCGAATCTTGTAGAGGACGATGAGGCGGAGCGAACGGTACTTTATTTGACGGTCTAAGTCTACACGTAGCCGTTCTAAGATCAAAAATATCGCATTTATTACCTGATAATCGACAAATGTATAGGTTTATTGACCGCAGGCTTATAGTCCATGGGTCATTCTAATTTTTGACCATCGAATCTTGTAGAGAACGATGAGACGTAGCGAACGGTACCTTATTTGACGTTCTAAATCTACCCGCTGCCGTTCTAGGATCAAATATATGGCATTCGTTACCAGATAATCGACAAATTTTTAGGTTTATTGACCGCACGCTCATAGTCCGTGGGTCATTCTAATTTTTGACCATCGAATCTTGTAGAGGACGATGAGGCGGAGCGAACGGTATCTTATTTGATGTTCTAAGTTTACCGGTAGCCGTTTTAGCTCAATAATATCGCATTTATTACCAGATAATCGACAAATTTTTAGGTTTATTGACCGCAGGCTCATGGTCCGTAGGTCATTCTGATTTTTGACCATCGAATCTTGTAGAGGACGATGAGACGTAGCGAACGGTACCTTATTTGACGTTTTAAGTCTACCCGTAGCCGTTTTAGGCTCAAAAATATCGCATTTATTACCAGATAATCTACAAATTTTTAGGTTTATTGACCGCAGGCTCATAGTCCGTGGGTCATTCTGATTTTTGACCATCGAATCTTGTGGAGGACGATGAGGCGGAGCGAACGGTAACTTATTTGACGTTCTAAGTCTACCCGTAGCCGTTTTAGGCTCTAAAATATCGCATTTATTACCAGATAATCGACAAATTTTTAGATTTATTGACCGCAGGCTCATAGTCGGTAGGTCATTCTGATTTTTGGCCATCGAATCTTGTAGAGGACGATGAGACGGAGCGAACTGTACTTTATTTGACGTTGTAAGTCTACCCGTAGCCGTTCTAGGCTCAAAAATAGCGCATTTATTACCAGATAATCGACAAACTTTTAGGTTTATTGACCGCAGGCTCATAGTCCGTGGGTCATTCTGACTTTTGACCATCGAATCTTGTAGAGGACGATGCGACGTAGCGAACGGTACCTTATTTGACGTTTTAAGTCTACCCGTAGACGTTTTAGGCTCAAAAATACCGCATTTATTAGCAGATAATCGACAAATTTTTAGGTTTATTGACCGCAGGCTCATAGTCCGTGGGTCATTCTGACTTTTGACCATCGAATCTTGTAGAGGACGATGAGGCGGAGCGAACGGTACTTTATTTGACGGTCTAAGTCTACACGTAGCCGTTCTAAGATCAAAAATATCGCATTTATTACCTGATAATCGACAAATGTATAGGTTTATTGACCGCAGGCTTATAGTCCATGGGTCATTCTAATTTTTGACCATCGAATCTTGTAGAGAACGATGAGACGTAGCGAACGGTACCTTATTTGACGTTCTAAATCTACCCGCTGCCGTTCTAGGATCAAATATATGGCATTCGTTACCAGATAATCGACAAATTTTTAGGTTTATTGACCGCACGCTCATAGTCCGTGGGTCATTCTAATTTTTGACCATCGAATTTTATAGAGAACGATGAGGCGGAGAGAACGGTACCTTATTTGACGTTCTAAGTCTACCCGTAGCCGTCCTAGGCTCAAAATAAGCGCATTTATTACCAGATAATCGACAAACTTTTAGGTTTATTGACCGCACGCTCATAGTGCGTGGGTCATTCTGACTTTTGACCATCGAATCTTGTAGAGGACCATGAGGCGGAGCGAACTGTATTTTATTTGACGGTCTAAGTCTACACGTAGCCGTTCTAAGATCTAACATATCGCATTTATTACCAGATAATCGACAAATTTTAAGGTTTATTGACTGCAGGCTCATAGTGCGTTGGTCATTCTGATTTTTGACCATCGAATCTCGTAGAGGACGATGAGGCGGAGCGAACGGTATTTTATTTGATGTTCTAAGTCTACCCGTAGCCGTTTTTGGCTCAAAAATATCGCATTTACTACAAGATAATCGACAAATTTTTAGTTTTATTGACCGCAGGCTCATAGTCTGTGGTCATTTTCATTTTTGACCATCGAATCTTGTAGAGGACGATGAGGCGGTGCGAACGGTAACTTATTTGAAGGTCTAAGTCTACACGTAGCTGTTTTAACATCAAAAATATCGCATTTATTACCAGATAATCGACAAATTTTCAGTTTTATTGACCGCAGGCCCATAGTCTGTGGTCATTTTGATTTTTGACCATCGAATCTTGTAGAGTACGATGAGGCGGTGCGAACGGTACCTTATTTGACGGTCTAAGTCTACACGTAGCTGTTTTAACATCAAAAATATCGCATTTATTACCAGATAATCGACAAATTTTTAGGTTTATTGACCGCAGGCTCATAGTCCGTTGGTCATTCTGATTTTTGACCATCGAATCTTGTAGAGGACGATGAGACGGAGCGAACGGTACCTTATTTGACGTTCTAAGTCTACACGCAGCCGCTCTAAGATCACAAATATCGCATTTATTACCAGATAATCGACAAATGTATAGGTTTATTGACCGCAGGCTTATAGTCCATGGGTCATTCTGATTTTTGACCATCGAATCTTGTAGAGGACGATGAGGCGGAGAGAACGGTAACTTATTTGACGTTTTAAGTCTACCCGTAGCCGTCCTAGGCTCAAAGCAAAACGCATTTATTACCACATAATCGACAAATTTTTAAGTTTATTGTCCGCAGGCTCATGGTCCGTAGGTCATTCTGATTTTTGACCATCGAATCTTGTAGAGGACGATGAGACGTAGCGGACGGTACCTTATTTGACGTTTTAAGTCTACCCGTAGCCGTTTTTGGCTCAAAAATATCGCATTTACTACAAGATAATCGATAAATTTTTAGGTTTATTGACCGCAGGCCCATAGTCTGTGGGTCATTCTGATTTTTGACCATCGAATCTTGTAGAGGACGATGAGACGTAGCCAACGGTACCTTATTTGACGTTCTAAGTCTACCCGTAGCCGTTTTACGCTCAAAAATATCGCCTTTATTACAAGATAATCGACAAATTTTTAGTTTTATTGACCGCAGGCCCATAGTCTCTGGTCATTTTGATTTTTGACCATCGAATCTTGTAGAGGACGATGGGGCGGTGCGAACGGTACCTTATTTGACGGTCTAAGTCTACACGTAGCCGTTCTACCATAAAAAATATCGCATTTATTAAAAGATAATCGACAAATTTTTTGGTTTATTGACCGCAGGCTCATAGTCCGTTGGTCATTCTGATTTTTGACCATCGAATGTTTTAGAGGACGATGAGACGGAGCGAACGATACCTTATTTGACGTTCTAAGTCTAAACGCAGCCGCTCTAAGATCAAAAATATTGCATTTATTACCAAATAATCGACAAATGTATAGGTTTATTGACTGCAGGCCCATAGTCTGTCGGTCATTCTGATTTTTGACCATCGTATCTTGTAGAGGACGATGAGACGGAGCAAACGGTACCTTATTTGACGTTCTAAGTCTACACGTAGCCGTTATAAAATCAAAAATATCGCATTTACTACCAGATAATCGACAAATTTTTAGGTTTATTGACCGCAGGCTCATAGTCCGTGGGTCATTCTAATTTTTGACCATCGAATCTTGTAGAGAACGATGGGGCGGTGCGAACGGTACCTTATTTGACGGTCTAAGTCTACACGTAGCCGTTCTACCATAAAAAATATCGCATTTATTAAAAGATAATCGACAAATTTTTTGGTTTATTGACCGCAGGCTCATAGTCCGTTGGTCATTCTGATTTTTGACCATCGAATGTTTTAGAGGACGATGAGGCGGAGCGAACGGTACCTTATTTGATGTTCTAAGTCTACCCGTAGCCGTTTTAGGCTCAATAATATCGCATTTATTACCAGATAATCGACAAAGTTTTAGGTTTATTGACCGCAGGTTCATGGTCCGTAGGTCATTCTGATTTTTGACCATCGAATCTTGTAGAGGACGATGAGACGTAGCGAACGGTACCTTATTTGACGTTTTAAGTCTACCCGTAGCCGTTTTAGGCTCAAAAATATCGCATTTATTACCAGATAATCGACAAATTTTTAGGTTTATTGACCGCAGGCTCATAGTGCGTGGGTCATTCTGACTTTTGACCATCGAATCTTGTAGAGGACGATGAGGCGGAGCGAACTGTATTTTATTTGACGGTCTAAGTCTACACGTAGCCGTTCTAAGAACAATCATATCGCATTTATTACCAGATAATCGACAAATTTTTAGGTTTATTGAACGCAGGCTCATGGTCCGTAGGTCATTCTGATTTTTGGTTATCGAATGTTGTAGAGGACGATGAGACGGAGCGAACTGTACCTTATTTGACGTTTTAAGTCTACCCGTAGCCGTTTTAGGCTCAAAAATATCGCATTTATTACCAGATAATCTACAAATTTTTAGGTTTGTTGACCGCAGGCTCATAGTCCGTGGGTCATTCTGATTTTTGACCATCGAATCTTGTGGAGGACGATGAGGCGGAGCGAACGGTACCTTATTTGACGTTCTAAGTCTACCTGTAGCCGTTTTAGGCTCTAAAATATCGCATTTATTACCAGATAATCGACAAATTTTTAGATTTATTGACCGCAGGCTCATAGTCGGTAGGTCATTCTGATTTTTGGTTATCGAATGTTGTAGAGGACGATGAGACGGAGCGAACTGTACCTTATTTGACGTTGTAAGTCTACCCGTAGCCGTTCTAGGCTCAAAAATAGCGCATTTATTACCAGATAATCGACAAACTTTTAGGTTTATTGACCGCAGGCTCATAGTCCGTGGGTCATTCTGATTTTTGACCATCGAATCTTGTAGAGGACGATGCGACGTAGCGAACGGTACCTTATTTGACGTTTTAAGTCTACCCGTAGACGTTTTAGGCTCAAAAATACCGCATTTATTAGCAGATAATCGACAAATTTTTAGGTTTATTGACCGCAGGCTCATAGTCCGTGGGTCATTCTGACTTTTGACCATCGAATCTTGTAGAGGACGATGAGGCGGAGCGAACGGTACTTTATTTGACGGTCTAAGTCTACACGTAGCTGTTCTAAGATCAAAAATATCGCATTTATTACCTGATAATCGACAAATGTATAGGTTTATTGACCGCAGGCTTATAGTCCATGGGTCATTCTAATTTTTGACCATCGAATCTTGTAGAGAACGATGAGACGTAGCGAACGGTACCTTATTTGACGTTCTAAATCTACCCGCTGCCGTTCTAGGATCAAATATATGGCATTCGTTACCAGATAATCGACAAATTTTTAGGTTTATTGACCGCACGCTCATAGTCCGTTGGTCATTCTAATTTTTGACCATCGAATCTTGTAGAGGACGATGAGACGTAGCGAACGGTACCTTATTTGACGTTTTAAGTCTACCCGTAGCCGTTTTAGGCTCAAAAATATCGCATTTATTACCAGATAATCTACAAATTTTTAGGTTTATTGACCGCAGGCTCATAGTCCGTGGGTCATTCTGATTTTTGACCATCGAATCTTGTGGAGGACGATGAGGCGGAGCGAACGGTAACTTATTTGACGTTCTAAGTCTACCCGTAGCCGTTTTAGGCTCTAAAATATCGCATTTATTACCAGATAATCGACAAATTTTTAGATTTATTGACCGCAGGCTCATAGTCGGTAGGTCATTCTGATTTTTGGCCATCGAATCTTGTAGAGGACGATGAGACGGAGCGAACTGTACCTTATTTGACGTTGTAAGTCTACCCGTAGCCGTTCTAGGCTCAAAAATAGCGCATTTATTACCAGATAATCGACAAACTTTTAGGTTTATTGACCGCAGGCTCATAGTCCGTGGGTCATTCTGACTTTTGACCATCGAATCTTGTAGAGGACGATGCGACGTAGCGAACGGTACCTTATTTGACGTTTTAAGTCTACCCGTAGACGTTTTAGGCTCAAAAATACCGCATTTATTAGCAGATAATCGACAAATTTTTAGGTTTATTGACCGCAGGCTCATAGTCCGTGGGTCATTCTGACTTTTGACCATCGAATCTTGTAGAGGACGATGAGGCGGAGCGAACGGTACTTTATTTGACGGTCTAAGTCTACACGTAGCCGTTCTAAGATCAAAAATATCGCATTTATTACCTGATAATCGACAAATGTATAGGTTTATTGACCGCAGGCTTATAGTCCATGGGTCATTCTAATTTTTGACCATCGAATCTTGTAGAGAACGATGAGACGTAGCGAACGGTACCTTATTTGACGTTCTAAATCTACCCGCTGCCGTTCTAGGATCAAATATATGGCATTCGTTACCAGATAATCGACAAATTTTTAGGTTTATTGACCGCACGCTCATAGTCCGTGGGTCATTCTAATTTTTGACCATCGAATTTTATAGAGAACGATGAGGCGGAGAGAACGGTACCTTATTTGACGTTCTAAGTCTACCCGTAGCCGTCCTAGGCTCAAAACAAGCGCATTTATTACCAGATAATCGACAAACTTTTAGGTTTATTGACCGCACGCTCATAGTGCGTGGGTCATTCTGACTTTTGACCATCGAATCTTGTAGAGGACGATGAGACGTAGCGAACGGTACCTTATTTGACGTTTTAAGTCTACCCGTAGCCGTTTTAGGCTCAAAAATATCGCATTTATTACCAGATAATCGACAAATTTTTAGGTTTATTGACCGCAGGCTCATAGTGCGTGGGTCATTCTGACTTTTGACCATCGAATCTTGTAGAGGACGATGAGGCGGAGCGAACTGTATTTTATTTGACGGTCTAAGTCTACACGTAGCCGTTCTAAGAACAATCATATCGCATTTATTACCAGATAATCGACAAATTTTTAGGTTTATTGAACGCAGGCTCATGGTCCGTAGGTCATTCTGATTTTTGACCATCGAATCTTGTAGAGGACGATGAGACGTAGCGAACGGTACCTTATTTGACGTTTTAAGTCTACCCGTAGCCGTTTTAGGCTCAAAAATATCGCATTTATTACCAGATAATCTACAAATTTTTAGGTTTATTGACCGCAGGCTCATAGTCCGTGGGTCATTCTGATTTTTGACCATCGAATCTTGTGGAGGACGATGAGGCGGAGCGAACGGTACCTTATTTGACGTTCTAAGTCTACCCGTAGCCGTTTTAGGCTCTAAAATATCGCATTTATTACCAGATAATCGACAAATTTTTAGATTTATTGACCGCAGGCTCATAGTCGGTAGGTCATTCTGATTTTTGGTTATCGAATGTTGTAGAGGACGATGAGACGGAGCGAACTGTACCTTATTTGACGTTGTAAGTCTACCCGTAGCCGTTCTAGGCTCAAAAATAGCGCATTTATTACCAGATAATCGACAAACTTTTAGGTTTATTGACCGCAGGCTCATAGTCCGTGGGTCATTCTGATTTTTGACCATCGAATCTTGTAGAGGACGATGCGACGTAGCGAACGGTACCTTATTTGACGTTTTAAGTCTACCCGTAGACGTTTTAGGCTCAAAAATACCGCATTTATTAGCAGATAATCGACAAATTTTTAGGTTTATTGACCGCAGGCTCATAGTCCGTGGGTCATTCTGACTTTTGACCATCGAATCTTGTAGAGGACGATGAGGCGGAGCGAACGGTACTTTATTTGACGGTCTAAGTCTACACGTAGCCGTTCTAAGATCAAAAATATCGCATTTATTACCTGATAATCGACAAATGTATAGGTTTATTGACAGCAGGCTTATAGTCCATGGGTCATTCTAATTTTTGACCATCGAATCTTGTAGAGAACGATGAGACGTAGCGAACGGTACCTTATTTGACGTTCTAAATCTACCCGCTGCCGATCTAGGATCAAATATATGGCATTCGTTACCAGATAATCGACAAATTTTTAGGTTTATTGACCGCACGCTCATAGTCCGTGGGTCATTCTAATTTTTGACCATCGAATCTTGTAGAGGACGATGAGGCGGAGCGAACGGTATCTTATTTGATGTTCTACGTTTACCGGTAGCCGTTTTAGCTCAATAATATCGCATTTATTACCAGATAATCGACAAATTTTTAGGTTTATTGACCGCAGGCTCATGGTCCGTAGGTCATTCTGATTTTTGACCATCGAATCTTGTAGAGGACGATGAGACGTAGCGAACGGTACCTTATTTGACGTTCTAAATCTACCCGCTGCCGTTCTAGGATCAAATATATGGCATTCGTTACCAGATAATCGACAAATTTTTAGGTTTATTGACCGCACGCTCATAGTCCGTGGGTCATTCTAATTTTTGACCATCGAATTTTATAGAGAACGATGAGGCGGAGAGAACGGTACCTTATTTGACGTTCTAAGTCTACCCGTAGCCGTCCTAGGCTCAAAACAAGCGCATTTATTACCAGATAATCGACAAACTTTTAGGTTTATTGACCGCACGCTCATAGTGCGTGGGTCATTCTGACTTTTGACCATCGAATCTTGTAGAGGACCATGAGGCGGAGCGAACTGTATTTTATTTGACGGTCTAAGTCTACACGTAGCCGTTCTAAGATCTAACATATCGCATTTATTACCAGATAATCGACAAATTTTAAGGTTTATTGACTGCAGGCTCATAGTGCGTTGGTCATTCTGATTTTTGACCATCGAATCTCGTAGAGGACGATGAGGCGGAGCGAACGGTATTTTATTTGATGTTCTAAGTCTACCCGTAGCCGTTTTTGGCTCAAAAATATCGCATTTACTACAAGATAATCGACAAATTTTTAGTTTTATTGACCGCAGGCTCATAGTCTGTGGTCATTTTCATTTTTGACCATCGAATCTTGTAGAGGACGATGAGGCGGTGCGAACGGTACCTTATTTGAAGGTCTAAGTCTACACGTAGCTGTTTTAACATCAAAAATATCGCATTTATTACCAGATAATCGACAAATTTTTAGTTTTATTGACCGCAGGCCCATAGACTGTGGTCATTTTGATTTTTGACCATCGAATCTTGTAGAGTACGATGAGGCGGTGCGAACGGTACCTTATTTGACGGTCTAAGTCTACACGTAGCTGTTTTAACATAAAAAATATCGCATTTATTACCAGATAATCGACAAATTTTTAGGTTTATTGACCGCAGGCTCATAGTCCGTTGGTCATTCTGATTTTTGACCATCGAATCTTGTAGAGGACGATGAGACGGAGCGAACGGTACCTTATTTGACGTTCTAAGTCTACACGCAGCCGCTCTAAGATCACAAATATCGCATTTATTACCAGATAATCGACAAATGTATAGGTTTATTGACCGCAGGCTTATAGTCCATGGGTCATTCTGATTTTTGACCATCGAATCTTGTAGAGGACGATGAGGCGGAGAGAACGGTACCTTATTTGACGTTTTAAGTCTACCCGTAGCCGTCCTAGGCTCAAAACAAAACGCATTTATTACCACATAATCGACAAATTTTTAAGTTTATTGTCCGCAGGCTCATGGTCCGTAGGTCATTCTGATTTTTGACCATCGAATCTTGTAGAGGACGATGAGGCGGAGCGAACGGTATTTTATTTGACGTTCTAAATCTACCCGTTACCGTTCTAGGATCAAAAATGTCGCATTCGTTACCAGGTAATCGACAAATGTTTAGGTTTATTGACCGCACGTTAACAGTCCGTGGGTCATTCTGATTTTTGACCATCGAATCTTGTGGAGGACGATGTGGCGGAGCGAATGGTACCTTATTTGACGTTCTAAGTCTACCCGTAGCCGTTTTAGGCTCTAAAATATCGCAGACAAATTTTTAGATTTATTGACCGCAGGCTCATAGTCCGTAGGTCATTCTGATTTTTGGCCATCGAATCTTGTAGAGGACGATGCGACGTAGCGAACGGTACCTTATTTGACGTTTTAAGTCTACCCGTAGCCGTTTTAGGCTCAAAAATATCGCATTTATTATCAGATAATCGACAAATTTTTAGGTTTATTGAACGCAGGCTCATAGTCCGTGGGTCATTCTGACTTTTCACCATCGAATCTTCTAGAGGACGATGAGGCGGAGCGAACGGTACCTTAGTTGACGTTCTAAGTCTACCCTTAGCCGTTTTAGGCTCTAAAATATCGCATTTATTACCAGATAATCGACAAATTTTTAAGTTTATTGACCGCAGGCTCATGGTCCGTAGGTCATTCTGATTTTTGACCCTCGAATCTTGTAGAGGACGATGAGACGTAGCGAACGGTACCTTATTTGACGTTTTAAGTCTACCCGTAGCCGTTTTAGGCTCAAAAATATCGCATTTATTACCAGATAATCGACAAATTTTTAGGTTTATTGACCGCAGGCTCATAGTGCGTGGGTCATTCTGACTTTTGACCATCGAATCTTGTAGAGGACGATGAGGCGGAGCGAACTGTATTTTATTTGACGGTCTAAGTCTACACGTAGCCGTTCTAAGATCAAATATATCGCATTTATTACCAGATAATCGACAAATTTTTAGGTTTATTGACTGCAGGCTCATAGTCCGTGGGTCATTCTGATTTTTGACCACCGAATCTTGTAGAGGACGATGAGACGTAGCTAACGGTACCTTATTTGACGTTCCAAATCTACCCGTTGCCGTTCTAGGATCTAAAATGTCGCATTCATTAACAGATAATCGACAAATGTTTAGGTTTATTGACTGCAGGCTCATAGTCCGTGGGTCATTCTGATTTTTGACCATCGAATCTTGTAGAGGACGATGAGACGTAGCTAACGGTACCTTATTTGACGTTCCAAATCTACCCGTTGCCGTTCTAGGATCTAAAATGTCGCATTCATTGACAGATAATCGACAAATGTTTAGGTTTATTGACTGCAGGCTCATAGTCCGTGGGTCATTCTGATTTTTGACCATCGAATCTTGTAGAGGACGATGAGACGTAGCGAACGGTACCTTATTTGACGTTTTAAGTCTACCCGTAGCCGTTTTTGGCTCAAAAATATCGCATTTACTACAAGATAATCGACAAATTTTTAGGTTTATTGACCGCAGGCCCATAGTCTGTGGGTCATTCTGATTTTTGACCACCGAATCTTGTAGAGGACGATGAGACGTAGCTAACGGTACCTTATTTGACGTTCTAAATCTACCCGTTGCCATTCTAAGATCTAAAATATCGCATTCATTACCAGATAATCGACTAATTTTTAGGTTTATTGACCGCAGGCTCATAGTCCGTGGGTCATTTTAATTTTTGACCATCGAATCTTGTAGAGGACGATGAGGCGGAGCGAACGGTATCTTATTTGACGTTCTAAATCTACCCGTTACCGTTCTAGGATCAAAAATGTCGCATTCATTACCAGATAATCGACAAATGTTTAGGTTTATTGACCGCAGGTTAACAGTCCGTGGGTCATTCTGATTTTTGACCATCGAATCTTGTGGAGGACGATGAGGCGGAGCGAATGGTACCTTATTTGACGTTCTAAGTCTACCCGTAGCCGTTTTAGGCTCTAAAATATCGCAGACAAATTTTTAGATTTATTGACTGCAGGCTCATAGTCCGTAGGTCATTCTGATTTTTGGCCATCGAATCTTGTAGAGGACGATGCGACGTAGCGAACGGTACCTTATTTGACGTTCTAAATCTACCCGTTGCCATTCTAAGATCTAAAATATCGCATTCATTACCAGATAATCGACAAATTTTTAGGTTTATTGACCGCAGGCTCATAGTCCGTGGGTCATTTTAATTTTTGACCATCGAATCTTGTAGAGGACGATGAGGCGGAGCGAACGGTATCTTATTTGACGTTCTAAATCTACCCGTTACCGTTCTAGGATCAAAAATGTCGCATTCATTACCAGATAATCGACAAATGTTTAGGTTTATTGACCGCAGGTTAACAGTCCGTGGGTCATTCTGATTTTTGACCATCGAATCTTGTGGAGGACGATGAGGTGGAGCGAATGGTACCTTATTTGACGTTCTAAGTCTACCCGTAGCCGTTTTAAGCTCAAAAATATCGCCTTTATTACAAGATAATCGACAAATTTTTTGGTTTATTGACCGCAGGCTCATAGTCCGTTGGTCATTCTGATTTTTGACCATCGAATGTTTTAGAGGACGATGAGACGGAGCGAACGGTACCTTATTTGACGTTCTAAGTCTACACGCAGCCGCTCTAAGATCACAAATATCGCATTTATTACCAGATAATCGACAAATGTATAGGTTTATTGACCGCAGGCTTATAGTCCATGGGTCATTCTGATTTTTGACCATCGAATCTTGTAGAGGACGATGAGGCGGAGAGAACGGTACCTTATTTGACGTTTTAAGTCTACCCGTAGCCGTCCTAGGCTCAAAACAAAACGCATTTATTACCACATAATCGACAAATTTTTAAGTTTATTGTCCGCAGGCTCATGGTCCGTAGGTCATTCTAATTTTTGACCATCGAATCTTGTAGAGGACGATGAGACGTAGCGAACGGTACCTTATTTGACGTTTTAAGTCTACCCGTAGCCGTTTTAGGCTCAAAAATATCGCATTTATTACCAGATAATCGACAAATTTTTAGGTTTATTGAGCGCAGGCTCATAGTGCGTGGGTCATTCTGACTTTTGACCACCGAATCTTGTAGAGGACGATGAGACGTAGCTAACGGTACCTTATTTGACGTTCTAAATCTACCCGTTGCCATTCTAAGATCTAAAATATCGCATTCATTACCAGATAATCGACTAATTTTTAGGTTTATTGACCGCAGGCTCATAGTCCGTGGGTCATTTAAATTTTTGACCATCGAATCTTGTAGAGGACGATGAGGCGGAGCGAACGGTATCTTATTTGACGTTCTAAATCTACCCGTTACCGTTCTAGGATCAAAAATGTCGCATTCATTACCAGATAATCGACAAATGTTTAGGTTTATTGACCGCAGGTTAACAGTCCGTGGGTCATTCTGATTTTTGACCATCGAATCTTGTGGAGGACGATGAGGCGGAGCGAATGGTACCTTATTTGACGTTCTAAGTCTACCCGTAGCCGTTTTAGGCTCTAAAATATCGCAGACAAATTTTTAGATTTATTGACCGCTGGCTCATAGT